>QEPC01011901.1:29279668-29331842 GCA_003113815.1 Sphenodon punctatus | reverse complement strand
CCCCCCCCAGCCAGTGACTCCCAGTGATCAGTGGGGCAGGATCTCCTAAGCCCCCCCCCAGCCAGTGACTCCCAGTGATCAGTGGGGCAGGCTCTCCTAAGCCCCCCCAGCCAGTGACTCCCAGTGATCAGTGGGGCAGGATCTCCTAAGCCCCCCCCCCAGCGATCAGTGGGGCAGGGTCTCCTAAGCCCCCCCCCCAGCCAGTGAGTCCCAGTGATCAGTGGGGCAGGGTCTCCAGTGAGTCCCAGTGATCAGTGGGGGGCGAGCGCTGCAGCTCTCCTAAGCCCCATTCCCCTATGCTCAGTGGGGCAGCTGGGGAGGCGGCACAGGCAATAGCGAGCCCCCCGCCCGCCCCCAGCGCTGTGAACTCGGGCTAGACCCGGCTAGGGCTGCAGTGTCTGTCTGACCCGCTGGCTCGGTCGGTCCCTCCCCGAGATGAGACGCTGATAATGCTGCAGTCGGCGCTGCCGGGGGGAGGAGGAGGATTCCCAGCGCCCCCCCCAATCCGTCCCACAGTAAGTCTGCCCCTGCTGCTAAAAAAGAGGGGACCCCCCCATGGTGTGAATGGGGAGCGGAGATCAGTCTCTCCCCCCCCCCCCCCGCCCCGGATGGGGGCTGTGGGGCTTGCTTGCCTTGGGGTGTGGGGAGATGAGTGCCCAGTCTGCCCCGGGGGGCTGGGAGGAGGGGGTGAGCGACTAGGGCACTGGAGGGAAGAGGGTGGGGGCGCTTGAATAGCCCCAAGCTTCGCAGCCCGATTTCCCGAGGCTCCCGCTCCGGAATAAGGGTCTATTGGGCTGGATCTTGGTGCCCCTCCCCTGGGACACGGGATCGAGAGGAGCCCGGTGAATCCGAGGGCCAAGGGCTGCTCGGAGGGGCTCCTGTTGCTTCCACCCAGAGAGACCGGTAACCACTGACCAGAGCTGGGGGCACCCCCCCTTGAGACTGGCCGCTCTGCGCCCGCTTTCCGGCCGACCCATTGCCCAGCCAGGACGGTAACGGCAGTGCCGAGTGATGCCCCCCAGTTGTAAAGGTGCCAAACATTCAGCCAGGGACCAGCGACCCACCTAGCAGGAGCTAGAGAGAGCTTGTCTTTGGAATACTAATGGCCCCTAACTTTCCATGCATGACCCGCAGAACAAGAATGATTTCTGGAAGCGAATTGCCATAGAATAGATATATTTAGCAAGCACAGATTTCAGAACCAAGTGGGCTAGTGATTAGCTGACTGAAAACAGAGCTTAAGTTAGAATCTTTCTTTGCTTCTGCCGAGCCAGCGACAGGTGGGCAGAATCTTGGGTTCAGGAACTGTTGATTGAAAGATAAACTGGGCTTTGCCGCTTGACTGGCCGATCCTAATGATGTCACTGAAATGTCCAGCTCTGTCCAGTTTGTAAAATGCCCCCCCCCCCCGAGCAGGCAATCGCGCAGCCCCCCTTTTAGCCAATTCCGATCTTTGTTTACACCGTCGACGAGAGTCTCTCACTTCGCTGCCCGCAGAAGAGGGATTGGAGAAATCATTCTTGTTATTCCAGAAATTGAATCTGACTTTAGAGGTGAATTCAAAGAGCAACTTTTACTGAATATATTTATAGCAGCAAATAGAAAAGGGGGCTGCTTAACCAGTGCTTTAATGATGAATCATATAGGGCGCTCGCCAGCCTGCAAGACAATAAAAGTCAGCTCAAAATGGAGTGGTAGAATTTAATTATCTGGAAAAGAGATGGAAAAATTCCTGTGTTAGACACAGCTCTTGGGTGCGGAACCCTATTCCGCTGTGCAGCATGCACATATCATCGAGCTGTGTTACCACCTGGGAGAGGAGAGCGGCTACTCTGGCTCTGCTTTCATTGATGCTTTACAGACGGGTAATGTGTGTGTGTGTGTGTGTGATTCTTTGTTTAAATAAGAACTAGCTCCCTGCAGATACTGGTGCTTTCCGCTGCACGCACAGTGTCCTGTAAAGTTTCTTGCTGTGGGCTTTGGTTTTATTAGAAATTTGAATTAAATGCTGAAATTTTCCTAAATCTGATTAATTTGAGCTATTGTTCCATCCATGCAAATGCTGGCAGCTCTGTAATTGGAGATCATAAAGTGATCAAGGACCCGGAGCTGTGCTGCAGTTAGGGTGGCTTGTTTTCAAGGTCCGTGCGCTGCTACCTTTGTAGAGATGACCTGGGTAAGTTGTATTGAGAACACTTTTGCTTAGTACAGGATGACTAAAAGTTACCTGGTCCATCCTTGGCAAACGCAGGGCAAACCACATCCTCTTTAGTGTCGGTGAAATGCTTTCTCCTGTTGGAAGCATTAGATCATTGCTTGGGTTTGTGCACAATAGTTGTGAAGAGCTGTTGAGAGTTGGCATTGCAGCTAGACCCTGGATGGGCTTGCCTTGAAGGCTGCTGGGCTAGCAACAGGCGTGACCTCGGATGCAAGTTGTCTAGCCTGAGAGCAAACCAGCCTTTCTCCCTTGGGTGTAACCTTCTGCAGTAATGGGAGGCCCGGATGATTCCCCCAGTTCTGAAGATCAATCTGCTACACTTTTTTGGTGGAACTGGTCTAGGCTCTGTCTCAGGCAGGTAAGCCCAGGCTGCTGGTGTCCTAGGGAGGCAGTGACCTTTGAAGGGACATTTCCCCTATTAATTCCATGGGCCACAATCCACTTATTCCGGAGACGCTTGGTTGAAGGCTACCGGGAGTCTTCCCTGGATGGAATAAGTAGTTTGAGCTTGAAGAGGAAAAGGTGCTTTTTGGTTCATCCTGCAGCGTTCTTGAAGCTGGGGATTCTCGATGCCTTGTGTGGGATCCAACCCTTCTGAGTTTCTCTCTTTCTGTTGAGGTTGTTAGGATTCATAACTAAACCGTAGTGCTGCCTTGATTCTACCATCAAGCAAAGATCAAACCTCCAACTCAAGCAAGTTGTGGAGACTGGGGGTCTGCAGCACAGCTGATCCCGTTCCCATCTGTTACTAACAGGGGTTAGGGAGAGGATTTAGGGTTTCTTTTTAACTGTTTCTATATGTGTGTTATGTTCATACACGTGATGCGACTCTTCAAGACTCTGTCCCTCCTATGTGGCGTGATTTTACCCTGCTACATTGTCATGGCCTTTTCACTCAGGCAAAACAATTCCAGGGTTATTTTTGCCTGGCTAGGGCTGTTGGGGGCCGATCATGGTTGGTTTGACGTAGCACAGAATTACGGTAACATTCAGGGAGCCCTTAGCACCCATGTATCTTCATGACTTCATAATCGCTGCTGGTTGTTAAGAGTCACATAAATGTGCCTGAAAAGATGAGCTGGAAACATTATTGGGATAATTAATTAATATACAGAGATTGCTGTAAAGCCGCTTTGCTAGCCGATAGTGCATGGTCAGAGCTTTGTTGCTTTCCTAGCAGAGATCAGTGCAGATCTCTCTCATCAACTGCAGCCGTGTTGCTGTGGATGTTGTGTAGGAGCACAACGCCCCTTTGGGGAGAGCTTTGTCTCGGTGATCTTGTAGAGTTCCATAATGGGAACAGCCCAGGGCCGCACACCTCACAGTTGCCTTTCCCAATAAAGCTTGTAAGAAAACTGTACCAGGATTTTTTTAACAAGACTGACTTCCCATAATACCAGATTGACATTAATTATATTAATGTCCTTGAATTATTTTTATTGTGTCCTGTAATTTTGTCCAGGATTGATGGGAGGGGCGGAGGCCACTCTATTCTGCCTCTTCTAACTTTTGGCATAGCACTGGTTTTTGTCACAAGGAGATACTGGGCTACATGTAGACTACAGGTCTAACAAATTTGTAAAAGTTATGGTTAAACATTTATGGAATGTAAAAGCTGAGAACTGGAAACTCAATTCATGCAATGGGGAGAGACAAAGAATGTGTATTCAGAGCGCCTAACACCTCTGCAAGAGCCAGACAGAAGACATTAAGATGCAGATGAAGCTTTTCCTGTGGATGTGACTAGAGGCACATAGCTCTCCAGGCGGGAAAAGTAGAACGAAGAAAGCTAAAAGGATATTTAAGGAGAGATCCTTTTCCCTGGCACTCAGTTACTGTTGGAATCTCACTCAACCTCTGACTCGTGGAGTCTCGGACTATAGCTGAAGGGCAGGAGTCTGTCAGCAAGCCTACTGCAGCAACATGCTGAGAGGAGAGACTTTGCTGTCTAACCAGCTCAAGGACCAAGGGCCCAGCCTGATACATCTGGCTGAGAAGGAACTTTCTGTAGGGTAAGGTCTAACTAGGGACTCACTCAGTACAGACTAGGAATGTGTTATTTACTTTTGTTTATTAGCCACTCTGCGTTCAAATTATCTTGTCTATGTAATCAATAAACATTCTTCTTTACTAAGAAGTGCTTTCTGTTGTCTGCACATTGGGAAACACAATCTGAGGATCTTGTGCCCTCAAGCACGTGCGAACCCAGAGAGAGAAAGTCTATGAACGGGATGTCTCTGGGGAGTTGGGGTGACAAAAGTGTTGTCCCCTTTGCAGGACTGAATCGGCAAGAGAGAGAACTAGTTCAGGTGGGCTGCAATTGAGGGAAACTGAGTCACCTAACCCAGAAACGTGTGGTAGTGGACCCCAACTCTGTGACAGTGGCGCCCAACGAGAAGGGTCACGCTCAGAATTATGTACCAGTGTGTAGAAAAGCGCAGGAGGAGAGCCAAACGAGTGGGATCCTCTGGAGGGAGTAAGTCCCAAATCTGGAGAGAGGGAGTTGCCAGCGCCTTCTGGAACTCGACTTTAAGAGTGGAATAAGCAAATCTTTGACCAGAGTGTGAAGGGTTTGCTGTATAAATTATTTTGATTGTGTCCTGTAATTTTGTTCAGGATTGATGGGGGCCACTCTCTTCCACCTCTTCTAACTTGGCGTAGCATTGGTTTTCTCCTTGTCCTGTTGTGCAAGGCAAAGTTTTCAATGCTGAGCACTCTGTGTATGCCACACCAAGTTCACCAGCCCCGCTTCCAATCCAGTGTCTCACTTTTAGTCTTTGAGACTGTCCGTTTTCAGCATGCCTTCCAAGCTAGAGAGACACATTTCAGAGACCTGGAGCCCATCTCTCTGTACGGTTACCTGGCCTGAGGTATGCGCTTAGTGAATGAAAGTATGAACATGTTTCTGAATAAAACTCAAAACTGTTTCATTCAGCAAATCTGTCCCTCATTAGGGGAATAAATCAAGCAAACGTGGGATGATAGGAACCCAGAACTGAGCAGCTTAATTGGGAAGGTAATCTTGCTGACTTCAACTTGTTTAATTGGGGAAGTCTCGTTGGGAGTCTGAAGTCCAAACCTGAACTCTACAAGCCCAACATTCTCATTGTGGAGCAGTGTGATTTATTCTGCACCAATGGCCAGCTTGACTGACTAAGACATCAGAGAAGAAACCTTTTTAATTACTAAATTTGCAGGTGAAACAAAATTATTGAAGATAATTAAGCCCCAGGCAGACTGTGAAGAGTTACATGCCTGGGAGACTGGACAATAAAACGTCAAATGAAATTCAACGCCGATGAGTTCTTGATGCGTGTAGGAAAAACTATCCCTAATTACAGCTACACAATGCTGGGTTCCAAATTAGGGGTTACCACTCAGGAGAAAGGTCTTGGTGTTGCTGTGGGCAGTTCATTCAAAACGTCGGTTCAATGCACAACAGCAGTCAAAAAGGCAAACAGAATGTTAGGAGAGAAAATAAACCTCTCTAAATCCTCTGCTCTGTAAATCCATGATGGCCCAGCCACGCCTTGAAGTTCTGGTCGCCCATCTCTAAAAGGACATTGTAGAAATGGAAAAAGCAGAGAGATGGGACAACAAAGATGATCATCCATTTGGAACTGCTTTCTTACGAGGAGAGGCTCAATAGGTTAGGGCTCTTTTGCTTGGAGAAGGGACAACTAAAGGGGCAAAGGAGGCTACTGTAGAAGTTTATAAACTCCCGAGAGGTGCCGAGCATGTAAATAAGGAGCTGTTGTTTACCCCTTTTCATAATGCTAGATCCTAGCAAATTAACTGGCGGCAGATTTGAGAAGAATAAAAGCAAGTATTTTTTCACTCCGTGTACAATTAGCCTGCGGAACTCATTGCCAGCGAATGCTGTGAAGGTCAAAAAAAGACTGAATAAGTTCTTAGAGGATAGGTTCATAAATGGCTCTTAGTCAAGTTGCTGAGGGAATGAGAGAGCTGACTTTTCATGAGCTGGGAATGAGCAGCAGGGAATGGATTTTTCCATGACAACTGTCTTAAGCAACTGCGTGTGGCCAATGTCTTAGACTTGAACTATTGGTCTGACCCTGGATGGCTGCTCTATGTTTTTGCTGTGTATGGCTTTTAAACATGCATTGCAATCTAGCTACCATACCTGCTGGATCGTTAAAGGAAAAAAACAACCCCAAAATGTTGGGGGGGGGGTGTGTGTCATTTTAAAACTTTGATCTTCATGCTGAAGCCTGAAGGATAAGAGGAGGTTCTGTTACTGTTGGATCCAGGAAGCAGAAAACCACCAGTTTCATGCCAAAAGGTTTAGGTAGAAGTGGGATCTTATTCTTTGTTGGGATTCTAGCCCTGATCCTTAGAGCACTTTTAGACGTGCCTCCATCTTTGTGGACTTCAAAGTCCGCTTTCAGTAACCTTGTGTGGGAGGAGTTTAGACGGGCTTCCCTGCACCGGAACTCGCCTGGCCACCATTGGAAACCCCGATATCAAGCTTTGACAAATCCGGTTTTCAGAAGAACGCACGAGCCGCCCGGCGCCAGTGTTTCTAATGGTGGCCAGGCAGTTTCCAGTGCGGGGAGGCATGTCTAAACTCCGTCCGCACAAGGTTGCTGAAAGTGGACTTTGAAGTCTGCAAAGAAGCCCCAAGTACTCTTGGTGGCAGAATGCGGCGGCCCGTCTCCTTATGGGGACGGGGCGCCGTGAGCACATTACACCAGGGCTCCGTTCTCTGCACTGGCTGCCGATAGTCTTCCGGGCCTGATGACCTATAAAGCCCTATATGGCCTGGGCCGCGCCTATCGGCTGGATCGCCTCAGTCCCCGGGTTCTGGACTGGCCTCCGCAGTTGGCTGGGGGTGCCCTCCTTGGGGTCCCCTGAGGCTGTGGAACTCCCTCTGCTTGGCCCCGGACCTTCCCTCTTTCTGGAGACCTTGTAAGACCTGGCTGTTCTGCAGGCCTTACACTGGGGGCAGCTAAGAAATCGACTAAAATAAATCATCAATAAATAAGATTGGAGGCATGTCTAAAAATAGGCTAAGTCAATAGCAAATCTTTAAAGTTCTAGTTCAGAGACAGTTGAAACGGATGGAATTTTTCTCCATTGACTTCATCAGGAATTGGATTAGACACCGGCCTCCTCGTTGCTGTTCGGCTCCCAGTGCAGAGCGGACACCTCCAGTGAATTCTTCATCCTGTTGCTTTGGGATCATCCCAAACGATTCCTTTTCCAGTCTCTCCAAGTGCTCGTAGAGTGTCCATTCCATCCCCAAGCGAGAGAGACCTTCCCTGCGTTCTGAGACTCCCTCAGGGCTTGACATCTCCTTGGCCCTCCTGCTGGGCACTCCTTTCTGGGCAGCGATGCCCCCTCCCTTGCATGTGCTCCGAGACCATTTTGGCCGAGTTTCCTGGATGCTCTTGGCAGCTGTGCCTGTGCCCAGAGGGCAGAGTCTGCCTGTCTCTAGGGGCAGGACAGCTGCTTTCCATTCGTCAGGAACAAGGCTAGAGTGGGTGATCACAAATGAGTGGGGTTTTAAAAAAACAAAACAAAAAGATGGAAAAAATCCTTTGTAACTGGATGGCCTTGGCTTGTAAATTTTTCAGGCTTGGGATCCCAGTGAGCCACTCCGTTCCAGACACTTCCCCCCCCCCCTCCCCCACTTCAGTGCTGGTTTATTTACAGTGGAGTTGTTCAGAAACCTCACCCATCAACAGATCTAGGCTCTTAGCTGCTCTTCAGCCAAGTCTCTGGGCAGGCCCCAAGGTCAGCACTCTGGCCAGCTCCCTGCCATTGTAGAACAGCTCCTTTCTCCACTCACGCCACGTTCACCCCTGACGCTCCGGCGCGGTTGGAGTGATGCGAGGCACAGGCGTGGCAGTGGGGAGGAGCCTGATGGCGGAAGTAGCGCTGGTGTGAACGGGGATCTATTGTGGCTAGTCTCGTGCATGACCGGGCGCAAAATCCAGCCATCAGTTCCCTGTTTGCACCCGCTCTACTTCTGTCGTCAGGCTCTTCCCCGCTGCCATGTCTTTGCCTCATGTCACTCTAACAGCGCCGGAGCATCAGGTGTGAACGTGGCAGAAGTGCAGGCTTCAAACTCCAGTCGCCTCTTGGGCTATCACCCTGGTCAGTTCCCTTTCCAGCATCTGGCTTGGTAGCCACATCCAGATGCCCCGAGTTGTAGTCCCAGAAGGAGTGTGGCTACAGCATATACCCATCTCCCTGAAAGGGATGGACACCCTCCAAACCCAGGCTCTCTCCTGAGGGGCCGCATCCTTCTGGGACTTGCGGTCTTGCCTTGATACCCCTGTATGCATCCTTCCTCTCAAATACACGCTTTGCTGAAGCACGAGAAGCTCTGTCTCTTAAGCTGCTCTCCGATGTTGCCTGGGAGGGGTGGGAACTTGAGCACCCGTGACCGCGGCTTTGTAATTGCCGGACTTGGCACCCGTGAGAATGCCCGAATCTCCCTTGATCACATGAGAATGCCCACGCATGAGCGGGTCCCCAAATGTAGCCTTTACAAGGACGCGTCTCCTTGCGGGATAAAAGGGGATTGGTGCGCGGTGCTTTCCCCCGCGATTACAGAACCACGGTCGCCCCTCCCCGAAACGTAGGAAAGCAGCCGTAGAGCGTAAATGAGGATGAGGATTAGCCCGGTGAGATAAGGATAGTCCGCTCTGGCTGATCGACATAGGTTTATCCTACGGAGGAGCCTGGAGACCCCTTGCTGGCGCAGGCAAACGGCATTTCTCTGAAATGCATCTTCTGCTCTAGAGAAGCAAACCTAAAAAGCTCTCCAGCCCAATCCTGCAGTCAAGTCAGGCAGGCACCGTTCCCACTGAAGCTGATGAGTAAGGACTTTGGGATCGAGTACATATTATTTTCATGACTTGTTACCGTAGATATATTGCCTTGACAGGAATGTGACTTTCTGAGGGAGGAGAAGGGAAAATAAATGTTTCCAATAGAAACTTTATATAACCGCATATAAGTAATATGATGCAAGGGCATTCCATCATGAGGTTGAGTGACTTTGCCCTTTGGCTTGTGGGGATAATGATCTGGTGGGAGGCACCGTATTGGGAAGTGGTGCGGTGGAGAGGACGTAGCGATGTGCCGTGAGGAGCCCTGGTTTCTACTCCCAGTTCAGCCGCAGAGTGTGTTAACAAACCTGACAGTGGCCCACTGTGGCGTTCGTTGGGTTTGCCCTGGATTTCTCCTGGGCGTGTTGGCAGCTTGCCCGGGCTCTGATAAACAGTCCGCCTGTCTCACCGGGTTGAAGCAGCCTAGCCCATGTGGTAGCCTGCTGGTCCGGAGTGGCCACCATGACCGGCCACCATGACCGGCCACCATGGCTGCCCATTGCGGGGAGGATGTGGCGGCGCTGGACACGGCATGGGGGAGGGGGGCAGGGAGATGCATCTCCCCAGCAGCCCAGGTCCCTGCTTGGTGGTTGTGCTGGCAGCCTGGGTCTGAACTGTGGTGCAGTGTATTGTCAACCCAGTCGGGATAGTGACGTTTGAGGTTTTCACCCAGAATCTGCTGGCTGCACCTGGGGATGGTTTTTCTCCCCTGAAAATGAGGGATAACCTTACTGTATAATTGCCCCTTTGTAAAGTGCTTTGAGGTCAATGGGTGGAAAAGCACTCGACAGGATTTCAATTATTTTCATCTCAAAAGAAACGTCCGTAACAGGGAGTGAAGATTGCTCCTTCACCACCCCCGGTAGCCTTCTGGGATGTAGTATGGCCAAACCAAGAGTGCTGATCTGGAAGTGAAACAGAATTGGAAATACGGCACAAATGTTTCATGCTGGGGTGGGTGGTTAGCTCTTGAGGAGGTGGATTCCCCATCTGGTGCATAAAGGGTTGTACACATGCATGTTGCATGCCAAAGTGCTGTGCTAGACTGAGAGGTGCTCTGACTGACCCAGTGAGAGTGGGATGACTCCTCCGAACCCAGCTCCTCAGCATGGTCTGACCACTCCTAAGTATGATCCTGGGCCAAGGGGTGCGTGCTCCGCATTGCAGGAGGCAGCTGCTAGGGCTGGCTGTGGTTAGGCTGCATGATGTTGCCTCTTGCTGCAAGGGAGGATGCGGCAACGTTCGACATTTCTCATCCTGTTAGATCTCTCGGCAGCTTTTGACACCGTGGACCATGGGCTGCTGTTGAGGTGGCTGCGAGACCTGGGGGGTCTGGACGGGACTGTCCTTGAGTGGTTCCGCTCATTCCTCTTGGGGAGAAGCCGGGGCTGAAACATCTTGCCCCGCGCTTTATCCTGCGGTGTTCTGCAGGGTTCCATTCTGTCTCCATCGTTATTTAATGTATATATGCAGCCCCTGGGGGAGGTTGTGAGGGGGTTCGGGGTGCGATGTCACCAGTATGCTGATGATACTCAGCTGTACCTCTCCTTTTCAGCTGACCCAGACCCTGCTGTCTCGTTGCTGTCCCAGTGTTTGGAGGCCGTGGCGGATTGGATGTGGCAGAGCAGACTGAAGCTCAACCCCGATAAGATGGAGCTGATGGTGGTGGGGAGAGCGAGGGAGGTGTTGGGCCCCCTGATTGGGGTGGGGTGGGGTGGGGTTTGTCCTCCTATAGTTCAGCAGTTCGGAGTCTGGGGGTGATATTGGACGCAGATCTCCGCCTGGAGCGACAGGTGGAGGGGGTGGCAAAGGCTGCTTTTCGCCAGTTGTATCTGGTGCGGAGGCTGCGTCCATTCGTCTCCGGACCTGGCCTCCCTCGTCCATGCCTTTGTCACCTCAAGGCTGGACTACAGCAACGCGCTCTACGTGGGGCTCCCCTTGTGCCTGGTGTGGAGGCTGCAGCTAGTGCAGAATGCAGTGGCCCGCCCCCTGTCGGGGACGGGTCATCGGGAGCACATTACACCGGTGCTCCGGACTCTGCACTGGTTGCCGATAGTGTGCCAAGCCAGGTTCAAGGTGTTGGTGTTAATCTATAAGGCCCTTCACAGTCTGGGCCCCTCGTACCTCAGGGACCGCCTCGCCCTCTGCGCCCCAGAGCGGCTCCTTCGGTCGGCCGGGTGTGCTGCCTTGGAGGTCCCCCGCGTTAAACGGGGGGCCACAATGGAGAGGGCATTCTCGGTGGCCGGGCTGCGCCTTTGGAATTCCCTCCTGGAGGAAGCTCACCCAGCCCCGAGCCTTTTAACATTCCGGTGAATCTGCAAGACCTGGCTGTTTGCCCAGGCCTTTGGGGAGGGTGGAAGGGGGGGGGTTAGGGTTTTTTATCTCCATCCACCCTTATTTATTGTATCAATTAGTGTCACCCTAGCCGTGTTGTTGTGATTTTACGAGTGTTTTAAAAATATTTTTATAATTGTATTTTTATATTTTTGAAATTGTTAGCCGCCCCGAGCTGTTTTCAGGAGGGGCGGGATATAAATTGACTAAATAAATAAATTTAGTTGTGCGTCCTCAACTCCCTTGTGCATCTGGGCAAATGAAGACCGTCTCCCTTGAATTCTGGAAGGCATGGCTTAGTGGGCTTGAAAGAGAGGGAGAGTAAACTTGGTGGAGGACAGACTGGAGGGGGTTGTGTCTGGCTTTAAAATCGGTGAGTCTGTCTTGAAAGAACTTTGTGTATTTTTAATCATTGGCTCATGCGGTGTGTGTTCGAGAGTAGGGCTGTAACGAGAGACGATTGTTTCATTGATTGAAAAAGTGTCTGGCAGCAGGACTGTTGTGTTGGTCCCTTTTTCCAGGCCTAAGAAGCAACTGCTTTCCAAGAGCGTCTGAAATGCAGAGTCTGTGTTAAGTCCTGGCAATGAGAGGAGGCCGTTAACCGGCACCGGAGAGCTCTGCTTTGTCTCTCTTGCTGCTGAGCTGACTGGCGTGTTTATGAACATCCCCCTTTTATAGCCTCCGTTTCTCTTGCATGGTTTGTGTTGAATTACCTGCGTCTTGACTCTGGCAGCTGCCTTGGTTTTCCGGATGTCTTGGAGGAAGATTTCTTTGTTTCTCTTGGTTATTTTAGCCTCTCTTCCTGCTGCAGCGAGGGCCCCCTGTGCTGTGCAGCTAGCCTCAAGGAGGCAGCATCTCTCTCTACTGGGAATGGAGGCTGGGACTGGATGAGGATGTGTGCCTCTCATTGCGGGGGAGGGGGTTTGTTTCATCCAAGGTATCTTGGTGCCACGGAGAAACTGGGATCCTGCGGGTGTCTGACTTGCGTTTAATGAGGTTAGCCATTTTTCAGTCCTAATGATCTTCGCGTTGGCCTTGTTAGCTTGGAATGAGTCTTTACTATACTTATTGAGGCTGTTATTGCTCTCAGCATGATGTTTATTTGGGGCTATCTTGGCACTTTCTGGCAAATATTCATCTCCTGAATAAGATGTTGTCTATTGACCTACTTCTCCTTGCTGGGAGGAGACCTGTTCCTATGGTTTGGAAGCAGGCTGACGATGTCTTGCAAGAGACAGCAGGTGTTGGGATATCTCAGTTGTACATTGCTTGCTAGAAACTGTGGCTTTGGTTCTGCGACTGCTGGGGAAAGGTTTTGAGAACTGGTTCTGCAGCTCACAGAGGATAGGATCAAATACATTTTTTTTTAATCGCAATAGCTGTAGGCCGTCACAACATTTAAACAAAAATAACATTGCCACAATTCTAAGAAACTTACAATAAAATAAATCCCTCAATAAATAGGCTGGGAAAATGCAGATCAAAACAGCAATTCCTTGTGTGTGGCTGGGGAATGTGCAGCCGGTACTACATTTCCAGCACTGGAGGCAATGCTTTCACGTTTCAAGATCATTTTTTGGGAGCTGCCATCTAGCAAAGAACTTAATTTTCTATTGGAGGCCGAGTAGAATAAAAAAGCTCGATTGCTTGATATCCTAGAAAATAAGCTGGATGAGCAAACTCTTATCCACGGATGCTGTTCTCTAGAAATAATTGTCTAAAAGTAAATGCTCTCAAAAATTGCAAACCATTTGTTAGCGGTATTAGGAGATAAACTGTTGTCGGTGGTATTCCGGTGTAATCGCAGTGCTCCAAATAAGAGCAGTGGTTCTCAAATGTGGCCACAGCAAATTCACCCTCGCTGCAGTCTTGATAGAATATTTTAGTAGCTACCTGGACATGTCCCTTCAATGTAAAGGATAATAGGCTAGAAGTAATGATTCAACGGTGGCCATTTACGGTGTGTGTTTCGGCGTGTGTGTGTGTGTTTCGGCGTGTGTGTGTGTGTTTCGGCGTGTGTGTGTGTGTTTCGGCGTGGGCGTGTGCCTGTTGACACGGACACCTACCCACCGACAGAGCGCCCCCCCATTCTGTCGGAGGACTTCATGGGTGGAGATGGGTGTGCGGCAGGTGTTGGTGGGTGTGGCGGGAGCACGCACACCTGCCCCCCACCACCCGAGGCCGTGTTTACATGGGTGCACACCTGCCCCCCACCCATCCCCCCACCCACTGGCAGCCGCATACATGGACACCCCCCCGCCACACACCCACCCGAACACCGAGTGGTAGGAATGTGTGCGTGCGTCCGTGTAAAACAGCCTCTATTCTGCGCTGGTCAGAGCTCCTCCTGGAGTCCTGTGTCCCGTTCTGGGCACTGCAGTTTAAGAAGGACATTGACAAATTGGAACGGGTTCAGAGGAGGGCGACAAAGATGGTCAGGGGGGTCTTGAAACCACGTCCCTGTAAGGAAAGATTGAAAGAGCTGGGTGTGTTTAGCCTGGAGAAAAAAAAGACTAAGGCCACTTTCAGACCTGCCCCCCCTCCGCCCCCACATGCGTATTTTGGCTGCAGGAGGGAATGTGTGGGGTTTGGCCGGTCTGAAAGACCCCCCCCCCCCCCACGTGCAGAGATACAGAGCGGGGGTTGGGGGGCAGGTCTGAAAGTGGCTTAAGAGGAGACGTGACGCTGTCTTCACTAGCTGAAGGGCCGTCTCAGAGAGGGCGGCAAAGACTTGTTCTCTGTTGCCCCTGAGGGCAGAACTAGAACCAATGGCCTCAAATGACAAGAAAGCCGTTTTCAGTTAAACATTAGGAAGTTCTTCCTAACAGTAAGAGCCGTTCGACTGTGGGACAAATTGCCCAGGGCGGTGGCGGGCTTCTCCTTCGCTGGCGGTTTTCCTACAGAGGCTGGACGACGTGTGTCGGGGATGCTGTCGCTGCGGGTTTCCTGCACGGAGCAGGGGGTTCGACTAGACGACCTGAGCTCCCTTCCCACTCTCTGATTCTGCTAGAAACAATCCAATAAAAGTGACTTGGTTATTACTGTTGCTGCTGTTAAAAGGGGATCGTTGTACCAGAAGGCCTGGCAAATTGCTGCTCTAAGGCTGCGCCCTCAGGAACTTCAGCAAAGAGGAGAGATTTTTCGGCGTTGGTGCCTCGTTGTTTCGAGGCAGACGAGGAGCAGTTTTCTAAAGAGCAGCGTGTTCTGTCCCAGTCAACAAGGCTCTCGTCTGTGATCCAGCAATACGCCTCCTTTCTAGAGCTGAGACGAACGTGGTCTCGGATCCTTGGAAAGTGCCTGGCTGCTACAGGCTGGCGTTTAGAGCAAGAGCAAACCTTTTCAGCTGGGTACGGCCCCTGGAGTTTGTTGCTGAGCTGGGTACCTCCCATGCTGAAACAAGCAAACAGACCTGGATTGTTGTTGGAGCGGAGGGTTTGTACGGAAAGGGCACGTGCATTTTGTGCATCGGAATTGCCGTGCAGCACGCATTTGAATATCCAGTGACAATCCAGGCCTCGTCATTTCCGGAAGTAGTTTTAGCTGTGACGCTGCGTGGTTGAGATGGCCGGTGCATTTCTGGTTACCGAGGAGCTCAGGAAAGCAAGGCTTGCTGCTCTGTAGTGAAGTGTGTAATGATGAGCTTTATTGATCATGTAGTCTGCACTCACACAGTTCTGATGAACTCCCTATGGCAAAGGCCACAGAACTTGGCATAGAACCTGAAAAGAATTCTCTAGAGAATTGGTTGTGTGCGAGTCCTGGTTGTGAACGTGGAGATGAGTGCGAGCTGGGGCCTGTGCCTATGAGGGAAACAGGCCCCCATATATTCCGTCTCTTAACAGCACCATTCACGGCTACACAAGAGAGCTGGTTGTCTCTTCCATGTTCATGCCCATATCTGTGCCTGGCAAGTTGTTGGATCCAAAGGGGCAAAGAGAAACCACCTCCAGTTTCTTCCTCGGACCAGGGGAAAGACGTCCGCACAACAGACCTGGCCTGGTGTTTACCTTCGTTCAGAATGTTGGGTTGGAGGCTCCGTCCTGACCATGCGCTATCAAGTGAGCAAGCAAAGGTCAAACGAAAAGCAGGAAGGGAATTTCCGACTGGTCTTCTGTTGCTTCGTCCCTGTGTGGCAAGGGTTTGTTAACATGGTTAGTGAGCGAGTTTGAGTAAACAAGCATCGCTACAGGCCCCTGTAATTGTCTGAAATCTCTCTTTTCATTGTGTGTAGATCTGTCAGGATTGAAACACAAATGCATGCACCAAAATTGTCTCCTCAGTCTTCCCTTCTAAAGTCCGATGAATCGCACTGAAATAGGGAAGCTTTGACTTCAGAATGAATTTTTCTGGCACAGGAACTTGAGGATAGTTTTTTACATAGCGTTAGGATATTAGCATTGTTCCGATCAGCGCACTAGATGGGCATGAGTCATGCCGCATGACTCATGGGGCAATAAATTCCACTGCTGTTACACTAAGCATCCAAGTGAACTTCTACAAAATGACATCGTTGCCAGGGTTCTTTTCTCTAAGAGACAAAGTTCAAAAGAGAAGAGCTTTAGGATGCATTTTGAACGGCTGTACTTTCTTGCTGGCTCAGTTTCAAATTCGGTGAGTTCTGGAATTCTAATCGTAATCCACGCGCCTTTGAAATGTGTAGCCTCGTGCTGCTTGCTCCGTTCCTTCCTGCCCTTCTGCTTTGTGAACGGTGGCAGGATGTCTCGGGCTTTTAGCAGAATTGTAATCTACCCATGTTAATACCAAATGGTTGGCTAGTTCTAGAGTTCTTGGCTTATGACTCAGTATAGATCCCAACTGATACAAAGGCCGCCTGGTGGGCACCTACTCATTCACTTTCAGATTGCATAGACCCCCTTCTCCTGTTGGCAAGGGTGCAAAATCTGTTTGCCGAGGGCAGAAACTGTTCATATGGAGAAGTATTTCCAGCATGAACCTCGGGACAGGAGTCCCATTGAAGTGAATAGTGCGAAATGCCCAGAGGTTCATGCTGCCCATGTATTCTTGGTTTTTTCTAGTGCAGTTTCCACCACTGGACAAGCCCCTTCTGACCGGCCAATGTTCCATGAGAGAGTTTGGAAACCTCCAGCCTAGTTAAAGCATGGGCTGCCTTTGGAAAAATCTAACCGGGAAAGTGAAGAAAGGATGACCGCACATAAGCAGCCCGTACTCCTGGTTTGGGAGATCAGAAGCGTTTCAGCAGTCGCAGGGTGTGGTGGCCAGGGGGGGGAAGAGAAATTCCATTAAAATGGTGTCTCCTCCAGCACTTCTACAGTGAGCCCAGAGTGGATGGCTTCTTTGTTCTTCTTCAGAAGTAGTTACGGCAGTGGCTGCTACGTGCATGGATTCTGTAGCCCCCGTGTACCAGCTGCGTAGGAGAAGGGAAGGATTTTCACCCTCCTTTTGCAGATGGGGAGCTGAGACACAGAGGCTAACAGAGAATCTTAGAGTTGGAAGGGACCTCCGAGGCCGTCCTTTTCAACCTCCTGCTCAATGCAGGACTTGCCCAAGAGCCTTTGTGATCGGGAGGGTTATAAATAAGATTGATCAGGGAACCAAAAGTAGGTCCCTTGAGTCCTCGTCCAGTTCCATAACCACAAGGCCATGCTTTGCCCTGGATAGTTGGGCCCTAGAGGCTGTTCAGAAATACAGGAAGACAGACTCCCCACCCAACACCACAAGCTCGCCTTGTATCTTTGAACTGAACGTATCTGAAAACTGTTACCAGCAGGGAATTGTTAAAAACCAGCCTATTGGGCATAGAGCACCTGCTGGAGAATTTTAGAGTGAGCAACGAATCACTTGATGGGAGTGTGTGTAACTTAGTGTCGCGCTCCTGCTTTTCCTGCAAAGCTTCAATTCGCTGAGTTAGAAATAATTTCCAGGGTGAGGTGGTGGGTTGCTCTTACAGGTTTCTAGGGAAGTGTCCAGTCTCCGCTGGGGTCCACTCTCAGTGCGGTGTAGACTTTTTCTCTACCTGATACTGGAATTGAGAAATTGTGTCATCGGGTTGAGCGATCGAACTGGGTTAAGTTCATTTGGCTTCTTCATGGACCAGGTTTTGCATTTAAAATCTTAGCAACAACTTCCTTTTCTCTCTTCTTTATTACTATTGCTGTTTTTTTTTCTTTCCTGCCAGCATTTAGACAAAAATCCTGAAGGAGTAAAAAAGCTACCCAAGGAGGCCAGTCTAAAACTGGGACACTACAATGTCCAATGGCATGGCTGGAAAACCAGATGCCTAGTAGCAGGGGTTACAGAGTGCTGGCTTGTCCATGGAGCACAATTTCAGCAGATCCTAGATTGTCGGTAGGGCAGCTGAATTCCTGTGGTTTATAGCCTCCACCTTGGAGTAGGAAATCCTTCTGTTAAGCCCACATCGGTCAAGCTGTAAGGGCCCTCTTGACCCCATTGAAGTCAATGGGGCTTTTGCCATTGACTCTAGTGTGGGCTGGGTTCCACCCAATCATTCTCCATAGGGATTGCGTTATCCCACTGACTACGGCTCACCGGCTTTGGTTATCGTACTTTGAGCCAAGGCAGTGAGGTCTGTGCTCGTGCAATAGTAAAGGCCGAAGGGATATTGGCACCGATTGTCAGCAGTTAGTGCCCAGGTTGGATACGATGTTGCTGACTGACCCATTGGGGTTTGTGTCCTTTTCCATATTAACACAATAATTTTTAGAATTGCGGTGCTGTGGAAGTGCTTAAACTTGAAATGCATCTTAAGAAGAATCCAGGCTAAAGACCTAGGAGCTGGGAGTGACCAACAGGAGGAGATGGGGATGGTTCAATCCATAAACTGCTTTCGGCTTCACAGCCTGCACTTTCCTCTGAAGCATTTGGTACTGGCAGCTGTTGGAGACAGGATACTGGGCTGGCTGGACCATTGGTCAGTCTCAGCATGGCCATGACTGTGCTTGATAAGAAAGCGTAAGCATTTTTCAGACCAACGATTCATTCAAGCAGCTCCTGCAAGTTGTAATGGGAGCTTGTTTAGCATGTGTCTAACAGGATGAAAGGACCATGTAAAATTCCAGGAAATTAGAACAGACCGGCAGGTTTGGGGGCTGATCAAGGGCGTGTCTGTCAGTGTGAACATAAATGACTGGCATCTCCTCCCCACTCTCAACACTGTGTAAACTGCTCCGAGCAACCCTTGGGTTCAGGCAGCTGTAATTTCATCAAAGAGAACGTTGGTGTCAGATGAAAGCTGACTTTAACTGACGCTGAGACTGAAATAGCAATTATCTTAAAATATTAGCATTCCCCTCCCTTAATCCTGCTAACTCCTTGGAGATATTAATTACTGTATTAATAATCCTCTTCCCCAGTGTGGCCTGTTGGCAGGTTAGCGACGCTGCCTGCGCCGGGCTGGCAAATAGGATCCGGTTGTAAATTATATGGCTGGAATGGGCGGCCTTTTACTGGTGGCTCTTGGGATAGTCCGCTCTACAACATACCCTACTGGAATCTGTGTGGGCACGTCCCTGCCACCTGTCCCTTGTTGGGTTTGGGGATGGGTGCCACTGAGACACTTCCCTCCCATGGGTCACGTTGAAAAGGAGTGGGAGAGGAGTTGGGGTGCTCAAGATGGAGGAACGAAAGGGAGGGTCCGGATCTCAGGGAGACGTTCGCGGATACTGCCCCAGCGCTCTGGAACTCCCTTTCCCCTGGAGGCTCATTTGAGCCTGAGCGTCTTCTGGAAACGGTGTAAGACCTTTCTGTTTGTCAAGGCATTTGGCGGGGCGGGCTAGGGGGTTGGGGTTGAATGTGGGAAATGGGGAGGTGGGGTTGCGTGGGTTTTGTGTGGGGTTGTGTCAGGGTTGTGTTTTTTTTGTATTTTACCTGTTTTTATGGATTTTTTAAAAATATGTTTTTATATACGTTGTAAACCGCCTTTAGGGAAGGGCAGGATAAAAATGGAAATAAATCAATAGCTCTGTGCCGTGAATCCATTCCTTCATCTCTGCTCCCTCCCCCGGAGCTCAGGCTTCTGGTGCTGGAGGTATTTCATTGCTGCTTTCAAGTTTTTTCAGTAGCGAATAAGATTATGATGATGATGATTATTGTTGTTATAAAAGGTTTGTTATCCTGCCCCCTCCTGCCAGAGGCAGCTCAGGGCGGCGTGGAGTTTTGGTTTTTTACCCTTTATTGTGGCAGGAACATTGTCTCTTGTACTAAAATGAAGTTCTAGCCGCCCCCCCCCCCCCGAGTAGCAATTGCACTTTGCAGGTGAAACCTGTGCACTCAGATCTGTCTCTCGCAATCGCAGTGTTCTCAAAGGGCCTGATCAATCTCGCGGAGTCGGCAAGACTTCTTGTGGCTTCCCTGCTGGTATTTGTAGAGTCTCTTCTCAAGGGAGAAGCAGGGGGAACCATCAAAGACATTCAACACAAAGTGAATGAAAAGGTGCTTCCCCCCCGCCCCCGTACATGAGTTTCCCTGTATCGATCCTCGTCAGGGTTGAACTCAACGATTGTAAACGGAAGACGGTGGGGCAGAAATGGAGCTGTTACATGTGGGCTATTCTGTGCCTCTCCGTGACGATTCCTAGGTGAAAAAGGAAGATTTCTGGAGTAGAAAGAGGGAAAGCCCAGTTTTGTGGGGTTCCAAGGGCATGCCTTTTTGTGGGACCCCACCCCTATGCCCCATTGCTGCCCTGAGATTGGTTGGGAGCCCCCTCTTGCTGCATGCCCAGTTAGTTGGTTCAGTCCCTAAAACAAGGGCGGCAGCTTCCGAAGCTGGTGAACTCCCTTCCCCTAGAGGTTTCAATCTGAAGTCTGAGCATTTTCTGGAGGCGATGTAGGGCCTTTTTACTTGGCCGAGTGTTTGGCAGGCAGGAAGAGGGGCTGGGGGTGTTGAGTTAGTAGATTTCGAATTGCTTTTTGGTATATTGTTTGGGTAAAACCAGACACACAGGCGATCTGACGGCTCTCCAGGCCGACCCGGGGTGGGAAACCGCAGCTGGCACTCCCCGGCTCAGGGAGGGGCTCTGAACGGATGTGCCCGTGCCCCCTGGCAGTTGGAGAGCCGTCTCAACGCTCCCACGTTGTGGGTCGGACGGGGGACCACCATGAATGTGCGGGCAGGCAGCCCCCCCCTCCGCCCTGCTCCCAGCGCAGGGCCCCCCATCCCATGATGTGCAGCCATGGTAGCCGGTCCTAGCAAACGACCATGGTGACCCCCGTCCCGTGGTGGGGTTAGGTGGGGCCAAACAAATGTGTGGGCTCGCACTGGCCTGCGTGCGCAGCCCCTTGGTCTGGGGTCGTCACTCGGAATTGCGCCCAGGGTACATCCCGCGTGGACTAGTCACCTCCTCGCCCTGGGCAGTCGCGGGCCAGTGTCTGGCGGCGGGCCTGAGTCCTGGGTCAACGTGGGCTGCTGCCTCATCTGTCGTAACCGGCTGTAACAGTGTGAGGCCTCTGGGCGAAGCCTTTACCGGATCCTAGCCCCGAGAGCCACACCGAGTGGGATCTTCATGATAGGGTTATTTTCTTTGGACAATGTCTACACCTTTATCAATATACAGTCTGGGCAAACCGTCCTTGCTAACTTCCCCTGGTGAGCCAGGGTAGCTGCTCCTTCGGAGCCTTGAATACCTTTCAGACAGTCCCTCACTGGCGCAGTCTTGTTAAAGGGAGCTTCCTTCGAAGCCCTCGGCCTCACTCCCTGCCTGGGGGTGAGGTGGAGCAGAATTGTGGCTGGTGTCCATGTGAAAACGCCCAGGGAGTCTGCTGGATTAGGGGCAGAGTTAAGTGTTCTCCCTGCCCCCGTTATCCGGCTACTGCGCTGGCCTAACCGCACCCAAATGCAGCTGCCCCATGAATCAGTTAGGCTGCTTTTGGTGGCTTGCTCTGCTGTCTCCAGCTTGGTGCCATCCTTGCGTTAGGCTTGCCCCATTAGTAACTCCATGTAGCCGGCACTACACTTTCTTAAAGGGCTAAGCCCTTATAACTGAGCTGCCCCTACTACACCTGCCCTGAGCCCTAGTCCGGGCTGGTCACATCAGGTGTCTTCACACCGCCATGGGGGGGGGGGCCCTCACCCTTGGAAAAGGTCCAAGGCTGCACCCCTGCAGCGCCACCTGGGTTGGGTTTCAATGACCTGGTGACTGCCACAGTCCACGGTCTGCCCACGCGGTGCCTCTTCCCCACACCATAGAGTTGAGGAATAGGGCATCCGCAGTGCCATGGTGTTGCCCGGAGTAATCCCCAACTGAGAGCGGAGCGGCCATTTTTTGAACAGATGGATTGCGGGCCCTGCCTCCGGCCGGTGCCCCAGGTTTGGGCTGCCCGCTCTGCTGGCGGTGCGCCGGGATGTTCCGAGCACGGACGCCCTGCCATGCCTTTCAATGGGGGTAAAGTGTGGCTCGTGTCCGTGTGAAAACGCCCCGGGAGTCAGTTGGATTAGGGGCGGAGTTAAATGTCCTCTCTTGTAAAAAATCAACTAAGTCGGATTATTTTTTGTTTTTGTTAAACCATCTCACCTGTCAGACTTGCCATGGGCAGATCGAAGAGGCGTGCTAGCAATTTCTGACGTCACAGTCAGTCGCTAAAGCTTACAAGAAGAAAAGGGCTTCATGGGTCACTGTGACTATGTCGCAAAATCAAATTTGATGAGACTTTAATGGTAACAGAATCGCACTTTTAGAAAACAGTAATGATGGTGCTTTACGCTGGTGTAGCCGCTTGGAAGCGCTTTACGGGCGTTAATAAAGCGTGGCAGCACTGCCGTGTGAGAGGTGCCGGGGAATATTGTAAACGCTGTCAATACACAAAATCCTGGGCTGGAAGGATGGAGAGTAGAGTTTTTGGTTAAACCGTGACTTTGGAATAAAGAAAACGTAAGTCTGGGAAATTAAACAAAGAGCTCACTGGATTTTTTTTTTTTTTTTTTTAAAAGAGTTAAAATCAACAGCACCGTTATTTTCAAATGAAGTGCAAAGATGCAAGAGAATCTGATGGTGGTAAATCGAAAGTAAGAGAACAAAGGAAGAGACGTGTCCTGATGATGATTTTATTCATAACGCTAACTCAAAGGATCATGTGATTAGAGCAGAACATTATTAAAGGAGAAAGAGTCCAGTAAAACTCAAATCTGAAAAGTAACGCAACCATGTTGTTTTCAAATCGAGCGTCCTGCCCACAGAGATGATTTCTGGGGCCCTGCTTCTTTTGTGCTCTCTGACCAGCTGAGGAATGTGTCTTGGAATTGTCTCCTAGCTGTTTCACGCCAAATGCAAATGCCTTCGGTTAAATCCAAGTCAAACCTGCCCTTCCGGGGAGAGAGGTTGGTTCCTTCCCTCTCTCTCCAGTTAATTTATTAGATAGACGCATAGTGGGGATGATCTCAATTTAGTCTATTGTTCCTCAAAATTGGAAGTTCCTTTTTAAAAAACAAACAAACCACCCCCCAGTTAGTCATGAGGGGCTGATCTGGCTTCTCCAACAGAGAGATTTAGACGTCGGCATGAAAACCTTCCCTTTTTGCATATAAAGCTGACTAGCTTAGAGGGCAGATGCTGATGGTTGTGAGTTCTTCATCTTGATTATTGCAGACCATTTGGGACTTATTTGTATTTATTGTGTTGTTATTTCAGTTGTATTTATTGTGTCTTTTTATATACATGCTTTATATCTGTATTTTTATCTTTGGTGGTGGCTTTGGTGAAAGCCTGTATAACTAACTAACACCCCTCCCCCCCAGTTTTCTGTGTCTTTGGTTTGATTCCGTTGGTCTTTTGCCAAATTATCTGTATCCCTCTAGTTTGGGGTGAGTGAAGTTCCCAACCCCGAGAGGCATGGACAACAATCTTCCTATGGCCAAGAGCCGTAAGAAGCTTGCAGCATGCATGCACGCCCAGATGGGGGCTTGCAAACCTTTCCTGCCTGCGGTTGGCTGGTGGTGCCCGTGACTTGCTGGGATTATGAGGAGCAGCTGTTGAGACTTGGGGTGCAGTGAAATGAGAGGATCGTTCAGGTGGTGTGGGGTCCAACCAGCTCTGGCCAAGAGCTTCACTTGAACTTCCCAAGAGTTGAGCATTGGACTAGATGACGACTGAAGTGAAGTCCCTTCAGATCCTAAAATTCTGTGATTCTAGGAGTTGACCTTTGCCCATTCCTCCTGTCGTCTCAACTGTGTGTCGGACTTGAGATATTTTGGCTGTGTGAATCTTTCAGTAATGCTTCTGACCTGGTGTTTGAACTGGGGGTGGACATGTGGCCTAGCAACCTTCAAAGCCCCTGGTTGTGAGCTCCTACTTGTTTTTCGTAGTTCCTTCTTTTATTGCAACATTACTTAGTCTACATTTTATTTTCACTGGATTTCATACGACATGGCTATGGATAGATGTACAGAAGCCTCCAGATATAAGGGACCCAAATACTCCTCTGTACCTGTCTTTACTCACAAATTGCTGTCGAGTTCGGTGAACCATCAAAAAGCCAATGTAGTGACACCAGCAAAAGCAAGAAGTTCAGGTCAGTATAGAAAGGATTTGAGTGCTACTTATGGATCTCTCCTATCCGATATTTGTCCTGTTGGTGGAATAATTTACTCTGAACTGAAATGCCCCATACTAGGTTAGTTGAGCTTCTTTTGAGAGTAAATTTATTATCAAATGCTGAAGAAAATGCATCTTTGATTAATAAAAGTTCATAATTAATAATGGAAAAAAACCAACACTCCTCCTCTTAAACAAATCCCCTTTAAACAGAAAGACACACAGGTGACTGTTCCACCCAAGAGCAGACCCCTGTTGGTGCCCCCTGTCTCCAGTGAAGGAGATCTCTTTGGAGCCGTACACGGGGAATCAGACCCCTGGTTTAAGCTTAGTATCTCATTCCCTTTCCTGGCAGGGAGAGCTGCTGTTGTACTGGATAGCGCCGAAGAAATTGTTTAAATTGATTCAGACAGCATGGTGTTATCATGGAGGATAATCCCTGATGAACAATCGATGCAGTGGAGGAAGTTGTCTGAACCCCTGTGCAGCAGGAAGCCAAACAGCAGGATACAGGGAGGGCAGAATAACTTGTGTTGCGTTGGTAGTTCTGCGACCGATACAGCAATGGCCATATCTTACATGCCATAAGTATTCCATGGTTTCACGTTTTCGGAGGTCAGATGGCGCCAGTAGGATCTCGGTGCTCAGAGAGTCCCAACCTATTGGTTAGGTGGGACCTCAGCTGGTATCACACCATCTATAGAGCGAGTTGTGGTTCTGACTGATATAGACTTGACGTATCCGGGCTTTCAGGATTATATACAAGTCTCAAAACGAGGCCACAGAGGTAAAATCTTTGGGAGCCATGGCTATAGCCTGATTCCCCTCCCCCTGCATATACAGGCTGTGCAATTTATTATTATTATTATTATTATTATTAGCATCTATATAGAGCCCACGATGTACCTGGCGCTTTACAAAAAACAAGATAGACACAGTTCCTGCCCGAGAGCTCACAATCTAAAGACGGGGAGGAGAGACAGGGACGGGGGAACAGAGGGAGAGACAAGGGATGCAACATTCACGAGGATGAGAGAACTCAGGGACACGTTCTTGGCTTGGTTACAGTAAATTGTAGGGGTGGGAGAGCAGAAATATTGTGTCCGGTTCTGGTTCCCATGTACTAAGAATGAGGAGGGAATACTGGTGACACTTCAAAGAAGGGCCACAGATCGCTGCAAAAGGAGACTTGAGGAGCTCAGTCTACTCAGCTTGTGGAAGAGAAAGTTGAGATTATATTATTTGCACTTGAAAACCTCATCTGAGGGTGGTGGACTCTTCAGTCTCGCAGGCATGTCCATAAAATCCAGATGGCTAGAATCTGAAGTTAGATAAATCCAGCTGTTGCAGAAGACATGGCTTCCTAGCATGAGCAATTAAACCCTGAACTGCTCACCGGGGGAGGGGGTAGATTGGAGTCGTTACACCAAGAGGAGATCGCTTTCTCAAAGGCAGACTTTGATGCAACTGGGATAAATTCTCTTGAGCTCGTATTCTCTAGGAACTGTTCTGTCTTCGATCTCTCCTTCAAGCCCCATCCCATCTCTGACCATTTCCTTGCCTCCTTCAACCTCTCCCACTGCTCCCCGTCCTCTTCCCCACCTCCCCGTCCCTTCTGTGATCTGCCGGCCATTGTGCCCCAGGACTTTGCCTCCTCCCTCTCTCCTCTTCTCCCCTCAGTTGCAGGGTGGCTGTGTACAGAGGTAAAAACATGACTCTACTGCTGTTTGATGTTCCCTGTACTCTACAGCCAAGGATCATATTTGCCCTTTCTGCTGCAGCATTGCACTACAAGCTCATGTGATGGCATGAGCTACTGCTTTTCCAGAGTCCCAGCTTTCCAAGACGCAGACCAGTGGGTGGTGCAGCGGCAGATGACCCGGGGCAGGACGCAGCGTCCGCCACTCTCTGGGTTGCTGGTTAGCGCTGAACAAACATGCCTTCCACCGGGAGAGCCGTCCCACCGGGTTGGGCTGCAAGAGACGTGCAGGTGGCCAGCCCCACCCTGCTCCCAATGCCCCACCCCCAGCCATGGTGCCTGGCCATGCCGACCCACACCCCGCGATGGGGATGGGTGGTCCTTGACCTGGAATGGGCACCCGGGATTGGACCTGGGGCATATCTCAGGCCAGCCGCCTACCCGCCCTGGGGCAGTCCCATCCCATAGCAGGCCCGTGTCGTGTCTGGGTTTCGTATTACCCACAGTCTGGCCTGTGTTCTTTCTGGATACGTGACAATGCTCTAAACTGTGTTACAATTAAATAGTCAGCCATATCTTGGCAATTGGAGACCATGTTTCACGGGGAGGTGGAACAGACCGAGCCCCTTGAAGCTCGCCATGGCCGCCTCAGAACCAGGTGCGGTCGTACCGGGAGCTCCAGCCTCTTGAAACTGCACACGGTTCCTTTTGGTGCCGAGAATGATCCTTCCCCTAGGGGA
Source organism: Sphenodon punctatus (assembly GCA_003113815.1). Classification (NCBI taxonomy): domain Eukaryota; kingdom Metazoa; phylum Chordata; class Lepidosauria; order Sphenodontia; family Sphenodontidae; genus Sphenodon; species Sphenodon punctatus. The sequence continues at coordinate 29,305,468 of QEPC01011901.1, read as the reverse complement.
CTCTCCCTTCAGCGTGGTCATTCGGAGGCTTGGGGTGAGGGGGCGTCAATACGCTGATGGGAGAGACTTGGCTCTTCCGACCCAGGCCCTGCAGTCTCGGTGCTTACCCGACGCCCGGCTGTTGTTGGGGACTGGATGAGGATGAGCCGATTGAAGCTGAATCTAGACAAGGCTGAGGTGACAACGGTCGGCCGGTCTTGTGACCCGGAGCGAAGTGGCATCCCCGTTATTGCCGGGTCCGGCCCCCTCTGGTCACTTTGGTTCGCAGCCTCGGGGTAGCTTTTGGATCCCTCGCTGTGCCTGCGTTGTCAGGCGGCAGCGAGCACGTTTCACCAACACCGTCTGGTGAGGAGGCGGCGGTGAGGCTTTCTGATTCCGATCTGGCCACTGTCCGCCACGCTTTCATCCCCGCAAGGCTAGGTGACTGTAATCTGCCCTACGTGGGACTGCCCTTGATGACTGTTCGGATTAGCTGCAGCTGGGGCAGAGTGCCGCGACTCCGCACTGGCTGCCTAATGCTTTCTGGGCGCAACGTAAGGGGCTGGGTTTGACCTTTTCAAACCCTAAATGGTCTGGGTCCCATATATGTGAAAGGCCGCTGTCCTACCATGTCCCTCTGGCGGGCTGGGGGCAGATCGTGTTTCATTGGCTGCCCTTCTCCGTGGGGGGGCAGTGTGTGCGGGGGGAGGAGGGGGCGTTCTCGGTCGCTGCCCCTGTGTTGGAGGTTCGCTTGAGTCTGGGCCCCGCTATCTTCCAGAGGCGGGACAAAACTTTATTTATTTGGAAAAGCATTTGTCAGGCAGGGATGGGGAGGATGGGGGTTCGAGGGGAAGGGGTTTCTAGTGTATGAATGTGAACATTTTAAGTTGTTTTTTTGTTTGTGGATTGTGAGCCGCCCTGCGCTTTGTGGGAAGGGGTGGTATAGACATTGAATGAATGAATAAATAAATACACAGGCCCCACAAATGTAATCGTCAGAGTGCCCCTGTTCTGGAAATCTCTTCCTATGAGTTTAGCCTAAATCATTTGAGGATCTCGTGACCTACCTGAAAATCTTTGCCATTTTATTTTTAAAAAGGCTTTGGTGATCAGGGTGAAACTGTCCTGGGGATGGTTACCCGGACCTTGTTATGCAGGGTCTTGCATCTGTCTCTGAATCATCTGATGTTGGCTTCTGTGGGGGGGACGAGATGGACCCTGGGTCTGATCCAGCCTGCAGATCCGCTCTTCGTGTTCCACACCCCTCAAACGTGTCTCCTTCCCTGTGAGGCTGGCAAAACGACTGGTTTTGCGCCGGAGACGATGTCTGACATTTCAGATGTGGATTTTGAAGGAGCTGCTCAAGCGTGCCCAATTATTGCGTTTGGAAATGGCAGCCTCTCTGGAAGAGCATCCATTTTAGAATAAATTAAGAAATCTTGTCACAAAAATGGGCCTAATTTTCCTATTGCAACTAAATGCAGATTAAAACATACAGTTTTTTAATAGTTTCATCTTCCTCCATGTTTGAAATATTTTTGCCCCTCTTCTGACTCCAGTGGCAAGATGTCACCTGTGCAAACCGGATAAGAGTGGATGAATTGCTTAGTTCACAAAACTACCCCTAGAGCCTTCACCAACCGAGCTTCAGCCACATCAAACAACGTGCCTCGCAGCAGAAGGGACAGGCGGTTGCCAGCATGTTTCGAGTGACGGGAGCGCAACGATCTTGGGCTGGCGATATTGTCTAATAGGTGAAATGCCTTGTGCTCAGAGACGTTTCCAAAGCTGTCAAGAAAGCTCCTTGTTTGTCTCACCTAAGGGTAGAGAGAATAAATGTCAAGGATACGAGGAGACCAGAAATGTGGAATTGGTCCAGCACGGCGTCAACACTGATTTTAGAAAACAACCAAAAAACGGTGCGATATAATCCTGCCAGACAGTAAACTACAGGCAGCAGTTTGCTTTGGAGACCAGCCTCTCCTGTATTTAATTCAGTAACTGAACTAAGCATCTCTGCAGTCTGCCAGTACTGATCAGACATTAAACGGTCCTTGGTCTGCAACACTCGGTCTTATTAGCCTTGATGACCCATTTAATTTGCTCACGGCTGCAAACTTCCATCCACGACTGCCAACTCTGAAGACAGTAGGGGTTTGCTCTCAGTTTACGGTGACTTTGTGCCTGCCGTCTCTTTGAGCTGGTGCGGCCCAGTGGCTGAGGGACTGATCTAGGGATTCGAAGGCCACGGACTCGTTCCCATCTCTGCTCCTGAGCTGCTGTGTGACTTTGGCCAAGTTGCTTCCCCTGTTTCCTCTTCCATCCTCCTCGGATGGTGCTTGGCGTACGTACAGCGCCTGACACAACGGAGGCCGGATCTTTGGAGACTGCCGGTGTTCTGGTGATGTAAGTAACTGGTAAGAATTGTCTCCTCTTCTCCTTGCAGTAACGGAGATAACTAATCTGGGCCTCTCCCGTCAAAGGGAATTACCACATGTTTGGAGATCCTGACTTAAGCCCAGTCTGCCCCATTGCTGCTGGGCAAAAGGCTGCCTTCATCCACCTGCAAACCAGGATGTGCCTGTGTACAGCGTACATCCGCCAAGGGTGGGAGATCCTACTGGCCAGACCCTTCTTTTCCTATCCCATTGTCCTTCTCCAGTGACTTGAATGATGGCCCATAGTGCAACCAGCTTCTGCCTTCAGAGTTCTGGTGGCGTTTCTAGCTCTCTCCCCCTGGATCACCACTGGAGTGGGATTTTTCAAATGGGTACTGTTCCATGGATCACATACCGTATATGCAGATGGGGCTGCGTCCTACAGGAGCCAGTGTGTTGATAATGTCACAACTGAGCTTGACAGACCTTGCCTCTGAAGCTATACCCGAGTCATTCTTAGCAAGGTCCCAGCAAGTGGTCAGGTTAGAACTAATCCGTTCCTCAGTCAGTCACTCTCTTTACTGGTTAGAATAAAAGCTTCCATGGGGAAGATTGTCTAAATGCGTGGCATCTTCCAGGTTCCTTGTAAGCAGCCAAGAAAGGAACTCGGCCATCTCAGTCTGTGGATTAAGGTGCACGCCTCCTTTTAGCATATTATCTACTCGTTGATTGATTTTTTTTTTTCTCATAAGAGAAAATCCAATCTGCAGCTTTATCGAGCATCACAGACACGTCCCCGTAGTCTCTGGCTGGCAGAGATGGGCATGTCTAGCATTGATCTTGGGACCACCGACAGACTTTTTCGCACAGCTAGACAAACATAAGGAGAAGAGATTAGAGAGTTCAGCCTTTTAGAAAACCGGTTCTCAGTGCTCCTTCCTTACGTGAAGCTCCTGATGAGATTGACAAGAGTTCTGCTGGAATTACAGCTTTCCGCTTTCACCCCAAGGATGTTCCATAACCGAGGGAGGAGATAAGATTAGGCAGTTGCGGCGTGTTTACATTCTGGCAGGACCACAGGACACATCCGAGAGGGGAAGCACCAGAACTTTTGAAGCGTAGAGGACCAAACTGGATACATTACAGAGGCTCTTTAAATGTGTGGGAGTTACTGATAGACCCATGTTGATGAGTCTTGCTGTTTGACTGACTCCCTAGGGACTGTTGAGATTGGAGGGCAGGTGCTCGTCAACAATGCTAGCTGGTATTCCATCCCAGGCACTCTTGCAGCCGCTAAATCAACCCCACAATGTCCACTTCAAATGTCCTTTATCTCTAAACAAAAATCAGCCTCATTTTTTCTTTTTTTAAAAAAAGGGTTTACTTTGACAACTGGTCGTCATCTCTCTTGTTTCCTGGGTTTAAACCATGAGAGGGCGGTCGCCAAGGCCAGTCTCTGATGTTGAAGTGCATGTTGCGTTTGGGCACGTCTCAGGTGGTGGGTCACAGACGTGAGGTACCACTGTGTACAGCAGTTCAGATGCCCCAACAAATGGGGAAGCATGTGCAGAATTGAAAAGTCTGGTGGGGGTTGGGTGCAGAAATTTAAATGCCGTTTTGATAAAGGTTCAGATTGCCAACCTGGCTATTTTCTGTGTATGCAAAATGGGGGCTAATCCTGTTGAACGGTGAAAGCCATTTTGTGCATCCGCTGAGCGGCCACACTCGTTTTTTAATGATTCGTTCTGACTGAATGAAATGCCCACCAGGACGAAATTTCCATTTCCGCCCTACTCTGTCTGGGAAAGAGCTAACTTCACCACGTAGGGTGCGAGAACATGGCTGTCGCCTTGGCTGAAATGCTTGTGCCCGACAACCTCCATCTGCTTTTTGTGCAGCCGTCGCACGAGTAAGGGCTTTCCTGTCTGATCGCCAGACAGCCTGGTGAGCACGCACGCACACAGACACAGACACAGACACAGACACAGACACAGACACAGACACAGACACAGACACAGACACAGACACAGACACAGACACAGACACAGACACAGACACAGACACAGACACAGACACAGACACAGACACAGATTATCGTGGTGGAAATCGGTTGCAGCGTAGAGCATTTTCGAAGTCCTATGCTGGGGTGGTTGGGGCAGCAAAGAAGCGGTTCGTTTCTGCACTCATTGCGTCTGCTCAGTCATGAACAGCAGATCTGTTCCGGGTGGTGAGAGGTCTGGTCGGTCCAGCCTGTCTCTGCCTGGAACTGGATTTGTCCACGGCTCGTTGGAACATGTTTTTGAAGTACTTTGCAGACAAAATTGCTTCAGAGACAGTGGCAAAGCCAGAGGTTAGGAATGCCCTGTCTGGTCATACTTTATGGGATGATTTTCAATTGGTGGTGACACCTGCCAATGCAGCCGATGTGCTGGGATCTGTTCAAGCCACAACTTGTGAACTAGATCCTTGCCCGTCCTGATTGGTAAAAGCTACCAGGGAGACAGTGGGGCCGGTGCTCCCTTCGGGAGGGGAAGCTGCCAGATTGCCTGAAGGAGCCTGTGATTTGGCCCCTTCTCAAAAAGCCATCACTTGACGTTGATGCCCTGACCAGCTATCAACCTGTCTCTAATCTTCCCTTTTTAGGAAAGGTTATCGAGGGGGTAGTGGCTCATCAGCTCCAGGCGCATTTGGACGGCATCGGCTTTCTTGATCCCATGCAGTCTGACTTTCACCCAGGTTACGGCACGGAGACAGAACTTGTGACCTTGGCTGACGACCTCCTCGTAGAGTTGGACAAGGGTTGTATGACCCTGTTAGTCCTACTAGATCTATTGGTGGCCTTCGACACTGTTAACCATGAGTTGCTGGTGACTCGTCTGCGGGACCTGGCGGGGGTGGACGGAACTGTTTTACGTTGGTTCCATTCCCACCTCGCGGATAGATCCTAGTGGGTGCTGCTAGGGGACTGGCCTCCCGTGTGGAGTCCCGCAGGGTTCTGTTCTGTCCCCTCTTGTTTCACGTGCTTATGAAGCTGCTTGGGGAGGCTGTGTACAGCTGGGGGGTCCGCAGTTATCAATATGTGGACGACATATTGTCATTTTCATCCGACTCAGGCCCCGCTGTCTCCTTGCTTTCTCGGTGCTTGGGCCACTGTGGGGGATTGGTTGAGGTCGAGCCGATTTGAAGCTCAATCCCGATAAGACAGAGGTGATGCTAGTTGGCGGGATGGGTGATTTGGGTGAGGAGGTCTCCCCAGTTAGGGGTGCTCCTGGACTTGCAGCTACACCTGGAATCTGGGCAGGTGTTGGCTGTGGGCAGGAGCACCTTTTGCCAATTACATCTGGTGAAAAAGCTCCCCCCATATATCTCGGACTCCGATCTCGCTACTATCATCCATGTGTTTGTCACCTCTAGGTGTCACACCGTACTGTGGACTCTACCCACAACGGACCGCGCAACGGGTTGCTAGGCAACCCGCTGGAAAGACAAGGAACATCTCCTTAGGCGGTGGCAAGGGGGGAGCGGCAGATCCGGCGCAGCCCTGGCAGCCGCTTGCCGCAGAATCAGCAGATGCAGCCCCACCTAGACGAAGTGCAAGATTAGCGGGGCAGCGTGGGATGTAAGGGGCGGAGCCGGGACTCTGCTCTAAGTGCCCACACCTGGGTTGAGCAGATCCCTGCCGGTAGTCATTAGAGAGGCTGGCCCCTTCTGTTGTGCTTGCTCTGCCTTGTTTCTGCTCCTGTGCTGTTGATCCCCTTGTTGTGTATTGTCCACTTACTCCCCACTCCTGTAGCCGTGTTTATATTGGGTGAACATGTTGTGTCTGCCTGAGCCACCACTCGCTCCCTTCGCTCCCTACCCACCCGTATCCCTCTTCCCCCCCCATCCGGGAGGGTGGAATGGGCATGTTGGGGTAAATTTGGGGGTTTTGCACTGTGGGTTTTATTCTGCACATGATTAGCGTTTCAATGGAGTTTCAATATGTTTTATAGGTTTTATATTTACACTGTTTTTATTGTGAATTTTGTGAGCCGCCCCGAGTTGCTTGTGCTGAGAGGGACGGGGTAAAAGTGCACCAATAAATCGGTTAGCTAGGCTGTGCTGTTCCTCAGACCACTAGAGCTATCTGTAGGGACCTCAACAGAGCTCGTAACTGAAGACCGCCAGACATCGCCAAGGCTCTGCCATTGGATGGGAGCCATCTTTGTCTAGACAGATTCGGATCCAGAGCTTGTTGATGTTAATAGAAGTCGTTCACGGGCTTCAGTGGGCTCTGGATGAGAAACCAAACCCCTGAATTTCCTTTGGCTCATGCTTAACCAGGAGAGTTTAATGGACTCGGAAAAGATTTCATTCCTTGTCCTTGTCTGACCTCTTGCTCAACACCCCATATATCCTCCTACCAGGATAAACCTTCACTTCTGGAATAGCGCCAGCTGCAAAGAATAAAAGTGGGAGATGAGGGAAAAATGTAGTGAAACAGACAACCTGTTGGGAAAATAAATTGGGCACTAGAAGCTGTATTTCCTCCTGGATCACAAATCTAGCAGTTAGCTCTGAAGAGGGAATGAAACCTTGAAGAGCCTGCAGCAGGCGCCACTGAGCCTTGCAAAGTCACTTGTTCTTGCTTAAAATCTGTTCCTTTCGGCAGTGTGTCAGGGAGACGAGTGCTCCTTCCTGCAGCTGCTCTGTGGGTTAGCTGATAAAAAGGATCTTGGAGAGTGCAATGAACAACAGTTCCTGGAACATATTGGATTTAAGTTGCTCCTCTCTTTCCTCCTGTCCATTTCCACAACCAGACTTTGCTGTGTCCACTGAGCACCATGAAGAAGTTGAAACGGTAGCTGACGCCGTTATGTGATTTAGAGTAGATATGTGCACGGGAGGAGCGCATAAACCAGGGCCAGACATTTTATTACATTCTCTGTTTTCATTGCTCCTAGGGCTTAGGGGAGGCGTGAAAATTTGAGACATGCCACAGTTTATAAGCAGCTTATTTGCATGGCTGTCTCTTTTTTGTTTTCTAGATAAATATATATTCTTGGTTTGCTTGAAAAATAATCTCTGGATCCTTAATTCGACAGGAGCATCCTTCTTTTGCCCTGATGAATTTCCATTGCTTACATTACTGGGCTGGAAAATAGCGTTTCTGTTTCTGTATCCAGGCTTCCTTTGCAAGAAATTGCACACGCCTGTGGAAGAGGTTCTCAGTTTTCCTTTCTGGGGTTCCATTCCGTGCCGGCAAATTGTGTCCGAACCAGCACAGAAATGAACGCTTGCTGCAGATACTGTATCCATCGAACTTGCAGATATGAACAGATATTCATTCCTGCTTTGGTGAATAGACAGTTTGGTTATTTCACTTATTTGGGGGTTGGTTGTTTTGGTATTTTGGTTGTGGTGTTTTGGCGCTATTGCACAAGCGCATCAGGCGGAATGAAGTAACCCAAATAACTGAACCAGAATTCCTCGATAAGCAGGGAGGCAGCTGTTGGTTTTGGCTATTCTGAGGGCTCTGAAAATGTTATTACAAATCTGCTGTTTGGTTCACCTCTAGTCTGCATGTCAACACGGCCTGGCTTCTGAGAGAAGAAACCAATGTGGCTCTTTTGTGCATGTAAACTTGCTTTGTAAATGGATGGACTCTGTAGAGGTGGAAAGCACTTACACAGGGCCTCATGGTCACTGTGTTTGCTCCATTGGTGGCAATGGCCCCCTGCTCTTAGGATCCAGATGGATTTCCCAAGGCTTCCAGTCTCTTCATCTTTAGCCATGTGGCTTCTGGCGCTACGAGCTCCTCTTGTCCTGAAGTTGGGTCAATTCCTAGGTAAGTTCCATCATGAGGCAGTGGGGGGTGAGTGGAATAAATGGTCAGGTTAGACAGGGTGTGAAGGGGGAGATGCAGACGGGGTGGGGAAAGGAGAAGGCACAAATATCTGAGGAAGAACTAGGGAAGGACCTCTGGAGTGTTGGGCATCAGGAAGAGGAGGAGAACGGGAAATGGAACGGGAGAGACCTGGCTCCCCCTTACACTCCTGCACGCACTCTCCGCTCCTCCTCTGTCCGCTCCCTCATCTCCCCTGCTCCCCTAAGCGCCTCCGCCCCTTCTCCCTTGCTGCCCCCCATGCCTGGAACTCCCTCCCTGCCCACATCCGCACCTTCAAAACCCACCGCTTCCTCGCCACCTTTCCTGACACCTGCTAGAATTTTCCTTTCAATATTTCCTGTCTGCCCTCCCCGCAGACTCCTGCCTAACCGCAACCAAGCCAAGCACGTGCCCCTGAGACCTCGCATCCGCTTGAATGTTATTTATCCCTTGTCTCTCCCTATGTCCCCTCTCCTTGTCCTGTCTCTTATACACATCTAGATGTGTATAAGAGACAGTATCTATCTCATTGTTCTGTAAAGCGCCAGGTACACAGCTGGCGCTATACAAATGCTATACAAATGCTAATAATAATAATAATAATAATAATAAATCCTGCTCGGCTGAGGTGCTGGAGCTCACAGCTCCAGTTTCTAGGCCTTGGCCACGTCACCTTAGTAGAGCGTTGACCTCTGCTCCGAACCTTCTGCTTTCTGAGACTTCTCACTCTCCCGAGTGTGTTTCATGGGCACTGGGGGGGCTCTTTCCTGTGTGTGGAATTCACAGCTACCTGTATCCTTCCTTTTCCTTAAAAAATAACGAAATGCATCTTTCTCCGAGCCCCAACGGCTGTGAAGGTGAGCTCGCAAATTTGAAGGTTCAGTCGGTGGCATGTCCTGTTCATCTCAAACAAGGCCATTTCCCCATAATTCCACAAAATGGGTTCTGAGCTGGTGCCTCATGATGGGTGTGACAGGAGTGCATGTGGCCCCACGTTGCAAAATGGGGTTGCAAGTGCAAGTGGCAGGGGGTGGGGTGGAAGCTGACGAGCTCTGCCGTGGATGGAGACAAAGTCGGGCAGATATCTTTTATTGGACCGATGTCTGCTGGCAAAACCATGCAAGGTTTCAGTGCCCCGGATCCCTTCCTCGGGCATGTAAGAAGCGCACTCTGCAGCAGCGCGCACACACCTGATTTCACCGCTGTATTTTTACATAGTTTATTTTCGTAAATCTATTGGTTACATAAAATACCCCAAGTGGGCTGTTAATTATCTCAGCGTAGATGTATTGTCTGAAGCTCGTCTTTCATGGCTGTATCTTTTTATTGGTCACCGGAACCTATGTTTCCTCTTGAAGCTGTGTCAGTAACCTCTCTGCAGTAACTCCGAGTGTGTTCTCAAAATCACTCCTCGCTCCTTCCAGTGATCTCAGGGGAGGTGAAATACGTCGGGAATCTGGTTAGCTCTGAGTGCTCCTGTCATTCTGCCGAGATTGGGGGGCTCATGGCTGCTTCACCCCCAGCACCTGGTCAGCTGCTCTGCTAAATACAGTGTTTACAAACGGACGTTAGAAAGGGAAAATGGACTCTTTGCCTCCAAGGTTCCTTAAACCAATTCCAAAGAGAAAACAAATCCCCTAAAAATGATAAAGTCTCTCTTTGCTAATGCTGGTCTGGGTAGGGTCGGGAACCCATGGAGGAGGGCTGGCTTGTGTCGTTGGGGTGCTCAGTGTTCAGGCATTGGCTTTTGAGCCGCAGGTGGTTTGTGCAATGAAGTCTCAGTAGCCATTGGCCGAGGCTGGAGGCCAGGCGATGCACTGGGGCGATTTGGGTTGGATTGTCCAAAGTGCCCAGTGCTGACTGGCTGCTCCTTTTGGACTGGGCGGGAGTTTGCCCATGTGACTTCACTGGGAGCAGAGCCAGGCCGGGGTGGAGCGCTTTCGGAAAGGCAGCACAAGCCCGACGGCATCCGTGCGCATATTCGGCGGCTTGTTTCTACACAGAGAGCCATTGCTCCTAGGGGTCGGCTTGCCAAGAATACCGTGGGCTCGTCCAGGATCTTTTCAAGGGGCCGGCTTCTTCTGGAGGCAAGTGCCCCAGCAGCTGGGGAATGAACCCAGACCTCCAGGGTTCCTGTCCGGCTCCTGAGTCACACTGGGTGTCTTCCCACGGACAGCGGCTCCGCCTCAACCCCGGGTGAGCTGTCCCTGCCCTGGGGCAGCCCCGCCAGCAGTGCTCTGGAACTTCCCGGATCACCGCCAGCAGAGTGGGCAGCTCAACCCTGGGGCACCGGTTGGAGGTGGGCCTGCCGCCTGTCTGCTCGGCAGATGACCGCTGCAGCCCTGCCCTCAGCTGGGGGTTGGCCTGGCAATGCCATTGAGCTGTGGGCGATCTGCCTGCAAGTCTATGGTGTGGGGAAGGGGCGCTGCACGCGTGGACTGTGGGCCGCGGCAGCCGCCAGATAGGCACGGTTGCAAGTGGGCAGATGCAGGGTGCACCCCTGGACTTGCTTGGGATTGAGCACCTCTGTGTCCATGTTAGAAACCCCTCCGGGGCTTAGTAGATGCCTGGCTGCATCCTCAATACCTTCGTAACCTCGAGGCTAGACGACTGCAATCCTCCTCTCCCTGGGGCGGCCCTTGAGGCCTGCTTGGGGGCTGACTGGCGCAGAACACAGGCGCCTGCCTTCTGATGGGGGTGAGCCACTGGGCAAGGTCTGGGTCCGGAGGGAGAGGGTCTGGGTGGGGATCAGGACTGCGTGGCTCTTTCCCTTCCCTTGCTGCCCTCGCCAAGGAGTAGCGCCTCCGTGCTCACAGAAGTCCTGGTTGCAGCTAAAGACTGTGTTAGGAAGGGACAGGGGGAGCAGTGCTGCTGAACCAGGGCCGTGCTTCCCCCTCCCCCAGACATCTGGTGCAGTGCAGTGCAGCACTCCTGTGGCTCCAACTGGGGCTTCTGCTGGCGCTGCGCCGCCGTATGGGAGTCCTGCTCGTGCTGGGGCCTGTTCATCCCATCCCGGGACATTTCCCAGCTTGTGTTACCGCCCCGTCTGCTTTGGGGCCCCTTCCGGTTGCTTTTCGCAGAGGCCCCTGCTCCAGGGTGTCAAACGTGCGTGCGGGGGGTGAAGTGTCCTCTCCGATTCACAAGAACGTGATCATCCCCGGTAACCATTGGCGTTTGGTTTCCCAGCCTGCAGCCATCGGGCAGTGGTTCCTTCCCTTCATGCGGCCCGGCTGCCGCAGGTTGAATTCGATGTGCAGCCGTGCTTTAGGGACGCCGTGCTGAGTTGCACTTGGTTGACGAGAGCCCCCTGGCCGAACTCTCGCACAACTCCTCGCTGCTTGGCGGAGGTCAGTGGCATGACGCTCTGCTCCAGATTCCTAAAAGAGGCTGTTGCACAATGGACGACTACGTTTGCTTTTCCTGCTTGAGAACGTTAGTTAAAATCAAAGCTAAGGCTGTCGATTTTAATAGACTTGAAGGTTTAGAAGCGAATGTTGAGATCGTCTAGTTTGGGGGAGAGGAAACTTTTCTCTTCCAGGCGTCACTCTGGCAGTTAGTACAAACTTGCACAGAGGTTGGGGGCAAAGGTGCTTCGGGGGATGCACTGAGGGAGGGGAGGGTTCAGATGCTGGATTTATCCCCTGTTGTTGCGTGCACGGGCTCCATCTCCTCTCTTACCCTGCACCCGGTCTTTCGGTGTCTGGGGGCAGAGCCAGGAACTGCAAAGCGGACAATCAGAACTAGCCGTGGGCTGCATTCGGCCCCTGACCGGGCCTAACCTAGTCTGACTGACTGGGGATGGAACAAGCCAGTTGAATTGTCTCCAATGATTTCTCTTTCCACTCCACTCAATGGGACTAGGCTAATGAGAGCTTTTAGAAAGCTCATCCCGTGTTGAGGGATGGCGAATCCCTTCCTCCTCTGACAGCCTGCCCCGATGGTTCCTTCCTCTCCCAGGCTGGTTTGTGAAACGGGTTGATGCGGCGTCCTGGTTTTTGCAGTGACTTTATTTTATTTATTTTTAAGCTGGTTGGCTATTGTTCCCATTGTGTGTGCGTTTTCCATGGTCTCTAGCTTGTCTCCTTGAGCACAAGTGGAAGGATCCTGCCACGGGCCCATTTCACCCGTAAGCATGTTGTCAACAGGAAGCTGGTGAACACCCTCATCTTAGGTTTTTGGGTATTGGACAACTGACCCTGTTTGTTGTTGCAATGGGACCTCGGTGCGGCTGCGGTCAGCCTGTGGGGTTTCCGCGTCTGTCAGTGGGCAGGAGGCAGTCACATACCGTATTCACAGGAACACTCTTATTTGTAGTTGTTTATGGGTGTTTTTACACACACGTTTCTCCTGGATGTTTGCTGTTCCATCCTGAACTTCTGTGTGTCTAAATCACTTGCCCAGATCTTAAACATCTGGCTCTTTGAACCTCTGCATAGACCTTCTCCCAGAACTTTTCTGTGTAAAACGTTCTCCTGGTAAACTGCTTTGCTTCAGGCAGCTGTGGTCACTTGGTTTCCATGGCAGCCCCTCACGTCTACAGCTGCGACTACTTTAGGCTGCTTCAGGGCAGTGTGTGTGTGAAAAATGCCTCTGGAACTTACTTGTGGACTTGTAAACCCAGAAGATTGAAAGACCAGCACGTTAAGGTGCGTGTAAAAATGCCCATTGTCTTTGTATCTTGTTTAGATTGTAAGCTCCATGGAGCAGGGACTGTCTTTCTGTGATGTATATCTACCCGTACAGCGCTGCGTCTGACTAGTAGTAATAGTTCTCCAAGTATTTCAAACAAGTCCTGGGTGGCTTCTCTCTTTGTTTTCCGTTGACAGCAGAGCTGGTTTAGTTTGAGGATGGTTCATGTAAACCAAAGTGCCGACAGGATGCTGCTGTTTCCCACCCTTCAGAATGACGCTTGGCTGCAGTGGAGGTTTAGCTGATTAGTGAAAATGACCGATGTCTCGGAACCCATTGGAACCAAATTGTTTTCCATTCTTGAAAGAGTGATGTGGCTAAACCGAAGCACGCCAGAAGCTCTCTCCTGGGGTAGTACCTCCTGCAGAGATCGTGCAGTTATTAATTTACTGCACCTCTCATCCCTGTTCTGCACAGGAAGAACTGCAAGAAGCGAACGCATTGGAAAGCAAATTTTATTCCTATGCAGCATGAAGCTCCCTTCATTGTTCCTGAATCTCTCTCATGTCTAACAATTTACCAGTTTTTCATAACAGTGAACGCACTGTATAATATAGTTAATTTCATGGCCATTCTGTTCAGTTTAATTATACTTTAGAAATGAGCATTTTTTTGGCAAGGTCTTTTCAGTGCCCCATAAAATCTATTAGGAGACCAGAACAAATGAATGGTGGTTGCCCAAGCCCCCGGCTAGAATAACAATGCGAACATGCTGCAAATGCTCTGTGCGCATTCTGTTTTCTCAAGAATGGGGCTTCTGCCGCAGAACCCAGGCAAGTCTCGGAGTCTTGCTGTGAGAGAGCTTTAATCTACCCGCATCAATGTGCTCAGAAGGTCGCAGGGAAAGCTCTTCAAACCCAAAAGGTGTTAATCAAATCGACTCATTAAACTGAATACAAAGTACCAAGAAGCCCAAAGTCAGTTGGCTGCAGCTGACAAGGAAAGAGAGCCAGGGGTTCAATATAAAAGTCAGAGGCCAGGTGTTTAATTGGCAAAGTGCGTGTGCCCTCTTCGTGACCTTGGTCCTGAGCGTATTGGATTCAACAGCAAAACTCCTATTGATTCCAGTGGCGCCGCATTATGCACTATCGTGGAGCGATGGGGTACTCCGTTTGTCCATCGAGTGGGTGGAACACGCGGAAAGTATGTTTTTGGTGGCAGCTTGTGATGGAATTATTCTGCTGGTTTACGGGGTAGAGGTCTGGGTGTATGGGTTCAAGGTTCAGACTCTCCTCCAATCAATTGCATCATTAGTGGATTGGCAGGAAATCGATTTCCCAATTTGTGACTCCACGTACAGGTAACCTTTCAGCGGACAGACAGCTTGCTGCCCCACCTGCCTCTGACTTCATCTGTCAAACCATCCCAGCCTTGCTTTCCTTCCCCAAGCTGTCCCACTTACATGCACTCCAACACCATACAGGTTTTCTTCCTCCTGATCTTGCTTTGTTCGCGCAGGAGGGGAAAAATCGAGCGTATTCTCTCCACCAAAGAAACCGTTCCACTTAGCAACACTAGACCCATCGGAGTAACGTAATTTTTCAAGCAGGTTGATAAGTCAACCCACTTCTTTTTCTATGGTAGAAACAACAGGGAAGACCTTCTGACTCTTTTCTGCTGCAAAGGAAATTAATTTTATTGCACAAAGCTGTTCTCCTTGTGTAGTCTTTTATTGTACATTACATGTTTGTATTTCGACCCCACTCTGTCCCCCTGGGGCTCAGGGGCGCTTACAAGAGAATCATTAACCAAAGAGAAAGGTGTATAAAAGTACATACTAACATGAAATACAATTAAAATCCATATAAAAAGAATCCCATCCCCCAACTATCCCACCTGATTGACTCCTCCCTCTCTCTCATGGAGAAGTCTCCCCCCCGCCCCCTCCCCAAGCCTAGTCCCCCTCCAATACAGGCACGATTTATTTTATTTTCCTGATGTTTACCCCACCCTCAGGGGGGCTTGCAAACAGATAAAACAGCATATTAAAACTGTAAGACATCTGGAAGCTCCCTGTGAACAATGACCCTCCGAGCAGTGTGATTCCCTGCAGGATCAGGGCTGCCCATTCACAATTAGGGGCTTATCCAGGAACCACGTGTCTCAGCCTTCAACTGAAAGCCCAGCGGCGCGATGGAGCAGCCTCTCCAGCTGATGAGGGACCAGCAGCAGGCATTCCTGGCGCACTTGCAGGTCCCGCGAGCTCAGCTGCAGGCGCAGATGGACTGGCAACGGGAGCAGCAAAAGGTACTCCAGAACCGTATAATGGAGCAGACGTGGGTTAATCAGGGAATCCTGCAAACCCCTGACAGTGGGGGGCCCGGCCAAGGGCGAGCTCCTAAAACGCTGTGTAAAATGCCCCCTGGGGAGGACCCTGCTGCCTGTTTGGATGTTTTGAGTGTGGCGCCACCGGAGAGATTTGGGACAAGGACGTTTGGTCTTTGCAGTTGGCTCCGTATTTGGCCGGGGAGGCGCAAGCATCATTTCTGTCCGTGCCTCAAGAGCAGGCCAAGCAAGGACTGTGAGACTGTGAAAGCCACTGCCCTTGGGCCGGGCTCTTGGAGGAGAGCTACCGGAGGAAGTTCCGGGCCGCCAAATAGACTGGGGGTGTGTGTGTGTGATGCCCAGGGGTTTTGCCAGGACTCTTAACAGACTGGGCAACCGGTTGGCTAAAGCCCAAAGCCAGGACTGTGGAGCAGTATGTGCGCAGTCATGGACTTGGTAATCGTTGAGCAGTATGTGCGCAGTTTGCCAGAGACTTGGGGGGCTTGGGTTCGACTCCACCAGCCCCAGAGACTCGAAAAGGCCATTAGGTTGGCAGAGGAAGTTCCTGGAGGCAGAGCCTGCTAAGGTGAACCCCACATCCCTATGGGTGGGACACCTTGATAAAATGAGGGGAAGCCCCAAGACCAGGGGATGGTCAGGGGATTAATCTCAAGGATGGGAATAGCCAGAATGGAGACCCACAACTCAGGGGGGCTCCTGGGAATACGGGGCAAAGGCTCTGTTTTAAGTGTGGCAAACACGGGTACTTTTCGATGGAATGTGGGGTGGCAGAATTTTGTGGTTGGGCAGAGGTGCCGGGGGAAAGGCCGTGCCGGCTACAGACAGAGAAAGGAAAGGTGATGGGGGGTAGTGGACTCAGCAGCTAGCTCTACCCTGCTTCACGAATCCCTGCTAAACTCTTAAGGCCAGAAGGAAAAAGGGTAACCTCACTGTAAATTGTATTCCGAGCCAAGGGAAAATGTACTCCCGTGGGAAGGTGCCAATAACGGTGAGCGGGCGTACCCGAAACAGTGGGTGAGGTTGGTTCCATCCTTACCCTCTCCTGTGCTTTTCGGGAGAGACTTACCCAAGAGTCCTGTAGCGCGGGTGTGGGGCAAAGGAAGAGGAAGCACAAAGGGCACTCGGTAGACCCCAGAACCTCTGGAGAGACCAGGGATGGGTCATGTTTATGTGGGAGTGAACCACGGCTATTTCAGACTCATGGGGAGACTGCGATGGAGAGACCCCTAGAAACAAGCCAGGGGGACAGGGCAACCCAAGATGAACAGCCTAGTCCCACAGAGAGGAGGGGAAGTCCTTGGTCATGGGGGCTAAGCCGGATGACAGACCTGGAGAGGAAGGTCTAGAAACAATGGAATATTTCCAGAGGGGGAAGAAGCCCTGGCCCAGGCAGTGTACTTGGTGTGCTGAGGAATGGCCCAGGTGGAAATATTGGGGTTATGCCCTTCCCACACCCTGGAAGGAGCATACCCAGGCTAAGGCAGCACCCAAGGAGGCTGAAGGTCTTGTGAGAAGAAGCGGGGAGCAGCCAACAGAGACCATCCCAAAAGGGTTTTCGTCTGCTGAACAAGCACAGGCAGCTATGAAGACCTGCATCTGGTGTGCTATGGAGTGGGAGGGTTGGCAGGAGGCCCAGTATCTTCCCACGGAAGGGTCTGTAAAGATGGGAGAGCAGACCCCAAGGAGGTGACAGCCCCGTATGGGACCACTTTAGAAGCCCTGCAGGTGAGGAGCCCCTCTAAAAGGAGAGCTAAGCACCGGGTGTTAAGGAGGGATCCCCAAGCGTGCCCTCACTTAAAGGGGGACAGGGGGGAGGTATGTGATGTATACATGCTGGCCCTTTAAGGGCAATCCACTGGTCACTGGTGCCATTCCCCTCTGTGGGGCTATAAAGGAAGGCCCAGTCTGAAAGGAGTCAGTTGAACGAGGGCAGGCAAAGGGTACAAATGGCTGGCTGTTCCTCTCTTCTTAGCCTACTCTCGCCACTCTACGCTCTCCAGGGTCCTGAAGGCCAGGGGCCCAGGAGACGGGAGCTAGCAAGGGAGTGAGAGTGGGAGGCTTCTACCTGCCTAACCCATGCCCAGGGGGGTATCCTGGGCGTAAGCTGAGACCCAGAGGGGGTGCAACTGCTGGGGTATCTGAGACTGTGCGTGTACCTGTTTTGTGTGCACCTGCGCTGGGGACTGGAATAAAGTGGTGTTCCCCTATAGTCAACGCCTGGGGGGCAGAGGAGCATTATTAATTATTATTATTATTAACAAACATTTATATAGCGCCAGCAGTGTACCTGGCACTTTACAAAGTAATAAAACAGACATGGTCCCTGCCCCTAGGGCTTACAATCTGAGAGACAGGAGCTGGGGGAGAGACTTAGGAAGGGGAACAGAGGGAGAGACAAGGGGTCTAACATTCATGAAGATGCGAGGTCTCAAGTGCACGTACTTGGCTTGGTTACGATGAGAATGACAGCAGGCAGGTCCATGTTGCAAGGATAAGGGTAAACCGATCGTAGGTATAGGAATAGTGGCTCAGCAGGATAAAGAGTCAGACAGAGCAGAGCGAAAGAGGTGAGTTTTAAGGAGAGATTTGAAGGTATGAAGGGAGGGGGCAAGGCGGATGTGGACAGGGAGGGAGTTCCAGGCATGGGGGGCAGCAAGTGAGAAGGGACGAAGGCGCTTAGGGGAGCAGGGAAGGCGTGGAAGGGTGAGAGAAGGGACAGAGGAGGAGCGAAGTGCACGGGCTGGAGTATGGAGGGCGATAAGTGCAGAGAGGTAGGGGGGAGCAAGGTTGTGAAGAGCTTTATAGGTGAAGACTAGGAGCTTGTGCAGGATTCGTTCAGGAAGGGGAAGCCAGTGAAGCGAAGAGAGGAGGGGCTGCACATGGTCGAAGCGACTGGCGAGGTAGATGACCCTGGCAGCAGAGTTTTGGACAGAGATGAGGGGAGAAAGGTGAGACCGGGGAAGGCCAGTGAGAAGGAGGTTACAGTAATCGAGGCGAGAGATGACCAGAGCATGAACAAGAGTTTTGGCAGACGAGACAGAGAGAAAAGGGCGAATCTTAGCAATGTTATGGAGGGAGAAGCGACAGGATTTAACAACAGAGTCAATGTAGGGTTTAAAAGAAAGGGCTGAGTCAAAGATGAAGCCTAGGCTACGAGCATGAACCTAAACAGGCAGCCCTGATCCTGCAGGGAATCGCACTGCTCAGAGGGCTGCTGTTCACACTCCCCATCACCTTTTCCCTCGCCCTCTCCAACCCCAACCACCCTACCCCACCTTCTCTTCAAAAGACCTCTCTCAACCATATACAAAAAACCCCTCCAGCTGGCCCCTATCCCCCCCTGCCAAATGCTTTTTTAAACAAAAATGTTTTGCACCGCCTCTGGAAGATGCTTAGTTCAGACAAACCTCTGAGGGAAGGGAGTTTCACAAAACCGGGCAGTGACTGAGAATGTGTCCTATAGACAAGAGTAGGAGATGAAACCTGGAAGAGGGCGCTCCCGGCTGACCGCAGGGGAACGTGGTAGGGCAGGTGGTCTTTCAGATATATGGGCCCAGACCATTTAGGGGTTTAGAGGTTAACACCAGTACCTTGAATTGTGCCTGGAAGATTATAGGCAGCCAGTGCAGACTTTGGAACAGTGGTGGAATGTGCTCCCTTTGACACGTTCCCGAAAGGAGCCGAGTCGACGTGTTCCGCACCAGCGGCAGCTTCCGAACAGTCCTCAAGGGCAGCCCCATGTAGAGCGCATTGCAGTCATCTAGCCTCAAAGCGATGAACGCGTGAATGGCAGTGGCCAGAACCAAGTCGGAAAGAAAAGGCCGCAGCCTCACAAGACTAAGTTGGTGAAACGTACTCCTGGCCACTGCTGCAGCGTGACGATCCAGGTGCAGCGAGGGATCCAGAAGCGCTCGGTGTGCTTTACTTGGTGCCGTGTTGCTCCAGAGGGATGCAAGGGCTTATTGGCTCCCTGGGAGAGTGCTGACACCTGGACCCACTTCCCTTACAGGTACTTATTCTAGGGCTGGGGCCTGGAGGCGCCAACCCAAACGGTGACACCCAAAGGGTGTCGGCCATTCGTGGGGGGATGTGGCAACAGGCCAGGCAGGCAGAAGCACTCCGAGGCTGCCAACCTGACTGACCAGAGGGGGCCAGACTCCATCAACAACAGGGGCCCCAGTCCCCTCCACAAGGCCGGCCAACCATCATCAGCTCAGTCTTGCCAGGATTCATCTTTGGTCTCATCTGGTCCCTGACTGCATCCAGGTATTGGGTAAGCACAGAAACGTCAGGACCTGGTAGAGCTGGGTGTCGGTATATTGATGACACGTCACCCCAAACCTCCAAAGGCTCTCACCCAGTGGCCTCATACACACGTTGAACATGACGGGGGGGAGCCTAGAGCCCTGCAGGACCCCAGAGGGGAGAGGTCACGAGGGAGTGATGAGCAATCGCCCAGCATCACCACCCACTGAGACCTCCCCGACAGGAGGGAACGGATCTAGACCAGCAGCCCCGCCCGGTCCTGTGGTCGTGTCAACAACAGCTCGGGTTCAACTGTATCAAAGGCCGATGAAAGATCTAACAAAAGCAACAGGGTAGAATTTCCCTTATCAATCTTTTAGGCGCAGATAATCGACCAAGGTCACAAGCGCAGTCTCCGTGCTGTACCCGACAGCATCAGTGTCTGATCAGGGACCCTACTGACCTGAACCCCCAGGTATCCCGAGACGAGGGGGAGTGGGACCAAGTGTCTCTCTCTGTAGTCCCGACGGACCACCCTTCCCCCGGCCATACCTCCTTATGCCCAACACGACCCCAATAGCTGCCCCTTCCCTCCCCCTCTGTTCGGCTCCTCCCTCACCCAGTTCTCGGTCCCTACCCCCCAAAGATTTATTCATTTATTTTATTTATATCTGTATTTCATCCCGCCTCTCTCCCCACAAGGGGACTCAATAGTAGTAAAACACTGAATTAATAAACCATTAAACACTGATGATATAACAATAATAAAATCCAATCCCCCAAACTGGTCTGCGAACTTCAACTGAATTTGCAAACTTAGTTAATTACCAACTAAAGTGACTCTTATTTGACAGTTGTTAAAGTCCCTGTTCAGAACGGTCAGTAACTCAAAGCCCCCTGCATCGCTGGGGTTGCAGAAACACTCTGAATTCCAAGAGATTTCTGAACATGGCAGATTATTATTTTTAGAACTTTTGTACTGAATTGATTATGCCCGCTCTCTGCTCTTGGAAAGTTATTATAGCAGCCCAATCCATTTTATTAAAGCGATATTTATATTCCAGATCTCCTTTTCCAGGAGTTGCTTACTTGACCATACAAATTCAGCTAGAACAGAAACGTGCCTTGCAGAACCCAGGCCTGGTCGGCGTGGAGAGAGACTCCGTTTCTCCATTGTTAGGTTAATGGGGTGTTTATTAAGAAGGGGCAGCTTCCTGCGAGAGAATCTGAGAGAGCTTTTCCAAATTAATTTCTTCAGGTTGTTAGTCTTGCTTATTGTATTTCTGGGAAGAACAGAATTAATTATGATTGGAAATAGGCTACCGGGCAAGAACAATAACTTGAGAGAGCGATGCATTTTTAGAATGCATATGGCTACTGCGTTAGCATGACAATAAGGGATTTACACAATGCAATATCAGGGTAATTGATGCACATTTATAAATTTCCTGCAAGCGCATTGCCATGTTGCAGGATGATACACTTGCCCTCTCCTAGGGACTTCATTTCAAGCGGGGTTTAGATCATGAATTAGAAATGATCAGCATGTTTCTTCCTCATGGGGGGGTGGCCTTGTTGTTCTGGAGGCCGAAGGGAAAATCTGGCAAGTTTCAACTAGCAATATCCTTGTAGTTCTGGGCTTGGGGTTCCAGCGCCCCAGAATTGCCGAGCTGAGTGGCTCTGTCATAAGCAAGGGGACATCTGCGCAGGCCTATACCTGCAAGGGAACAAGGAGGATTCTGCGCACTTTACAAGACCGTTTTTTCCCCTTGGCCTTCTGCTAGGAAGCAGCTCGTAAGTGGTTTGAAACCGATTTGACTTGAATAATCTACAGACATGGAAAGGAGGCTGCCCTTAAACTGCACAGGACGTTCTGTTTTGCAGAACCAGTTGGTTGGAGCTTCGTTGGCTGCCCATATCCAAGTCTGGGGAGGCAGTTGAACCGATGGCCGAGACCTCTCCTCAACCCAAGCACTGCAACGGACCCATTGGTTGTAAAGGGGGCAGTGGGGAGGCTCGTGGTACTACTAAGGAGCCTTTCCCCCCCACATTGGGATCAGGGATGACCCAGGACAGGACAAGGTTCCATTTAAACCTTTCATCTTTCCTTATTTACTACTTGAAAGAGAAAGAAGTAGCCTATTGCGTGGGAGGTAGGACGCAGAAGACCGAGCGTTTGTTGGTGAGCTGTTGCCAGGGCTGAGGACCCTCAAGTCCTTTTTAAAAAAAGAAAACAAAAAAACCTAGTGAATATTTTAATGTGTTGGAAAGTAAAGTGAAATATTTTTGTCCGGGTCTGGCCGGGACCCTCAGACAGGCGGGCGAGCGGGGCCCTGCCCCTCTCAGGCACATGGGTGGCCTGGGGGTGAGTGACGCCGCGGTGCTCGAATGGGGGCGGGGCTTAGAGCCGCGGGGGTCGAGGGTCGCCGTGCCACTCGCTCCCCCAGTCGCGCAGCAACCAGGCACACAGCTGCGACACAGGTACCGCCCCAACGCAGGGAGCGTGGGGGCAGGGGATGGGATTGGAAGCAGCAACACCTGAGGGGCTTAGAGCAGAGACATAAAAAGGCCGGCAGGATAGCTACTCCCCGCCGGTAATTGTTGAGAGAGGCTGCCCCCCCCCGCTTATTGAGAGTTGTTGTATATTCTAGTGTGGTGTTTAGTGTGTGTCCCTGAGAGAGTCTGTGTGTGTTGTAACCTTGTCTTTAGTGTGGGTCCCTGAGAGAGTCTGTGTGTGTTGTACCCTTGTCTTTAGTGTGGGTCCCTGAGAGAGTCTGTGTGTGTTGTAACCTCGTCTTTAGTACAAATCCTGAGAGTGTTGGTGTGTGTTGTAACCTCGTCTTTAGTACAAATCCTGAGAGTGTTGGTGTGTGTTGTAACCTCGTCTTTAGTACAAATCCTGAGAGTGTTGGTGTGTGTTGTAACCTCGTCTTTAGTACAAATCCTGAGAGTGTTGGTGTGTGTTGTAACCTCGTCTTTAGTACAAATCCTGAGAGTGTTGGTGTGTGTTGTAACCTCGTCTTTAGTACAAATCCTGAGAGTGTTGGTGTGTGTTGTAACCTCGTCTTTAGTACAAATCCTGAGAGTGTTGGTGTGTGTTGTAACCTCGTCTTTAGTACAAATCCTGAGAGTGTTGGTGTGTGTTGTAACCTCGTCTTTAGTACAAATCCTGAGAGTGTTGGTGTGTGTTGTAACCTCGTCTTTAGTACAAATCCTGAGAGTGTTGGTGTGTGTTGTAACCTCGTCTTTAGTACAAATCCTGAGAGTGTTGGTGTGTGTTGTAACCTCGTCTTTAGTACAAATCCTGAGAGTGTTGGTGTGTGTTGTAACCTCGTCTTTAGTACAAATCCTGAGAGTGTTGGTGTGTGTTGTAACCTCGTCTTTAAAGTGTGTCTGTGAGCGTGCTTGGGTGTGAAAGACGCAGAGGGGCGTGTGCGAGTGTGGGCTCCCCTTGCCCCTCCTTCCCCAGCGGGCTGCCCCTCCCAGCCCAAGTGTGAGACAGTGGTACGAGTGGGCTCCCTGGTGACCCGACACAGCGACCCACACCCCTGGAACCGGGACCCCATCATGAACATTCCTGTCCTTGGAGCCCCTTGGTGGTGGCCCCGGATTGTGCGTGAGTATTGTCTGCGCCGCTTGCCCTCCCTCGCCTTGTGTTGTACCCTCCCTTCCCCTTGCGGGATCCTTGTCCTCTCCGCCCTGTGATGATCTGGGCTCCTCTCATTCTAAGAGAGATCGCCCAAACAAGATCCTCCGGGCTGTTTACTCTTGTGTGGGGTGATTCCATCTAGGAGCAGGACAGGAGTATCCTTTTCCCTGGTAGGGCGTACCCCAGGCCCTTCTTCCATCCCCACCCAAACCTAACAAGTTTTTGTTTTCTCAAAATTGTCACAATTCTCAAACTGTGATTCCCTCCCATATGTCCTAAATTTTCCATTGTCACTGACTTCAGTTACTGAAACCCGAATAAAATTTCACAGACTCCTATTGTAATGGAACTGAGGATTCTCTGCCAAATTCTTGGTCTCTCTGAAAATGCTAATTTTTGACCAAAAATAATTGTAATTGGCAAAGTTTTGGAGTGCTCTAGTTGTGGAGGATGTGTTTGTTGGAATGGAGAGAACTTATTTATTCGGCCGTGCAGTATGGGTATCTCAGGATGACTCTTCAAGCTAAGCAGGTCTCGCCTAAGTTCTGTGCCTCTTGACTGTACAGACTCCTAGATTTCTATGGAATCATCAGTCCAACCTGCACAGCGCATAGGGTGTCCAGAGATGCACATTTTCAAACCAGAAGTGAGTCAAGAGAGAGCAATATCACTGTGGGAATCCCAAAGACAGAGACGCCGTGGTGATTGGTGGAAACTGCCTGCTCTGGCAGGAGTGTTTGACTAGCCTTGTTGTTTAACAAACGAACGTCCCAAAGGAATTCTTTGACAGAGTGCGCTTCTCGGTGCTGGTGGCTGCTAGTTTGCATCTAGTGAGGCAGGCTTCCTCCTTTTCCGTATGAATAGGGTGGAGCTGATGGGGCAGGGGGAAAGCGAGGGACCGTAGCTGGGATCTGTGCTCTCATCATTAAGCTGTGGTTGGAGCCAGAATCTGCCTTACCCCCGGGTGACCCCCTGTGGTTGCCCTGGGAACCTTGGCGGTGCCCCCCTTTTCACCAGGCTATGGTATGGGGGGGGTCCCACTCTCTCCCAGCAGAGCCACAAACAGAACCACCTCCATGGATCTGTAGGGTGCGCCCCAGGGGGTGGGACCTTGGAAAAGGGGCTCCCAGGGGCCCCACATTTTATCTTCGCCCTGAGCCCCACAAATTCTGTGGCAATCCCTGGCTGGAGCATGGGATTCCTGGGTTCTAATCCCAGCTGGGATACAAACTCTGTGCATCATCTTAGCCCATCGCTGAGCCTCTCTATCTCACTTTTCTGAAAGGGCTTGTGATGCTAAACCTAGATTTAACAGATATCAAAGGCCAAAAGGGAGTGTCATAGTCATCTAGTCTTTTCTCCTATATAACACGGGCCAGGTCAATTTGTCACAGGCCTCCTGCGAAGTCCAGAATGTCTGGTGGAGCTAGGGCATATCTTGGACAAAGGGACCGAATCTTCATTGGAAGCCTTCACGTGATTGCTCCAGGGGTTATCTGGAGATAGACAGATAGAAAGAGTGTTGTCCCACCCTATCCCTTAGGCTCAGGATGGCTTACAAATCTTTAACTTATTGACTGTAACGTTAATAACTAACTAATTAACTTAACTAGTAATCGTCATAACAGCCCTGTGAGGTAGGTTAGACGGAGAGATCTGTGACTGGCTCAAGGTCACCCAGTGAGTTCACCGCCAAGATGAGTCTTGAACCGGGGCCTCCCCGTACCTCCTTATCCAAGTACTGCACCCTTAACCATGCTATTAAGAATTTCCATTGTCTTTCTACACTGAAACTGCCTAGCTTCAGATTTCAGCCACTGTATCTGCAGCAGGGCTGCCTAGAAGGGAGCCTGGCCCTTTAAGAAAGTTAGCGCCAGGAAGAGTTATCGCCAGCTGGGCTAGTGCAGGTGCTGTGGAGGCACAGGATGGTGCCTTAATGGGCCACAGCTGGGCTAACGGAGGGGCTGATTTGGGTCAGCTAAGCTGGGCATGGCATGGCCAGGCCGGAGTTTGGGAGACTGAGCTTTGGAGTTCAGTGAGAGGAGACCTTGGTGGAGCAGGAGCTAAGGGGGGAAGCTTTGCTTCAGAGACACTACCAGGGTGACAGGCAGGAGGCTAACACTCTGCTTACATGGGGCATAGCCAGCCCTATTGGCGACTGGTGGCTGTTGGCCCAGACAAGGTGGCCAGAAACATTATCAATGCTAATGCAGGCAGCCATTGCCTACGTGCAGAGACAAAGAAAGCTGATAACAAAAACAACGGGAATTCTAGAAGCCTTGAGAAGATGCAAGGAGTTTCCTCCTGGAGATATAAGGAGTTGTACCCCAGAGGGGGGGACAGTGACTATCAGTGACTTTCAGGAACTCACTCACCATCTTGCAGCCAGCAAGGCTGGAAACCATGAACTGAAAGGCAGGGCTTTGCTCTCTAGCAACTCTAAGTCTGAAGACCCAGTCGCTTACATCAAGGGCTGAGAAGAACTTATGGACCTTTGTAGGGTAAGATGCTTATTTAGGAACTCAACCAGTATAGGTAAGGAATGTGTTATATTTACCTTTTGATTTCTAGTAACCACTCTGTATCAGCAATCTTGCTTATGTAATCAATAAACTTACTTCTTATCTTTATGAAGAAGTGTCTGTGTCTAACATTGGAACACAAGTGAGCAACAAGAGTTCTCAAGCTCTTGCGAACCCAGAGATTAA
>QEPC01011901.1:29263629-29275372 GCA_003113815.1 Sphenodon punctatus | reverse complement strand
AGAAGGGACGAAGGCGGTTGGGGGAGCAGGGGAGGCGTGGGAGGGTGAGGGAGGGGGTGGAGGAGGAGCGGAGAGCTCGAACGGGTTCGGAGGGAGATCAGGGCAGAGAGGTAGGGGGGAGCGAGGTTGTGAAGGGCTTTGTAGGTGCAGACGAGGAGCTTGAGCAGAATACGCTCAGGAAGAGGGAGCCAGTGGAGAGAAGAGAGCAGCGGCTACACGTGGTCAAAGCGACGGACAAGGTGGATGACTCTGGCAGCAGAGTTTTGAACAGAGATGAGGGAAGCAAGGTGGGAGCGGGGAAGGAGACGGGAGACGCTGCGCGCGATCCCGTATTGCGGTATGGGCCACTATCCGGGATGGGCCACGTTACAGACGTAACTCTTGGCCCATCCTGGATCGTGGCCAATCTAACCACAATTCTGGACCTCCGGGCGGCCGGAATCGTGGATTTTTAAATGTCTGAATTTTCTTTGTTTGATTGTTGTTTTGTTTTTATGCTGTAAGCCGCCTCGGGATGCCATGGGCATGAGGGGGCGGCTAAGAAATATAAATAAATAAATAAAATACAAATGTGATTCCCGCTAGTGATTCGCTGGGGTGAACATCTGGCGGGAATCACTACAGACGAAACGGTACAAACGGGCACCACGGGGTTCACTGGGGTTGACGGTGGTGTCGTTTTCTCTGAAATCACCCTGTGCCAAGAGTTAGTCGTACTCACTGTTCGAAAAATGTGGGTTTTATTTCTAATTGGACTTTGTCCCCCTTTAACTTCCAGCTGTTGGTTTTTGTTCCTGGATGAAAGTGCCCTAGCGCTGCTGTTCTGGTGTCTGCCACCCTGTCAAAATGGAAGTGAAAGAGCAGGAATTGTTTCCCATTAAGAGCTAGCAAAGGAAGGGTGCAAAACTTGCCATGGCTATTTCTGGGGCGCCTCGTTAGCTCACTCTTCTCGGAATGGATTCCAACACTCCCAAGCCTCTCGCCTCCTTCAAACACCTGCCCTAAAAATAGCATAGGCTAGGGTTTGGTTTCTTCCTTGCCGAATGTAGGATTCCATTCTCAGCGCAGACTTAGCTAACTGCATCGGTGTGCAGCGAGGGGTGTCGGAGCTTGTGCATTTGGGTAATACTCCAAAGAGATCACTGGGATAAGCTGGGGTGGCCTCCTGTCCTGGGAAGGCTTGATCCTGTATGCTCTGAAATCCATTTGTAGCCTCCCATTGACTTGAATCAAGAGGATCCTGTTCCTGGCGGCCAAATGCCATTTGACCTCGCTGAGCTTGGATCCCCCTCCAGTAAAATCGCTCTGTCTGTTGACTTCCCCTTGCAGGACGCCCGGCAGAGCTCAGGGTTCAGAAGCAGCTGGATTAAGGGATGCAGTGGTCTTGAGTCCGCTTCGAGGGCCAGTCCCTGGCTTTCACCAATTGCAGATGCTGAGGGTGGTTTATTTACAGTGGGTGATTTTTGGCGTGACGGGCTGAGCGGCATCATGGACCGGGATCTGTTGTGGATCCCGGTCAGGAATCAGCCCGGCCTTCCTTTAGATTTGTCAGGCGGATTCTCTCTGGGGATCGGGGAGTGGGCGGGGCTCTGCGGCGCAACGTGCTGCCACACAGCCCCGCCCCCCCATGCTCCCCTGGCTGCCTGCCCTCTGCGCGATGGGCGGGTGCAGCGGCCAATGTGGACGCTGCGCCCGATCCCGGATCGTGGACCGGGACCACAATCCGGGATGGGCCAAATGTAACAGACGTTACATTTGGCCCATCATGGATCATGGTTTCGCTAACCACGATTTTGGGGCTGGTGCCGGAATCATGGTTACAATGATTCCTGCCGCAGGTTCACTGGGGTGATCATCTGGTGTGAACCATTTACACGTTATGGGACTTGTGGTCACCACAGGGGAGTCACTGTGGTTGACTGTTACCCAATGAATCCTGCCTCTCTGCAAGGGACAGACTAGATGGCTTGACAAGAAAGCTTCCAGCCCTGCGATCCTGCCATTGGATGAAAAGTTCTTACATGAACAAAAGAAGAGAACACCAGTTAATTCGTTATGGGGTTGCAGCTGGATTGGCTGGGTTTTTTACAATATAATAATATTTAATAGAGGCATGTGCTGGTGTCCTTGTAAAAATGCCCGCCTGTATCTTTAAAATGTCTCCTCACTTGCTAAAAGAAGCATGAATCAGTAATACCTTTGCCTCATTATTTTTTTTTTTAAAAAGAAACCTTCAGTAACGAGTTTGAGCGTTTCACTGATTTAATTCTGATACCAACATTGTAGCTGAAATAATTGCCCTGCACTTAGCAAAGCCCTTTGAATGTCTCATTCAACTGCGCCAATCTTGGGTCAGACGGTGGAAATTTGCAACCCATAATCTGCAAACTCTCTTAACGTGACTCTCCGCAGATTAAAGCTTCCCTAGATACCCTTAAAACAGCTTTAGTTCCACTAAATGGAGTTCTATATTTTGACTGTTAAAGTACCTAGAGCCCAATTCCTCTGTCCTTATTCATGCCAAATTCCCAATTTATAGCTAGTTCAAGTTTTACTTGGATAGAGAAAAGGCAGGCATGAGCCTTTAATTAGGAGCTTGGGTTTCGTATTATGGGTTTTAGATGCTAATTCTAGAGTATGGTCTAGAAAAAATAGGCTATCTTTTAAACCTTCTTCCCGTGGCCCTATTGGATGATGAAGAAGTGGGCTTCCTCTAGCTGTTGCTGTTGGTATTAATTGATCTTTTACTTCCATTCTCATTCCAAGTGAAAACGAATGATGAGTTAGAGGGAGGGCTAGTTTGAAGAATCTAGAACTAGCTGTAAAGAGGGTGGGAAGAGCCAGCGCGGGGCTCACAACTGGCCATTTTACAAGAACCATTTTAGCTTCTCAAGTCTGACTATACGAGAACCGGGGTGATCTCCATCTCAGTATGAATTCTCAGTATTTCTTGGTAAAAAAGAAAATCCTGCGCATGCAGAATGGCTGTTCTGTGCAGGTGCAGCCCTTTCCCAATATGGCGGCGGCAGAGTTGCTGCCGTTTTGGAAAGGGCAGCTGGTCTGTGCATGTGCAGCGACAGTTTTGTGCATGTGCAGGCTGGCTGCCCTTTTCCAAACTGATTTTGGAAAAATGAGATCATGAATTAGATGTGGTCAGCGATCCGCGCATGCACAGAACAGCCAGGCAGTTCCACACATGTACGGTGATTTAAAAAAAATATCTTTTTTGTTTTGTTTTTATTGAGATATAATCTGAGATGCCTTCTCAGTTCCTGGAACAAACTGGAAATGGGCCGTCCTAGTGCTGGGTCGGCACGTGCCCCTCGTGCAGAGATGGCTCCCAGTCTGGCCTGGCTCCTTGTTACCTCTGTGTAGAGTGGGAGACAGCTTTGTGCCCCAGGTGAAGGAATCCTGGCCAGCACCGTCCTGACGCACACACATTAGCCCTGAAAAACAATACTCTGCCCAGTTCCTGTTTTTTGATGGAATTGGGTGTTTCGATTGGAATTTGGATCAGACTAAATTCCAATCGGGATTCCGATCGCATCCATTGAAAATAATTTCAGCATTTGTTATGCGCAAAATGGCCAACACTATACAACAAAATGGTGGCCTCAGTAGAGCAGCGGCCATTTTGTGCTGGCACAGTCGTTCGATTGGAATTCTGATAGAAAATGTATTTAGACTGGAATGCCGATTGAAATTCCATCAGCCGTTCCGACTTCATGGACCTTCGCCGCACAACCAGAAAAGTTGTTTGAAACCAGCCCTATTGATAATCGCACCTGGGCTGGAATTGACTGGAATTTTCTGTGGGATAGAAATTCCAATTTTCCATCATGCTCTCGATTCTGAATCTGAGACATGTTGGGATCGGGCTCATTCCTCTGGTCTGGGGTTCTGTAGCTGGGCTCTGAACTCCCCATGCCCAAAACGTTTTTACTAAAAATAACGAGGTGAAATTATTTCCTTATGGTTCAAACTTCCAGGGCAGTTTAATTGCATTGTGTTACTACTCCTGCCTTTCACCTGCCTTTCCCTCCTATTATTTGTTGTTTCTCCTTTTGTCTCCTCTTAAACTAGATAAATTAAGAGATGAGGATGCTGACTAGGTTCTATGGGAAATACCATCCTGCTTTAATTAAGTAAATGAAATTATTCCTTTTTATCATCAGGCCTCCGGGCACACCAAGCAAGGGGGCAGTTAAGGCGTTTAAAAGCAATCTTTGTCTTTCTAGACAGTGGAGAGGTAGGGTGCAGCAGAATAGCATGAAGGTGCCACCCTGGTGAAATCCGATTAATTGCGACTGGGTCTTGGCTTCATGCTGTGAATTCTTCCGGCAAGGTTGCTCACAGACGTTCTTGTTGATGCAAGGACGGATGTCCAGGAGCTGTAAAAGATGAGGCTCTGCATATCTGCTCGATGCTCTCGGTTGTTGTACTGTTGTGTTGAGGGGTTATGCATGAAGGGGGGTTGCCAAGCTGTTCTCTGTGAATTAACCTAGAAGGCAGAAACACTTGCATGTAGCCTCTCTTGGAGATTGCCAGTGCTGGTTGCTTGGGTTGGGAGGAGTCTAAAGAATTTCTGGAAGAATAATGATGCAACTCTTTAGAGAAGCACTTGCTCTGTTTGATTGAGTTGAGTTGAGAATGACAATGGGAGAAATATGCCGTTCAGGCCCAGTCTCCTGATGCTAGGGATAGAGAGCTGCTTGGAAAGGATCTGTGCTTTCTTCCTGGTGAGCGACCCCATAACCTGGCCAGACCTCATGCCATCGCTGCCTCCAGCAGTGCACGTTTGTGCAAGGTGCCGGACAGCAGCTCCCAATCTGGCAGCGAGCTTGCTTCAGTGTATGAGTAACTTCACTTAAGGTCAGTGCTCGGGTCTACGTCCGAGCTAAGCAGGGAGCATGCCTTCTGGTTGGTGGGGCAGAATGCTAAACGATCACCCTGATCCAGCAAGGCATTTTTCTTGCTTGATTTTCAGCTTTGGAATAATGAATGCCATTGACTTCCCCCACTCTTCTAATTAAGCAGGTGAGTAAAGTCAGTTTCCTTTCTGACTGTTTGCATGAGGCAGCCACCCTCCCCAACAAATTCCCAGTGCAGCGACTCGGCCCTTTCAGTGCATTCATCAGAAATGGTGGGGGAATATTTGAGCAGCTGTTAGTCTTCCACACTCTTTCTCCTTGGGGGGTTGACTAGCAGGGAGCCAGGTGGCCCTAACCATTCCTGCCAAGACTAAACTCAACCCTCTGGGACGCTTTTGTACTGGACTGGCTAATTCTAGCGGATCTGCTGCAAAGATAATGAAGTGCATTATCAAAAGCTCCAACCCCTTGAGGATGTGCTTGCCAAGCCTGCCCAGCAGAGTACTCCCAATGGAAGGCAGACGTCTTGGCAGGAGAGTGGTAAAAATGCACCAAGCTTTTTTCTAATAACTATATGAGCTGGCAGGAAGCCGGAGTAACTAGTCAGTTTGCAAATAGCAGAAAGAATTTAGCATTCCCTCGGCCTTCTCTTTGGCAGTCACCTCTGGCTGGATGCGTCATCTGTGGCTCTGCGCTGTCTAGGCCTCTTGAATGGCAGAGAACGGGGGGAGCTGTGTTGGGTTTCTCCTAGTTCTGGCCCTCTCTGGGGAGGTCATTGCCGTGGCATTTTGATCGATTTGATTGACGGGGCTGGCAGCCTTAAGAAGGCAGTTTGTGGTGTGCCACTGGCATAGAGCATCCTCAGAAGGCAGGGGAGACTTCTAATTATGGTGCTTGGAGGGAGTGAGGTAAGAACGGAGCTGGTCAGGTTTTCTATATTAGTTTTTCGTTTCTGCTCCATATGGAGGAAAAACAAATTTGCTCCTAGATGCTCCTTCCTGCAGAATTCCCTTGATTAGTTTTACTGCTTTGCTTTCCCGTGGCCGTTGCAATGGAACACGGCTGCTTGGCCGCCAGGTGATAAGGGCAGTTGAATAGAGGTGGCTGAGGACGTAGCAGTCTACCAGACAAAGTGACCTACCAAAGAGCTGGTGGAAGAAATGGGCTGGCTTGCCCTTTTGGTGGTGGTTCTCCTAGTTTTTCCGTTTGTGGATGGCTGTGTCAAGGCATCATGGTGATTATCTGAGCAGTATGTGGACATGTTAGTGTGTGCTTACCTTTCTAGTGGATGCCTCCACCCAAAAATTGTGGTTGGTCATTAACCTCTGACTGGAAGTGGATGACGTGAATGTTTGAACGCTGTGCTCCACCCCCAGCAAGGAGTGAAAGGTTGACTGCCCTAGGTTCAAAAAGTGCATCTTCCTGTGGTTCTTCCTAGGCTGCTTTTACACATGACAGAAATGGGGTCTAAGGCCGTATTCACATCTGCGGTGGAGAGACCCGCAAGGGAAGACGTGGCACCGGGGAGGAGCTGGAGAGCAGAAGAGCCAATGCGAACGGGGGTGTGCCGTGGGCTTCCCTCCGGTGCAAACGGGGATGTGCCGCGGCTTATCTTGTGTATGACAGGACACAAAATCCTGCCCTGACGTGCGCGAGAGATGCCGCGGCAGATCCTTATTTGCACCGGCTCTTTGCCTGTTGGCCGGCTCCTCGGTGCTGCCGCGTCTTCCCGCACCTCTCCCGCTGTTGCCACCATCGCCACAGGTCAGAACGCAGCCTTACAAGGCTGCAAGATCTCACTGCATAAAAGGGGAATAGTGCGTTCACACATTACATAACTCCAGCATTTATAACACCTGGTATTATCTCGAGCACTTATAAGAACCCATTTCTGTCATGTCATGTGTGAAAGCGGCCCTAGTGTCCAAACAGCCCATGATAAGACGCCTCACCTGCCAGGCTGCTAGTGCTTCTCAGAACTTCAGGAGTGTTGCTAGCTTTCGTATTTCAATGCTGTACATAAAATATCTGGAACTGTATCCATCGAACACAGTTAGTTTATGCTGAAATTCTTTAAGAAAAAGGGAAGAAAACCTTCCCGCAGATCTCTGGTTTCTGTGTGTGTTCTTCCAAGTGTGGTGACTTGGCTTTCGTTAATGCTGTCTGGACAAGGTCAGGCTGGACATCCCCTAAAGAGCTGGACTCGGAGAGCATGACTCCGTCTCTGACAATCTAGGGCAGCACTTCCCATCGCTGATAATGGAGAATGGAAGGAATTCTTGGAAATTGCAGCTGTCAAAATGCTTCTGAGAAAATCCCCAATCCACTGTGAATATTTTCTGATTCAGATGAGAAGAATCATTCCAGCTCTTCTGAACTCAAGCCTATTTTGGGCAAAAATAACAATAATTTGGCTTGCATTCCAAGTGATTTCACGCGTTCTCTACTTGCACAATGTTTCCCTGAGGCCTGCAGGGACGGACGTGAACGTGGTCCCTAGTCACCAGAGCTTGTGAGTGCATGTGTCATGTGTAAGGCAGAGTGTCCTGCGAGCAAGTGCTTGACTGTTTTCCTGACTCGGGATGGATGGTAGCTGGGGTCTCTAGGGCCCTTTTCACACAGAGACGCCAACACGGATCAAATAGGGGTTACATTTCATTATACATGTTGCAGGGCACCTACAGTGCCCACCTGCAGCCCTGCAACATGTATAATAAAATGTAACACTCATTTTATCAGTGTTAGAGTGTCTGTGTGAATGTTCCCTCCCTCTGTTCCCCCCTTCCCTGTCTTTAGATTGTGAGCTCTCGGGCAGGGGCCGTGTCTATATCTGCTGTAAAGCACCAGGCACATTGCTGGCGCTATATAAAAGCTTATAATAATAATTAATACTAAAAGGGCCTAGGAGTTACTAGACGGTGCTGAAGCATGGCTCTGTTCTGCCGCGCACGGGCAGCGCGGCGTGCACGCCTCCTCGGGGAGACGCGAGGGTTAACGGGATTGATAGTGTCGAATACGGTTACAATCCAGGATGAGCTTGTAACAAAATGGCCTGGGGAGTTTTTTTGTTTTGTTTTTTTAAATTGGAAAAACCCCACCTTTTTTGTGACCAGGCTAGGATGGCTGGGCTTGTTGGCAATGGGAATGATTTCCCATACTGATTGTACAGTGGGACGTACACTGCTGGTGCTATATAAATCATAATAATTAATAATGCCGAATTGTGAACAAAATGGAGAAATGCTCATTTTAATCAATTTTGGGGGGTAATATTTTATGATGAAACAATTTGAAACAAACTTTAGTTTTCAGCCGGTTCTAAGCAAAACCGGTTCCAATTCCTTTCCCTGAACCACCTGAACTTATTTCTCTGCGTTTCTCTCCTGCCCTTTCCCCTCAAAGCTCAGGGCAGGCGGTTTCCCCTTGTGGGTTTGAGGGCAGAAGGGGGGCGGGGAGAATGCTGCAAACTGGAAAAAAATATTCATCCTGATTCGGCTTGAAACGCAGCCCTTTAACTGTGACGGAGCTGGACGTTTTCCGTTCTGATCATTTTAATTTGAACAAATTTGGACAATTTTGAACGCAGAAAAAAGTGAGACTCTCGTCCTCCCCCTCGTACACTCATCGGGCTGCCTCTCTCTGAGTCCGGGTCGGCTCCGGGATTCCTCGTTGCCTTCTCTGCGGGGGCAGGCGAGGAGGCAAGTCTGCTGCAGAGGCAGCCGCCTCCCAACAAACAAAATAATAATACCCCCCTGCCCCCCGCTATGCACCGGGAAAATTTCCGCTGGAGCCGTACCGCGTATGTGCAGCCCCTTCTCCGGAATGACACCAGCAGCGTTGGCGCCATGTTGGGAAAGGGCAACCTGCCGGCACATGCAGGAATGGTGCGAGGGCACGTGGAGAATGACTTCCCTTTTCCCGATGCGGCTGGTGCCAGACGGGCGTAGAACCACTGTGGTGGCCGGTTTGCGCCATGCGCAGATTGTTTTTAAATCTCCAGAATGTTACCGAGATCTTGGCAAGAACGAAGGGTAGCGTTTCTCGCTCCAGCCCTAGCGTAAATGGACACAGCCCTCTTCTCCTTCAAGTCCCGACTCCAGAACCCGCAGCATCGGCTGTGTGGCCCTTGGTCCAGAACAGGAGGAGTCGTCGGCCTGCCTTCATCCCCGACGAGGAAAGCTCTGTGTGGGGATCTGGATCAGCTCCAGGCACCTGTGCAAATGCGGAAGCTGGGGACAGTCGCTTGGATCAGTGGGTGGCCCAGGAAGTGTTTGCAGGGAGCACGTTGGTAGGGGTCAAGCCTTCCCTTCTGCCCGTTGGCCCTCAGACTTGGAGAGGCGAGGAGGGTTTAACTGAGAGAGCTCTTCTGTGCAGATATCGGTCAGGGCCCTGGATGCTCTAAGCCCCGGTTATATTCAAGAGCTGCTCCTGGAGTCTCACAAGGCTGAGGGTTATCTGAGCCCTGAACCCCCCTGCTGTTTGGGGATCCCGTCATCGTGGCTAAACTCAGTGGGGCCATCGGGCCTTTGCTGGGGAACTCGCTGCCCCAGGTGTCCCTCTTAGTGCCTCCCTCCTTACCTTTAAAAAGCACCTGCAGACTCCCCCCCCCCCCCTTATTCTCTGGGGGATTTTAGGATCCGCTGCTGGTTCCCCTCATGTATTTTGTTCTCCCTATTTGGGGACCCCCTTTACATTGGGTTTGAAGGAACTTTACATTGTTTGATTGTGTATTGTGGTTTGTGAAGCGCTCCGAGTGCTGCTTGGGGGGCAGGGGAAGGGCTATGAAATAAAAGGATGATTTGTATTAGAGGAGGGATGAGGACGGCTGCTCTCTGGGGGCTCGTTGGCTGAAGAGGCATGGGTTTGGGGGAGAGGGGGACACCCAGGAGGGTCATAGCTTAAAACTCGCTTCTAGACCCCGGAGGGTGTTAGCAAACATGGCGGTGGCCTGCTTAGACTTGGTGTGGCCCGCTTTGTCCCGCGGGCCGTAGTCACATCTGTTGGAGCCCATCCAGATGTTTGCCCTGGATGTCTCCCCTGTGTGTGAGCCGTTAGCCTGGGCTGATATCCAAGAGACCGCTGGGGTCACAGATTGGGCTACTATCTGCCTGATTGGGCTAGAGTGGGCTACAGTGGGCTGTACCATCGCCCGGTGTGGATAGGGTCCACCATGGCCGGCTGTCATAGGCCGCCATGGCTGCTCATCATGGCAGGGGGCGGGGCACTGGATGCAGTGCAGGGGTGGGGCTGGCTGCACATTTGTGCCCCTCCCCCATCACCCCCTCCAGCCTGACCATGTGAACGTTTGTTCTGAGCAGCTTCCGGGTCTGGATCAAGTTGTGATGGCGGCAGTGAGTCCACCGTTGCTTGTGCGAACACCCTGAGTTGTCCTTTGCTTCAGCCTTAAAAAGGCCAAAGACCATATGACTTGGCTATGAAACCTGGAAGCTAGAGTAGAGTTTCCTTACCAGCCTCCCCCTCTGCCCGCGGGTCTGTCACCGTTTTGTGCTCTCGGGCAGAGGTTCTGTTTGTGTGGGATGCCTGTGAACGGTTCTAGTCTGACCGCATGGACGGGTCGTGGCTAGGGGTGTGAGCTCTGGCTCCTGCCTGGAGCGCGGGGCCCTTCCAACGATCTGTGGAGCGATTCTCTTCCCACCTGCTGCAGGTTTGAGCCGGCGCAGCGACCGATTTCCAGCAATGTGTGCTGCCTTGGGCTTTGCCAGCCTCTCTTTGGAACAATTCCCTGTGCACGGGCTATATAGAACTTGGTGGGCTTGCAAAAAATAAAACTAAATCCTTGGCCCAAGTAGAGGAGCGCTCTAGGGAAGTGATATTTGTAAAATATTTGTAAAATATTGAAAAACTGGCTCAACCCCTTTACTAAGACACAGGCCATCCAGGGAAAGAGTTTTCCCCCAATCTTTAACTGAAATCAGCGTTGCTGCAATCTAAGCCCGTTCCTTCTTGCTCTAATAATAATAATAATAATAATTAATAAGCTTTAATGTTTAGCAGATGCCATAACATAACACAACATAACATAAAATACATATAAAATAAAACATATCATAAATAAACAACCATAAAGTAAAAGAAATCTATAAAGGAAGCCAACATCTCCGCTGTTGGGACTGCTTAGCTTGTAGCACGCTATATAAAAAATAAGCCACCTTCCGGGATAGCACTTCATCTTGACCCGCAAGATAGGTTTGCCATGTTACCCAAATACCAGGGGGAATACAAACCAGGGGCAGCCGTTTGACCCGTAAATCATGCCAACGAGGGCGATAGAGGAGGAGATGCTCCAGAGAATCAGCCGGGCCTGAGGCAGAGCCTGCACAATCACAGAGACAGGAGGAGGGATCTACTCCCCCGAATCGCCCCTCGGTAACAGCCGTGGGAAATATGTTCCTACGAGCCAAAGAGAGGCAGCTACGAACCGCACGGGGCAGTTGGAACTGAAAATAAGGGGGAGGGGCCTGAGGACTGCCATATAGAACCAGGAAGTCCTCCAGGGAGATCTTACTCTAGAGTAAAGCCATTTCTTCCTGGGAGCTAATATCCTGGATTCTCTGCTTTACCAATCTCTTGGCAGAGGAGAATCCACAAAGGGCTAGGTCAGGGGTATTTTATTATTAATGTCTAGGAAGGCTGGATGGGAGTAAAAAGTGGGTTGAATTGTTTGTTTGGGGTGGTTCTGACACATTTAATTCTAGGCCCTTTTGTGACTGAAACGCAATTGGTGAAAGACTGTTGCTCTGTGATTCTTCACAATGCTGGGTACTAAGCTAGGAGTTACCACTCAGGAAAAGGATCTGGGGCGGTTGTGGACAATACAATGAAATCCACAGTGCAGTGCGCAGCAGCAGTCA
>QEPC01011901.1:29239360-29263298 GCA_003113815.1 Sphenodon punctatus | reverse complement strand
TTTTTTCACTCAGCGTATAATTGGGTTGTGGAATCTACTGCCAGAGGCTGTGGTAAGGGCCAGTACTAGAGCTGAGTTTAAAAGAGGTTTGGACAAGTTTCTGGAAGACCGATCCATTAGCAGCTATTAGCCAGATAGGATCAGGGAACATGACAGGAGCTGGGGGGAAACAACAGAGAATGGATCCCCCATTGTGACCTGTTGGGTGCTTCTCCTAAGCCACCGTGATTGGCCACTGTCGGAGACAGGGTGCTGGGCTAGATGGACCATTGGTCTGACCCAGCATGGCACTTCTTATGTTCTTACGTTCTTATTGCTGCTGAAGTCTGGTCTCCTTCACTCTCCCATGCCATTCACTGTAGATGCGCTTCCTGTACACACACTGGTGAATTTCCATTTAATTGTTTCTTTGTGCCTGCTCTGTTGATGCTACAGATTGAAACATCACCACATTTTTGACCCAGAGGTAAGAATTGAACCACAACAACCCAGAGGGCAGATCAGTTGCCATATGTATCGCTAAGGTGTTCTGTTTCTAATGACTTTTTGCCAAAAAGCTTCTGAGAATGGAGCTTTAGAGATCTGCGCTGCTTTCCACTGGCTTGCCCTACTAGGGATCCCCTGAACTTCATTCTCCCCTCGTGAATGGTGGGGTCATCTCAGAAGTGGATCAGACTTCTTGGTTTACACTTGTCTTTTTAAAACCAAAATGAAATCCATCGACTACATACGTGCAGTCCGCAGCAAAGTCAACCCTTCCATTGTCCCAGACCCTTCATCCTCTTCTTCATCCCAGTTGACGGTGCAGAGGAAAGTGTGCCTGGCAGTCTGTCCAGGAGTGATACAAACAGACCATGAGAGGCAGGAAGTGCTGCAGGCAGGACCCCAGGAACCTGCTTTGGGGGCAGCCGTGTGACTGCGCAGGAGAAACTGCCATTTTAATCCACCAGATCTCCACCAGCACGGGATCATCTTTTCATTACAGTTGCTTGCTGCTTAGCACCACGTGGCTCTGATTTCTAGTTGGGATTACTGCTCTTTGAATAATAAAACCAGAACAGCATTTGGCCTAAGGTCAGAGGAAACAACTCTAGATTTACATGTCAGTGCTGAGAATGTCTCATAGTGAGTGTCAATCAAACTGAGCAATAGGTAGCTTTGAACAAAGTAATAAAAAAATAATCAAACACCAATTTCATTTGCAAAGGGATAGGTGGAAATCACAGTAAAGTGGGAATGGCAAAGTCAAATAAATGCAGAACTGTATTTCCACAGGCAAGTGACTTGCTAAAGCAAAGAAAAATGAGGCAGGATTAAAACCTGCCCAAAGACTATGAGAAAAATGTTGATGCAAGGGGAACTCGAGAAGAAGCACATCAAACGTATCGAGAAGAAACAAAAGCTTGGAAGCATTAAGGAAGAAAACATTTTTGTGCGTGGGCGGCGAGGGAAAAATCCCCAGGGGGCGAGATAATGTGAAGAATGAAAGTGTTTTATGCAGAGACGGGCTTCAATGAGACACGTGGCTTTTCATGAGAAGATGCTTGGACATCCCTCCTGTTTGTGGCACTTTGAAGCCGTCTAGGGAAGTTACGAATATTTTAAGAACTTAGCCGTGAAAGCGTGTGCCAATTTCCAGGTGGTCCAGTGCCATCCCACCAACCTGTCTTGAAGCAATGTCCCTAG
The DNA here is from genome assembly GCA_003113815.1 of Sphenodon punctatus. Taxonomy (NCBI): domain Eukaryota; kingdom Metazoa; phylum Chordata; class Lepidosauria; order Sphenodontia; family Sphenodontidae; genus Sphenodon; species Sphenodon punctatus. The sequence continues at coordinate 29,261,612 of QEPC01011901.1, read as the reverse complement.
AACTTTGCGAGGTGACGAAGTGTCTGTGTCTTGTGACCTGACGCAGGATTGAGTTAGTCTAGACAGAGGGTGGCGGAGCTGGTAGCACAGTTTGCAGACTTAGCATTGGTTTTTCACTGATTGAAGACAGAAATTGTATCATTTTAAAAAAAGGCAGGCAGGTTTTTTCAAGTCTCCTCTGTGAAGCATGAAATTCTCCCCTATCTGAAGCCCGTGCATGAAAGATAAAGCCTCCCACCCACCTCTTGGCATGTCGCTTCATGAGTGAACGCTTCGACCCTTGTCCCTCACTCTTGCCCTCGCGCTAACCCAAGGAGGCTCTCTGGGTCAGCAGATTGATCTTCTCACAGGTGCTCATGGAGTCAGGGTATCTGTGTAGATGCCTTCTCTCTAGGGGGGGAACAGACCAGTTTCAAAGTACTCTCAGCAGACTCTCTGCTCACCAGAACTAGGTGTGAAACAAACATTCACTGAGAATTTCAAATAAATAATAAATTGGTTGAATTTGGTCTATTTCTGAGCTGGTTTCACAAATACGCGTGAATTTCTCCCGGAGTTTGCATTTGCAGGTTCATCAGTTTAGTAATTCTGCTCCTTGCCACTTGGGTCATTTGTTTACACTACTCCTTGTTATTTGTCACTTTGTCGTGAGATGTTGTTTTATGTGCACATGCAAAATGGCTCCTGCTGTACAACAAAATGGCAGCTGTCCTATTGGTGCCGCCATTTTGTTGTACGGCGGTGGCTGTTTTGATGCATACACAATTTGTTGAAATAAATTTCGATCTGTCCAATGGGAATTTTTTCTGGTCCAAATTCTGATCAGACCAATCGAACCACCCAGTTCCACTGAAAACTGAAATTAGGTGGAATTTTGACTTCACCTCTAGTGTCCCCAAAGCACAGGAGATGGACAAAGTCTTGTGAGCTTCTGACCTGGAATGTGAAACGGTGGGATTTGATTTTGTTTGTTTACGTTATATTGCACTAAACAACCCAAATGTAACCAGTCGCCTACCGCTACATTTCACCAATACTTCCACCTGCACTTTCTTTAGTCATTAATTCTTTCTTCTGACTACTTAGTTCTTAATCCTTCATCTTTGTTCTTCTTCCTTCTTTTCCATCTTTCCTATTTATTTCCTAAGTTACCCTTTCTAGACCATTATCCAAATAGACCATTATTATTATTATTATAAACATTTCTATAGCGCCAGTCGTGTGACCTGGTGCTGTACAGAACATAGAAATAGACGCGGTCCCTGCCTCTTTTCTGGACATTCCTGATCACAAAAGCAAATAATCACTTTGATTATTTGGGATCAGATTCTAGAATAGGGGTTGATGCCCTTAAACCATATTCACCTCTTCTCTCTTACTGCCCCCAAGACCTGGAACTTCCTCCCTAAATACATTTGTTCTGTTTCCTCCCTTTCAGCCTTCAAATCCCGTCCTGAGAACCCCCCTCTTCCGTCAGGCATTCTCCTCTGCTCCCTCTCCAGATTGCTCACTGATGCCTCCTTCGCTCAGTCTCCTCCTCTTCCCTGTAACTAAGGCCGCTTTTAGACGAGCGGCGTGCACTCGCGCCCAAATAATCATGCGCCTGGTAAAAGTGTGGGTGTGTGTGTGTGTGTGTGGTTTAGATGAGACAATACGCACTTATTGCCACTCGCGCATTCCTTCATGGCCTCAATATCAAAATATTTAATTTGTGGTCGTAAAGGAATGCACAAGCGGCAATGAGACGTGTATTGTCTTGTCTAAACCGCACCCCGGGTGCTTTTACCAGGTGCGGGATTTTTTGGTGCGAGTGCGCCGCTCATCTAAAAATGGCCTGTTAATTGCATGCGTCCGCGACTTCTCTGCTTCCTGAATGTGGTGTTGGGTGAAAGCACACAAGCTGCAGGGGCCCGATCCCCGCACGGTCCCACGGTGGGACCACCGTCTCATTCAGGGCATGTAGCTGGGAACCTGTCAGAGCTGCTGCTCCTGCAGCTAGAGTGGACCAAGGTCCCACCTGCATGAGCGGGTACCTGGCCTGCCCCCCTCCCCTGGCTGTCTCACAGCCCCATAGCATTGCACCGTGAATGTCACACGGGTTGCCTGCCATGGGCAGCATTAACTCTGTTGGGGTAAGGCTGCTCTGTGATGTGTCCTGAGAATTTTTCTGAGTGCGCGCAGCGGAGCGGCCAGCTGCTCACTCCGCCCTGGGGTGGGGCGAACATCTGGCGGGTCCTGGGTACACGAGTCACTGCATCACATGGAGGCTTGTTTGCCCAGGGATGGTTGGGGCTACCTAAGGTGTGGTAGCCTCCCCAGCCTGTCTTGTCTGGCTGCACCCATTGTATCTCCCTTGTCCTGCTTAGATTGCAAACCCCTTGGGGCAGGGACTTGTCTCCCACAAGGCCAGCATCGGCCTTGTGGGAGTGGAGCGAGAGTTCATGGCCGCCATGGCAACCATGGACTTGTCCCAGGTTGTCACCTGCCTGTGGGGGGGTACACCCTCGACCTGGTGTTCTGTTCTGGCCTTGAGGCGGGTGATTCGGTAGTGGGGGAATTGAAAGCTGTGCCCTTGTCATGGACAGATCATTATCTCCTTCAGACCAGTCTCTTAGTGCGCCACCCCCAGAAGGGGATGGGACCAGTTAGGATGGTCCACCCACGGAGGCTGATGGAACCTCAGCGGTTCCAGGAGGCCCTGGGGGATATAACCCTGGCTTCAGATGGCCGCTCTGTTGATGAGCTTGTCCGAGCGTGGAACACCTTGCTCGGGGGGGCTATTGACAGGGTGGCTCTGAAACATCCCCTACCTCTGTGTCATCATCGCAGGGCCCCTTGCTTTACTGAGAGGCTGCCGTGTATGAAGCAGGCAGGTAGGCGACTAGAGTGACGCTGGCGTCGGACTCGTACTGAATCCGACTGACTTCTTCCTAGGGCCCATTTGCCGTCCTACGTTGAGGCTGTGAGAGTGGCAAAGGAAGAGTTCTGCGCAACCCTCATAGCGTCTGCAAAGTCGTGTCCAACGGAGCTGTTCCGGGTGGTGCGGGGGCTGGTCAGTCCGGCCTCCCTCCGCCTGGACGGGGACTTGTCCCAGGCCCGATGTGAGGAGTTTGCCATCTACTTTGCAGACAAGATCGCTCGGATCCAGAGCAACTTCGACAGTGGATTAGGAACAGTAGAGAGGGAGCATGAGGTGATGGAAGCTCCGTCTGGTCCATCTTTCTGGGGTGAGTTTCAGGAAGTGACGCCAGCCAATGCGGTGCATGTCTTAGGGTCTCTTAGAGCCACTAGTTGTGAATTAGATCCTTGCCCGTCCTGGCTGGTGAAAGCCTCCAGGGAGACATTGGGGACGGTGCTGGTGGGGGTAATCAACACATCCCTTCGAAAGGGTAGATTGCCACTCTGGATGTGGATTAACTCGCCAGCTACCGGCCCGTCTCTAACCTTCCCTTTTTAGGGAAGGTTGTTGAACGGGCAGTGACTCTGCAGCTCCAGGTTCATCTGGATAGCATTGGTTTCCTTGACCCTTTTCAATCAGGGTTTCGCTCCGGCTATGGTACAGAGACGGCGTTGGTGGCCTTGGTGGACGATCTCCACCGGGAGATGGATGCAGGACGTTCAACATTACTAGTCCTGTTAGATCTCTCGGCCGCGTTTGATACAGTGGACCATGGGCTGCTGCTGAGACGATTGCGTGACCTGAGGGGGGGTGGGGGTCTGGATGGGACTGTCCTAGGGTGGTTCCAGTCATTTCACTTGGGGAGGACCCAGCGGGTTGCCCTGGGGGCAGAAACATCTAGCCCCCGGGCCCTGGACTGTGGCGTTCTGCAAGGTTCGATCTTGTCTCCATTATTATTTAATGTGTATATGCAGCCCTTGGGGGAGATCGTGAGCGGGTTTGGTGTGTGTTGCCACCAATATGCTGACGACACCCAGCTGTACCTCTCCTTTTCAGCTAGCCCAGGTCCTGCCGTCTCTGTGCTGTCCCAGTGTTTGGAGGCCGTTGCGACATGGTTGTGGCAGAACAGATTGAAGCTCAACCCTGATAAGATGGAGGTGATGGTGGTGGGTAAAGTGGGGTAGGTGCCGGCCCCCCTTGTGGAGGGTGTGCCCCCCTCCGTGGCCCAGGAGGTAAGAAGTCTGGGGGTAGTATTGGACTCAGGCGGGGGGGGGGGTTAAATGAGGGTTTTAAACTGTTGATTGTAAATTTTATTCTGGTTTTAAATATTGTTTTATTTTTGTATGGAAGCCGCCCTGAGATGCCGTAGCACCAGGTACATTGCTGGCACTATATAAACAACAACAGCAATAATAATAATATAATATAATGATGATGATGAATAATAGGTCATGACGGATTCTGTGCTGATGGAGAAGCCTCTCTCTGCGTAGAACTAGTGGTTCAGGCTAAAATTATCCATGGGAAAAATGTCAGAGACAATCTTTCCGCTGTTGCAATAACCTGGGCTGGGTTTGTCTGGCCTGTTGGAAACAGCGGTGCAGGCTGCAGCCAAAGATGCTTTTGCTCCTCGGTAGCTTTGGCAGGATCAGAACGGAGCCCTAGACGTAGAGTCTCTTGGACATGAAACAGGGGTTTCTATCTAATACCGGAATAAAGCTGGCATTTCCCCCTCCGTGCACATTAAGTAAAACCAGTAAAATGGGCATTGGAGTCTTGCAGCCTGGTAGCCCTCTGCAAATGTTGTGTTCCAGCACGTGCTTTGTGCATAAATGTACAGTGAATTTTCAGGAGAAATAGGGTAGAAAACTGTGCAGTAAATGTTTGGGAGTTCACGTCCAGGATCCGCTCAGTAGCATTTGTACTTTCTCCCTCTGCGTGCGCGGCTATTAATTGTGCTGTCAAAAGAGCGCTTGAGTCGATTCTAGAGAGAATGTCGCAATGGGAAAGCAGAGGTCTCGACCAAGGCGGAGGCCTCAGCTGCAGCTGGAAAGTGCAACGGTATTCTCCGATTGGTGTGCGATGGAGAGGGGGGTTTCTCAGGCCAGAATCAGCTGGGAGCACTTAGTCGAGCAGTATCGATGCCAGAGGGGTTGAGCACTTGACACTGTCTTATTCAATTGTGACTCGTCAGCCTGACCCTAACCCTTGTGCACTGCCCCAGCAGGGATGTGTACAATATGTGTGCAACGCACACACCCCCTCGACCTGCATGCAAACCATGCACTGCCTGTGTAACCGTGCACACGTTTAGAATTGGGCCCTGTTTCTCTTTAGGAGCTCGGGGGGGCTCTGTCTCTCTGCTTGCAAACTGGGCCCATGTTCCTCCCAGCCGGTGAAAGCCAGTTGGGAGATGTCAAGCCCTTTGTTGGCTGCCATTGTCAGTGTCTCCCTGCAAGACGGAAGAGTTCTGGATGCCTTAAAGGAGACAATCGTGCATCCCTTTCTCAAGAAGCCATTGCTTGATGGGGATATGCCCATCTCTAATCTTCCACCTTTGGGGTGGAAACCAAGGTCTCTTCTCTAATCCAGAGACACAGATTTAAGGCCACCTCAAGTCTTTAGGTTTTTTTTTTTTTCATCTTTAAGGTGGGCTCAGGAAAGTTTACAGAACCGAGATGACTTCAGTGACTGTGTGTTGGGTGATCTCTCAGTGATGGATAAGGTTTGTGATCCTGGCTCTTTCACAGCAATTGATACACTGACGGGGGTGGGGAAGCCTGCATCTGATTTGGTTCATTCCTGGTAGGGAGAAGTCTGCAGCAGATGGCTCAAAGAAGTTGTTCAAGGAGCTTTACGCTGCTGGCTGGCTGCACTCAGAACCCATCTGCCATGTGGGGATCCTGCCACTCCACCTTAAGTCAGCGGGTGATTGCTGCGGCGTGGGGGACACGCTCCCTGTAGATGCCCCTCTCAGGTCCTCCCTCCTCACCTTTAAAAAGCACCTCCAGAGTTATTTAGTCTCCTAAATGGTGCTTTTAGGATTCACGACTGGTCCCCCGAATGTATTTTTCTCTCCCTCTTTACCTGCCTTTTTAAAATCGGTTTTAAAATGGATTTTATATGGTTTTAGCGTATTTTTCTGGGAGTGGGGGCATGCTAGAGAAATAAAATTAATACTTGAACTATAATAATATAAAATAAAGCTATTTAAGAAATCATGTTCTGGCTTTGAATTCCATTTTGCATCTTAAGCTAAAATATCCCTTTTCTTCCCCCTTATAGTAGCCATTTTGAATGTCTTCATGCGGCAGCAGAAGAGTTGGAATACTGCCTCTGCAGCATCACTTTTTGTGTGTGTTGTTTTTTAGAAAGGGCCAAAATAAAATAAAAATAGGGAGGAAAAAATCTCAGACTAATGGAACGGGTTCATTATTGTGGAATGTTCTGAATTCTCCCAGCATTCAGCAAAGCTAGTAGTCTAATCTTCCAAGCTTTGCTATACTAACCTCCAGCCGTAATTAGCTCTTGCCTTGAATGCGGACACTCCTGGAATGGATGTGTAGCGGGCGATCTGATTTACTGGTCCTCTCGCTGGTTTGTGTTTTCTCCCTGTCTAGAGCAAGAGAGAGGGAAATGTTTGGAGTGATATTGAAATATGACCCGTATTTGTGAGGAAATACTGCCCTAGCAGCACAACAAAAAAGGAGAGCTCTGAAGTCTGATAGAGAAAAGATTTAGATGCTTTCTGGGTTGCAGAGCTGATCGGGCACAAATTGAATTTCATGTTGCAGGAAAGAGCATGTCTGCAGATGGAGAACAAACCTAGGAAATGTCAACTGAAAGAAAAGGCGACAAGTAAGGAAATGTGGAAGGGATAATGCAAATACCTCCCCAACGAAGGGTCCTGTGTGCATGTGTGATTAATAAGAACACCAGTAGTGCCATAGTGGGTTGGACCAATGGGCCATCAAGCCTAGCAACTTGTCTCCGCCAGCAGCCAATCTCAGTCACTTGGGAGAAATACCCAACCGCTCCTAACAGGGCGATCCGTTCCCCGGTGCTCACTCCCAGGTCCCGAGAGTAAGAAGTTATGTTTCCTAAACCTACTTGGCTTAATAGCCACTAATGGACCCACTCTCCCAGAACTTATCCAATCCTTTTAAAACAGCTAGTTATACTGCTGGCCTTGAACACTTCCTCTGGCAATAAGTTCCACAAGTTAATTGTGCGTAGAGTGGAAAAATACTTCCTTTTATTTGTTTTAAATCTGCTGCCACTTAGTTCCATGGAGTGTCCCCTAGTTCTAGTACTAGCTGAGAGGGTAAATAACTGCTCCTTGTTTATTAGTTCCACCCCACTCATGATTTTATAGACCTCTATCCTATCTCCTCTCAGTCGTCTCTTCTCCAAACTGAAGAGCCCCAACCTACCAAGCCTCTCCTCTTACGGGAGCCCTTCCAGACCCTGGTCATGTTTGTTGCCCTTCTCTGCACCTTTTCCAGTTCTACTATATGTTTTCTGGGATAGGCTGACCAGACTTGCACACAATATTCAAGGTGTAATCACATAGATTTATATAGAAGCTTTCCAATATTTTCAGTTTTATTATCTATTCCTAACATCCTTTTTGCTTTTTTGTGCCATCTGCAGATTTGATCACCTCACTCTTTACTCCCTTTTCCAGACCATTAATAAATACATTAAACAGCACCGGTCCCAGTACGGATCCCTGGGGCGCTCCACTAGTTACTTCTCTCCATTGCAAAAACTCGCCATTTAGTCCTACTCTTTGCTTCCTATCCTTCAGCCAGTTACCGATCCACAACAGGACACTGCCTCCTACCCCATGACTATTTAATTTCCTCAAGAGTCTCTCGTGAGGGACCTTATCAAACACTTTCTGAAAATCCAGATACGCTATGTCGACCGGCTCAGCCTTATCCACATGCTTATTTACACCCTCAACAAATTCCAATAGATTAGTGAGGCACAATTTCCCTTTGCTAAATCCATGTTGAGTCTTCTCCATTATCTTGTGTTGATCAATATGCCCAATAATTCTGTTTTTAAACAACCATTTCCACCAGTTGGCTGGGCACTGACGTCAGGCTCATAGGTCTGTAGATTTCAGGATCGACTCTGGAGCCCTTTTTAAATATCAGTGTTACCTTTGCTACCCTCCAATCCTTGGATACAGTGGCAGATTTTAGTAATAGGTAAGAAATAACCAATAATAGATCTGCAATGTCATATCTGAGTTCCGTCTGAGCTCAAATCGATGCCAGAATGCCTAACAAGGAAATGTCCTCTGAAGACCAGTTGGTATGCTGGTTCCAAATAAGAGAGGGAAGCAGTTCAGGCAAGGCTTTTATTGGACCAACTTCTGTTGACCTAGGAAACCGTTCCCCTGAGAGAAATCTTACCTGACCCTCCTTTCCTGGCCTTCAAATAACCCCCAAGTTCTCAGAACAGTTATCAGGAGCAAACTTTGTCCGCTCCAGGACACTCCTCCCCAAACAGCAGCAAGACCCTGCCAAAACAGTCGGTGTAAAACCGACTGTAACAAGGCGTGGCCTCACTCAGGATAATTCCTTGCAGGACCAGCCCCACCAAGTCACGTTCTCCACCACAGGGAATTGAGCTCAAAGTGTCTTTTACCAATACGTACCTCAGGATTCCCCACCATATACAGTCTCTCCGTATTCAGAGTCCTTGTGGGCCAGGCACAGTCTCACCTGGCTCTTCTGCCTCAGCTGCCGCCGGCTCATGTACCAACAACCTGCAGCCGCCGTAGCCAGTTCCTCGCTTGGTCAGCTGCCTCTGACTCTCTCTTAGCTCCTGCCTCCTCGGTCTCTTCCCTAGTTGCTCCCAAGCCTTCTCAGCTCAGACAACCCCCTCCGTGTCAGGCTTGCTCTGCCTAGCCCCTGCCTAGCTCCAGCACTGAGCTCTAGCTCCCCTGTGCTGGCTTCTGCCACGCCCAAGCCCCGTTGTCCCTGGAGAGGAACCTTCGTTGGATTCTGAAGATGCACCTCCTCCCACGGCTGCCTTACCTTTTGGCCCTGTCCTTCACTTTGTGCAGCACCTCCAGCCTCATTGGCACCTGCAACCACGTGGCTGGTGCTATCCTCTTAAAAGGCCCATTGCCCCCTGCTATGCCTGCCAACACATCTCTAGTCCCTGCCAGCCAGCATTGACACCCCCCAGCAAAGATGATTCAAAATCCAAGAGGCCTCCACCACGTGCCACTCCTGGCATTTGGTAGACTTCATTAACTGCACTCTGTCCCTGCTCCATGGAAACCAGGTTGGGGAAACCCATCAATCCTTACATGATCTGTTCCTTGTGTGAGTTTCTAGAAAAAGACATTGATTATGGGTTTTCATTCATGACTCCCAGAAAGATCATTCTGTTACTGACCTCTCAGTCCCTCTCCTGAAACAGAGTCTGTACAATACCTTGAAAAGGCAGGCTTGGGAACAGGGTCGGCCCTACCGCGGGGCAGCTTGGGGCGGCCGCCCTGGACCCCACTCCTGGGGGGGGGCGCACTTGGGGTCCCCAGCTCCCGACCTGACAGTAGCCGGGAGTTGGGGACCCCAAGCGCGGGGCCCCCAGCCGACTCCGACTGACAGGCAGTGGAGGGGGCCAGAAGGAGTGAGGGAGAGGCAGAGCCCCACCTCTCCTACACTCCGTGCCCCCCCCCTCCACTGCCTGTCAGTCTCGGCCAGGGGAAATGAGGGAGAGGTGGGGCCTCTAATTTCCCCTGGCTGAAACAGCCAGGCAGCGGAGTGGGGGGGGCAGCGGCGAGAGGGAGAGGCGGGGCCTCTGCTTCTAGGGAGAAACAGAGGCCCAGGCCGGCTGGCAGCAGGAAGTGCCCCTCCGCCCATCCCCAAGCCCAGGCCTGGGTAGCGCGCCACCCCCAGACCGAGCCGGGGAGCACCCCATGGGCCCCGCCCTGGGCCCCGCAGGCGGTAAGACCGCCCCTGCTTGGGAACTAAAATTCCTAACTCTATTAGATACCAAAACCAATGGACTCAATAGAGATTTAGGTTTCGGAAACCAGTGTGGAATCCGTAACAGGCCGCCTGCGGTTCCCACCTAGCTCTGCTGTGCTCACTTCGTTGGGGCCAATCGCAGGCCCCGTGGATCCTGGGTGCGAAGGCACACCATTTCCACGCGGCACAACGTGTCTGCAAGGGAGCTCCGTGCAGTTTGCACGTGGCTGCTGCATGCGGGATCCGCGGGGCTTGGGATCAGCCCCACCATCTTTCAATGTTTTGAAATGCCAGCTACTTTCCCTAATGCTGGCTAGTGGGGTATATGCCGAGCCTGCATTTATACTGTTGATAATTTCGCCCTTCGTTTTAGTTAGATGCTTGAAATGCTAATGACTTTTCCCCTAGCAGCTCTCTCTGAAGTAATTGCGTTCATAGTTTATCTACCTTTTTATCTTGCCTAGTCCCTTGTGGCTCTGGAAGATGAGCAGGGTTGGGCTTAAACGAACCTCTGAGGTGAGGAGCCTGTCTTCCTCCCGCGGGGTGAAATCCCCGCTCGGGCCGGGCTCTGTGAGCTGGACCGTTCTGCAGATGGAGAGGCGGAATGGGGGGTGGTGGTGGTGACTGGTGGCTCAGAAGTGCTCTGCGGTCATCTGTCTGGGCCACAGGGAGTGGGGGGCTTCGAGGGATGGCCAGTGGCCATTAGGAGGTCAGCTGCTCTGCTGGCCCCAAGGCCCCCATCTCTGATTCTGGCCTGCATTTGCTCAGCCTCTAGTTCTGACTTGTCCATTGCCTGAGGAAGGGCCCCGTACGGCCCAAAAGCTTTCAGATGCTTGCCATCAATTTCCCCCCCAATAGCAGTTCTCCTCTAAACTCTGTCTCCATTTGGGACCAACACGGTTCCTCTGCAGCTTCCTTACATGGTGTTTATTAATTGTTTTATTGTGGTTTAGGATATTTTGATTTTGTTTATACCCTTACCCGACTACCCTATAGGATCAGTTGCATGTGGTTTGCTTAGTAGATGTGAGAGTGGACAGCTTCTTGCATCATGACTCCGCTATGCTCACTAGCTTCTTTAATTGTCAATTCACTGCTTTGTGTGGATGCCTAGCAGCAGGCTATAATTTGGCCAGTGTGGTTATTCCCCATATGATGGTTTGGAGAAATCCATTACCTGTGAACAAGGAAGATATGGAGAGTGGGTTCTGCATCCCCTGGAACTTCCTGACTTATTGAAGAAAACATGGAATTTCCTGATCTGTTGAGAAAGAGAACAGGTCTCTGCAGCAGCTTGATTGAACATTGGAAGGGGAGTGCCCCTGTGTGATCCACAGGGGATTGAATCTGCAGGACTGACTGAAGGGCTGGCAGGCAGGGTTGTGTAACTTTCATCCTAGCGAGCTCTCGTGCGGAGCAGCATACATACATTGCACAGGGATGGGAAGGGAAGGATTGTGAGTTTTCAAGCATACTCCTATGGATTTCTGTCTCAGAACATGGGGAAGTGGGGGAGTACTCACTAATTTGTTTTTAATTGTTTCTTTATTTGCAGTAGAATTGCCACTAAGACTCCCATTTCGGGGTGGCTTTTCCTCCTCCTCTCTCCCCCTGCCTTGACTTGTAACGGGGTGTGTGCAACACCCAAGTGGCTTAAGCTATAGTTGTGGATACATGGTTGGAATTTGCAAAATTGATTTGCTTAAATTGGAGACAACTCGGCTAAATCTCTATTATTATTATTATTATTATTATTATTATTAACAAACATTTATATAGCGCCAGCAGTGTACCTGGCACTTTACAAAGTAATAAAATAGAGAGGGTCCCTGCCCCTAGGGCTTACAATCTGAGAGACAGGAGCTGGGGGAGAGACTTAGGAAGGGGAACAGAGGGAGAGACAAGGGGTCTAACATTCATGAAGATGCGAGGTCTCAAGTGCACGTACTTGGCTTGGTTACGATGAGAATGACAGCAGGCAGGTCCATGTTGCAAGGATAAGGGTAAACCGATCGTAGGTATAGGAATAGTGGCTCAGCAGGATAAAGAGTCAGACAGAGCAGAGCGAAAGAGGTGAGTTTTAAGGAGAGATTTGAAGGTATGAAGGGAGGGGGCAAGGTATGACTCGTCTTACTCTGTTTGTTTGCAGTGCCTATTTGTGGCTTTAAAAGTATTTTAGCACTGAAGAAGGGGTTTTCCTGGAAACGTGTTTGTTTGTTTTGCTCATGATGCTCAATATCTGTATAAGGTATTAGTGGTTGAGCTTTGCTGATGGTGTACGTGTGTTTGTCAACCATACAGTGAGGCACAGTGTAATTATTTCATTTTTATTGATTTATACAACCAGGGTTTTATCTCTGTAGAGAATTTTTCCTGTGCATCAGAGCAATAAATATATATTGTCATTTCCGCTCTTCTTTTGTTGTTGTTGTTGTTGTTGTTGTACCAGCACGGCAACCCCACACTCGACATATTATTTATGTTGAGATGTTTTTACTAGAGCAGCTTCTGCTGAGAGTGTTCATGTTTTCAAGCTACACAAAACCTTGCCTCAAGCGGGACTAAAAGAACATCCGATCTCAAGCTGATAAATGTAGGCTAGTTTGAACTCTCTCTTCCATAGAAGAGGGGGCTTGTGACAGGTAGGGATGTAGGTGGGAGCTAGGCCGCAGAAGGCCGATAGCAATTCAAGGAAGGGGAACCAGCAGGCTGTCTTACCACTTTCTCCACGGGCTTGTTCTCCCAACGTGACCTGCCAAAGCGTGGGGCTAGTTCCGCCGGTGGCTGCTTTGGGATGGGACAGACTCTGATTCCAGAAACCAAGTCTGGGGGTGAAGTTTCTCCACAGAAATGTACATCAGGGTTGGGGGAACTGGCCCATGGCAAGGTCCAGGAACTGGGATGTGGTCCCTACTCTCAAGCACTGCAAGACGGAGCTGGGCCGCGCAGCGAGGCGGAGCTGGGCTGCCCTGCAGCATCATGGGATGTCCTCAGCTTGGGTAGAACAAATCCAGACTGGCACAGCCAGGAACAACAAGTGCACTCTTCACACAGAGCCAAGGTGTAACTCCTTTGAGTGCTGCTCAGTGAGTGCAGAACAGAGAGTTGTGCCTCACAGGTAACTTTGGCCCTTTTTACATGAGATGGGCCCACTCATGGCCACGCAGAGCTACTGTGTGGGCATTAATGGGTGCACGGGCATGCTCCGGGAGTACACCCACCTCCACCCATGCAGGAAGCAATTGGCCAGAATGGGAGTCGCACTGTGGGTGGAGATGGGTGTGCCCCCATGTACTGTCCCCCCCCCTGCTCCCGCACTGGCGCGCACACTCATCCCCCCCCCACTGCTCCCGTACTGCAGCCCATTTAAAAAGGGCCTTTGTTTACTTGTCAAATAAGAGAGAGTTTATGGGGTTTCTGTCCTTCCAGCACCAACCAAATGTGTTCTCAGACAGGTTCTCTGGAGCAGAAAAGATGGTAGCTCCACTGGTTGTCCATGACACGCTGCAAGTGCTTTACACCGCTATGCAAAAAGAATATTGATGCTCCTAGAAGCAATGATACTGTGACATGTGAGTGTGCAAAAGCCGGGGTGGACGTGTGTCGGAGCCAGGAGCCGGTGTGTACAAACCTCTCTTGGCAATTGTCTGTTAGGGCATATTGTGCAAGAGCTGCTTTTTGCAAAAGTGCCAGTGCCTCCCAGATATTTAGCCCTTGTCTATTGTCTCGGTGGCTGATTTCCAACCATTGGTTTATTGGAAAGACTGTAACTGTTTGGCAGTTTGAAGTAGGACTATGATTTATATTTTTTTTTTTTATGGAGAAAAATATATTCAGATTAAAACTGTATCCTAGGCTAGCTGTATAGTTTGGGGGAGGGAGTACAAGGAGGCTGCAGCTGTCGGTGATGAAAGGGCATGCAGGCGTCCGTTTGCACCTTGCACCAGGGCAATTCAAGTTATTTGCCCACGCCAGTCGGTAGGCAGGCCGGGGAACTGGAGATGTAGAAACAATCAAACCGGTTGTGTAAGAGTTATTGATGGTTGTCGTGCTTCTGATGTTCAGAATGAACCCACCTGTGTTTGTTTGGTAATGTTGCTAGAAGTAATTCACAGAAAGTGAAACCGATCCGTTCATCTTGAACTGGATGCAGTTTGGAAATGAAAATTAGTTACGTTTATAACATTTCCAATAACATACATTTCAAGGCACTGTAGATCGCAGCAGCTTGACTCAGGGCTCTGACAATTATTATTATTATTATTATTATTACTATTTATTTTATTATAAATCAATAGCAAATAGCTTGAGCATCTTCAGTAGGCAACGCAAGACCTGCGTATTCGACCAGGCTTTTAGTAGGCAGGGATAGGGGTGGGATGTGTGGGAGTGGTATTAATTGAAATTTTGGATAGTTATTTCTGGGTTTTACATTTTTGTATGCTGCCGGCTGCCTTGAGCCTGTGGGAAAGGGCGGGATAGAAATTAAAATAAATTACTCAATTGTTTAACTGTATGTTAAAACATCTCTGAAGAACTGGTTCACACTTTGCCAGTGGAAGGTAAGGCTTATTACCATGTGTCCCTCAAGGAGCCCTCATCCCAGCGGGCACAGATGTGGGTGCAGCCACATGATGCATTTATCGCACCTTGGGCAGTCTTACCACGCGATGCGTGTGCATGGTGGCTGCCAGATATTCCCATCCTCGTTGCGGGGCGGGTAGATGGCTGCTATGTGCTGCAGTCTTGGAAAAAGGCCAAGGACGCAGTGTGTAGCAGCCTCACCCAAAATGGCTTGCCAAGGCGCGGTAGCTTGCGTGCCTGGGGCAGCCTCACCCAAAATGGCTGGCCAAGGCGCGGTAGCTCGTGTGCCTGGGGCAGCCTCACCCAAAATGGCTGGCCAAGGCACGGTAGCTCGTGTGCCTGGTTGCCATCTGCTCCACTACGCGGCTTTGACTGCTGGCCAACTCCAGTTCTGCGCGGCCACGTCACGGCTGGGGACGGGACAGTTGTTGGGCTTGGGGGGGGGGCAGGGTCAGGCCCGCACCCATTCATGTGACTCGCCTTGTGCTCTGACGGGAGGACCTACGGCGGCCCACCTGGATTCCCTGGGGTGGGGTGGGAGTGGGGTGGTGACTGTCTGCCCTGCTCCTTGTGCCGGCCTTGCAGTGTGGCGACTGTGCTTGCCTGCCATGGGGCCACACAGGGAGCAGGCCCCTGCAGCTTGTGTGTCTGCACCCCTAGTTGTGTTCGCCATCTGCGTGGTCAGTGTTTTCTGAGGGGAAAATAACCACTTGAGCAACACAAATTTCAAAGCCCCATGAATGAGTATTTCCATATTCCAAATATTCACAAGAGAAATGCATCTGCCCTTGTCCGGTTGGGGATTAGCAACTAAACCGTCTGGCCTGCCGACCGAGCGCAGCTGAACAACATTGTTCAAAGCTCGAACATTTGTGATCAGTCAGTTTGAGTCAAGAAATGTTAAAGTCTCCAATAACAAATATATGAGTGGAAATAGCAAGCTGCTGCCTGCATAAGAGACGGAGGTTTTCTAACAGTATTTATTGCAGATTTCTGTCAATTTACAAGTCAGATTTGACTGCACCTAGTGGTCACAGAGACGGGGACTGACTGAAGCTGAGCTAGAACAGTTAGTCCTGGGAGAGGATATCGGGGGGAGGGGGGGTATTTGTCTCGGGAAGAATGAACACAATAACAATGAAGGATTCCTTGCAAATAATTGTTACAGCCAAACATCATTTTCCTTTTCTTCTAATGGGTAGCTAATTTCTCCAGACTGACTTGGCAGATGTCTCAAGATGATACCTTTTAAGTGTTGGCAGGAAACTCTAAGCCTCTTACTGTCCCTTTGATGATGATGATGATGATTGATTATTATTATTAACAACAAACATTTATATAGCACCAGCAGTGTACCTGACACTTTACAAAGTAACAAAATAGACACGGTCCCTGCCCCTAGGGCTTACAATCTGAGAGACAGGAGCTGGGGGAGAGACTTAGGAAGGGGAACAGAGGGAGAGACAAGGGGTCTAACATTCATGAAGATGCGAGGTCTCAAGTGCACGTACTTGGCTTGGTTACGATGAGAATGACAGCAGGCAGGTCCATGTTGCAAGGATAAGGGTAAACCTATCGTAGGTATAGGAATAGTGGCTCAGCAGGATAAAGAGTCAGACAGAGCAGAGCGAAAGAGGTGAGTTTTAAGGAGAGATTTGAAGGTATGAAGGGAGGGGGCAAGGCGGATGTGGACAGGGAGGGAGTTCCAGGCATGGGGGGCAGCATTCCTTTGGGAATGTGTCCAATGGAGCCGTTCTGGGCTGGAATTCTCAGCAGATGTGTCTGGGATACATACACATCCCTTCCCTCCTGCTCAGCATAGGAGTCATGGTGCTAGCGTGGTTTCATTCAGTGAGCTCTGGAAAGGTGTAGCTAGCTTGGACTTGGCCCTGGTGAGGAAGATGGGATGGTTCCTAGGGCTGAAACAAGAAGTGTGTTTAGCTTCTTGCAAGAAACTTAGAGAATACAAGAACCGAGATCTCAATGAAATCTTGGTCTCTGTATAAATTCTCAGTATTTCTTGGTTAAAAAATAAAATGAAATTGCTGCCCATGTAGAAAATGGCCGCCGTGCCAAACCGTGCATGCACAGCCCTTTTTGAAAATGGTGGCGGCAGCATCACCGCCATTTTGGAAAAGGGCAGACGGCCTGCACGTACGAAAAACTGCTGCCGCACACCTACCGACTGGCTGCCCTTTTCCCAAAATGGTGGCGATGCTGCCACCACCATCTTGGAAAAG
The DNA here is from genome assembly GCA_003113815.1 of Sphenodon punctatus. Classification (NCBI taxonomy): domain Eukaryota; kingdom Metazoa; phylum Chordata; class Lepidosauria; order Sphenodontia; family Sphenodontidae; genus Sphenodon; species Sphenodon punctatus. Next base: position 29,244,894 of record QEPC01011901.1, on the reverse strand, counting down.
GGCTGCGCATGCATGGTTTGGCACGGTGGGCAGCCAGCCTGCACACGTGAAGAATTGTTCCTGCACATGTGCAGACTGGCTTTCCTTTTTCCAAAATGGCGGTGATGATTGGAAAAGGGCTGTGAATGTGAATATGCAGAATGGCCCCGTGGCCATTTTGTGCATGCCCAGTGATTGTTAACATTTTGTTTTGTTCTCGTTGAGAATTAATCCACGACGCGCCCAGTTTGGTTTGTTCTTAGTTCCTGGAATAAACTTGAGAACCAGCATTCTCGATGAGAAGAAACCAAACCAAACCCCAATGAAATGAACTTTCAGTGTTCGTCTTCGCTGCTTTCTCTCCTGGTGGCATGGGATGCACCTGGTCCAGGGAACGTGGCGCCTCCCCTCCCCTCCCGCCCCCCTGATTTTGGGTGCCTTGGGGCAGGTGGTCTTGCTCTGTCCGTGCTGATGTTTCATGTAAAGCAGCTGATTCTCTCCCGAGTGACAGTGGTGGCTCTGACTTTGCCCAGATGGATGAGCCTGATGGGGGACCAACTCCAGCACTTGCAGGGGCTATTCAGTTCCTTTTGTAAGGCTGGCCTTGCAGTCTATTTGGAACCATGGGATTGCAGGGCTGGAGTGGACCTCAAGCCGTCATCAAGCCCTTAACCTGTCACAGGCACGATTCAATCTAAAAATCCCTGACCCATTTTTATCAATCCTGCCGTGATGGGGACACCATCGCTGCGTACGACTAGCAGTGCTAGAGAAATGCTAATAGTAGTAGTTGTAGAAACCACAACACCCCTTTTATCTTGTTCCGCTGCCCACCTCTTCTTGGCTAGAATGTTTTCCTTAATATTTAAACATAATCTACTTTCCTGCAAACTGATGCCGTTTCCTCGTACGCTGCCACTGCTGTCCATGGAGAACAGGAAACCTTGAGCCCCTTCATGGCAACCTGTCCCATAGTTGAAAACTATTACCATGTGGCCCCCGCTCCCAACCTATGGCGTTCAGCCTAAACACAAGCGGTTCCGTCCCTGTTTTCTTCAAGCTCTCTACAATCATGGCAGCCCCCGAATGAGTCCTTGACTAAAAAGGTGTCTAGAAGGTGGAGAAGAAAACTGGAACAGGTGCTGGACCTAGGCTTGCTAAAGTAACTTCTTTCAAATACTGCATTTTGGAAAAGCTTGCTTTCCGTCATGCTCTTTGGACAGATGCTCAACTATCCTTCCTAACCCTCTTTCTTGTGCACATAATCACAGGATGTCAGTGTTGGAAGGAACCTCTAGGATTATCTAATCCAACCCTCTGCTTGGGTGCAGGATCAGCTACAACATCAACATGCAGACCCCAAGAGTAGGGACGGAGAATCCAATCCTTTCTAAAACAATAGAACCAGGAGTCACTCCATAAGTTAACAGGGAGCAGATTTAAAACAAATCAAAGGAAGTTATTTTTCACCCAGCGTAGCATGAAGTTGTGGAACTCATTGCCAAAGGAAGTTGTCCAGGCCAGTAGCATAGCTGGCTTCAAAAGGGGACTGGATGAATTTTTGGAAGCCAGGTCGTTAAGGACTACGAGTTGGATTGGTCAGGGGTACAAGACCCTTGAACATCGGGAGCTGGGGGAGGAGGGCAGGAAATGAATGACTCCGTTGTAACCTGCCGCGTCCTCCCCTGAGGCAACTGAGGCTGGCCAGACACAGTAAATGGCATGGACTATGTGCTTATGTAAATATCTTTATCTTATGTAAACGATTATGTAACTTTCTATGTTCTTATGTAAATATAGTACGTTAATCCAGCTGTTTCTCCTGCACACTCAGGAAAGATACTGTTTTCTTATCTCTTTTTTCAATATTTGGATTGCACTCCTAATCCTGTGGCACAGAAGTGTGAGAAGCAGCATACATTATAGTAGACGTCTCTAGAAAATCCTTTAGGGATTTAATTTTCACAGACTGGAAAAAAATGCCTTTTATTTTCCCAGCTGACTTCAGTCTATGCATTATCTATCCCGTCTGTGTAATCAATCGGTGCTAATTGATTTAGAACGATCACAGTTGTGGAAGGGAAAGATAATAAGAAAAACGGGACGTTTTGGTAAGATTTTTAGCTACAAGGAAGAAAGTCTCTTGTATTCGTGTCTCTGTCAGGGGTAGGATCGAACAACTTGGGGATTAAACTAGACTGAGCCATGGAATTGGCTGAAATTTCAGATGGGATTCCCAAACAAGAGTGAGCATCAGTGGCAGCTCCAGGACTCCAAGTCCCATGTTGGTGCTCAACCCCCCAAACATATTTGGGGCAGCTCCTCGGTTAGAGACAGAAGGGTCCATCCATCTTCTCTTTGGCAAGTCTGGCCCTTCCTTTCAGTCCTCTGCCTCCAAGTTCCGCATCCAGCTTTAGAACAGCCTCTTTTGGCCAGGACCAATCACCCCCGAGACTGTGCGTCACCTACTTACGAGCTGGGTGGCAACTCTCTGGCCCCTGTGGCTGTTGGGCCGAGCCAGAGGATACATCCAGGTGTCTCGTCCCAGGAAGCCCTCCTGGTTATGCCAACATGAAATGTAGAGGAGTCACGTCAGGAAATGTTAGCCCCATAAAAAGGAAGTGGAGGTCATTTTGGAAGGAGAACATTAGCTGGACTTTTTCCATACCCCCTTTCCCCAGCAAGCTAGACCTGGGAAAGGAAGCATTGCCGTTTGGGATGCTCTCCAGACATGGAACACTATAAACGTTTGTCGCTGTGGGGTGGAAGCTGGAGTTGGGGAAAGTTTGCACAGAATTTTCCAAAGGTCTTTAAGCTTTCTTTCCCTTAGGGCCTGACTTTATTACGCATTTCTCTGTAGTTCCTCTTTGAATAGCGTAGCCCTAATGCCTACTCTGCTCAATTCAGCATAAAATCAAAAGAAAATCCTAAACCAAAGTACGCTAGGGGTGCGGACTTAGCTCCGCTGTCACTGAAATTAGGGTGTTGTTTTAGCGGAGAATGGAACCGGCTGTCTGTTCTTCCCAGTTTTTGACAGGCCCAGTCCTTGTGGGAGATCTTCACTGGATTAGATCCTTGGACGCTTCCAGTTCCGATCCCGTGCGTCTCAGGCCTTGGTCTGTGCTGGGTTGTCTTGCCCATTGACTTCGGAGAACGTCGGTCTGGTGGATTAGCAGAGTTGAATTTGGCCTCTCTTGGGAGCTGGCAACCTTGCTTCTTTCATCTGCTCTAGCGGCCGAGGGGGGATCCAGTCTGTCCACTCCTGGAGATCTCCAGCCATGGGGCCCAGATCAACGAGATGGGTCCTTGCTTATTGTTCTCCATTCTCTGCCAGAACATTCTGTACTTGAGAGCGGACTTGCTGGTCAGCACCAGGTCCTGCCTCTCACCACCTACCGGACGTCTTTCTCCAGCACTCGGTAAAACCCATCCAGGTCCGCTGATCCGTCAGTCTCGCTAGGCCTCCTCGAGTATCCCTTCTCTAGTCGTGTAACTCCCCTTAAAGGGACCTGTGTCCTGCTACAGTGAACTTGGTCGTTTTTAAATGGGCAGTATCAACTTCATCCTTTTACATCTTTTGTTTTGTTACTGCAATTTCTGTGTTTCATAAATGATCAGAGCCATTTACTGCTCCATTTCACTAAATAGGATTAGAGGGAAAGATAGAAGGGTCAGACTCAGCAATTCTTCTGTCTGATCCAACCCCTGAGTAGTTGCGAGCGGTGAGTGGGACTTGGCATATTTTCTGTGCGCGTTCTGGTGAAGCGCTCTCTCTGCTTGTGTTCAAGTGCGATCTGCCACATTGGATGTGGTCCATGTAGCCCCTTTCCTTAAAACGATACACAGATAGGAGTCGTCCACTGGAGTGTACAAATGTTAGAATTGCTTTGAGCTGTACCCCAGGCTGGATGACTCATGCTTGCGTCTATCTGTCTCTCAAAAGAAAAGGAACTGCTCATCAAACAAAACCCAGGCTGGTCTGCATCAGCGTCCTCACTGCCCCCATCAAGTTAACGTGCTAAATGGGGAAAATCAGTAGGTGTCCCTGGCAGCCTGTTCAAGCAGCATCAAATTACAGGGCTCCTTGGAATGGAGGCTCCTGGAGGAGATGCCAGACCTTCTTGACTTGCCTGGGAGGGATGTAGCCTATTGTGGCTACTCCTGTAAATGAATTGTACTAAGCACTGGGTGGGTCGATTGTTCGCAGCTTGACCGTCACTAACCCATTCCCCTGTCACTCACGTGGGGCGGTCCCCCAGCCTGGACTCACTGGTATGCCAAAACACCATCTCGAGTGGGGTGGAACGAGTAGATCGGGAACGGTTATTTACCCTCTCAGCTAGTACTAGAACTAGGGGCCGCTCCATGAAACTAGCTGCTGGCAGATTTAAAACAAATAAAAGGAAATACTTTTTCACTCATCGCATAATTAACTTATGGAATTTGTTGCCAGAGGACATTGTCAAGGCCAGTAGTGTAGCTGGGTTTAAAAAAGGACTAGTTACGTTCTTAGAGAATAGGTCTATTAATGGCTATTAACCAAGTAGCTTCCGGGATGAACTTCTTACTGTCGGGAGCTGGGAGTGAACAACGGGGAATGGATTGCCCATTGTGACTGTTGGTTCTTCTCCCATGCGATCGAGATTGGCCGCTGTCGGAGACAGGATGCTGGGCTTAGTCTGATTCAGTCTGGCACGACTTATCTTCTCATCTGTCTGCGGGCTTACCTGCAATTCTCAAATCAAAAATCCTTCATCAGACTTCTGCAAACCATGAGTTTGGGAAAAGCTCCATATATTTTGGGTTGTTTTTATGTCCCTGTTAACTGCTGGGTGCCTTCTGACTGCACTGAGGAGAGCTAGAAGCTGACTTCTCAAAAAACAAAATCAGAAATTTCCGCAGCACGGGCCATTAACAAAATACCCAGTGTCGCAAGATTTGCACTTTTGGCCCCCATCATCTATGCCTTCGTCACCTCGTGCCTAGACTACTGCAGTGGACTCTATGTGGGGCTGCCCGTGATGACTGTAACTGCTGCAGCTGGTGCAGAATGCGGTGGTCTGTCTTCTGTTGGGGGTGGGTCTCTGGGAGCACACTACACCGGGGGTCTGGAGTCTGCTCTGGCTGCCAGTAGCTTTCCAGGCACGATTGAAGGTGCTGGCTTTGACCCATAAAGCCCTTAATGGCCTGGTTCCCAGGTATCGGAAAGACTGCCTCCTCCCTTATGTTCCGGTGTTCCTCTGAGGTTGGCCGAAACCTGAACCTGCTCACCTTTGGGAAGTAAAAAAAAAAAAATAGTTTTGCTTGGCCAGGCATTTGGTAGGCTGGGATTGGGTGTGGGGGTGAGGGAGAGGGTTGGGGGCTGGTGGTGTTTAGGGGGTTTCATTGTTTGTAGATGCTATAGATGATTATAGTTTTTATATTTGGTGAGCCGCCTTGAGCCTTTGTGGGTAGAGTTGGATAAGTAAAATAAATAACTAAGATCAGGAGAGTTGGAAACCATTTAGGAACCAGCTCTGCCGTGGTTCTCCAAAGTGAGTCCAGACTGACCGTGC
>QEPC01011901.1:29221527-29238416 GCA_003113815.1 Sphenodon punctatus | reverse complement strand
GAACTCCCACCTCATGTTAAAGCCCCAGACCTCCCTCAGCAAAACCTAGGGCCCTAAGACCCCTCCACCCCCGCAGTTAGTTTATCCCCAGGGGCCGTGGTCACCCCTCCCTGACAGACGGCAGCTCAGCATCAGCATCAGTTTTAGGCGACACGTTGATGCCTGAGCCAGAACGCACATGGCTCCTGCTGCAATTTCAGCCTGGCACGGCGAGGACTGGCTGATTCTGCACCAATCACTGCAAATTGCAGCAATGCAGTCAACAGGGATCCCTGATAAAAGACCTCCCACTGAATGCCGTCCACCCGGCTTCTATCCCTCCGGGCTCTCGACTTTCAGGAGGGCACAAAGAAGAGTTTGGGACGTTTGATTCACTTTCAATGGCTTTCGTTCTTCCTAAATGCCATCGGTGCCTTTTGCAGCCCCCCCTCCGTCACTTAATTTCCCCGCTGAATGACGGAGATGGTCCCAGCAGGAATTTTGTTGTCAATTCAGCTGCTTCCCATCGATCCTCCGGTTCCCCCCTCTCCCTAATTCAGTTGCATCCCAAAGGCACGCTCTGGTTTCCAGATACTCCCGCTCTTGCTGTGAAAAGCTTGCAAACAATCTGTGGTTTGTACATTAGGTTATGAAAGGAAACAGCCCCAAAGAATGCTTAGCACTTGTCACTTTGCAAGCTGCCAACATTTAGGATTTGTTTATATTTAGAGACTCAGCTTCATCCGCAAGCGAGGCCAAAGGAGACTCTAGAGACTTGGAGAGCCCAGAACAGAATTATCACATTATTCCCTATGTTTACAAGTCTTAACAGCTTCCGTGCCTGTCTATTTGCCCCTTTTGTGAAGAGACGGCCAAGGAAGTAGCATTTTTTTCTCTCCTTTTTCCAAAATGTTTCTAAAGAAATGTTAAGATGTTAGCTGTGTGAGAATTAACCCCAAACTGCAAGGAAGACGCAATTCTGTTTCGGTTCCCCCTTGCTTGCAGAACTAGAGCCCAGCCCATGTATGTCGCTCTTTGAACTTCCCCTCCTTGGCCACCTTCCAACACATACAGTATTGTGTATTTGGCTGGGATGCCCATTCTCCTGTGGGCTCTGCCCAATGATAGAGTAAGTGAGAGGCAGAGAAATAGCCCTCGGCCGACGGAGCTACGCTAAAGGTGAAGTTGAGAAATGATATGGTTGCTTTGTTGGAGACACCAGATTCCTCACATTATTGCACTGAAAACTTCTCCATTTGAGTGCAATCTTAATCTGGTTGGTTTATGCAGATAATGTTCAGGCTTCCTTACCTCCGTTCCATCGCTGACAATACATTTCTGCATTTTTGTGAGAAGAAAGCTTGAAGAACTTATAGCTTGGAAAGCTTTGACTTGGCTGTCTAGAGAGAGGATGAGCCTGAGGTTGCTGCGGTCTTGTAGCTCTGTGCTGAAACCTTGACAAATGTTCTCTGCTGACCCAACCCTCTCACAAGGCCTCCCATGAACTTGTTGAGCGTGGTGGTTGCGCCGTCTCTCCTTTGTGCTTCCGGAGCCCTGACAAGACTTTTTCACCTGCTTCTAAAGGCCAAGAGGAGCCTTGGGATTGAGCCATTGAGTCCAGAAGAGGACACGCGCGAGTCCCGCCGATGTCACTGCTCTCTGGTTTTCATTCTCTGGTAGTAATTCCTCTGCTTTAGTGGTATTCTACTCCCTGCCTGTCTTGGGGGGGTGGGAGAGTTTCCTCTGCCTTTATTGAACCTTTATGGCAATTTGAGTCCAGCCACTGGAATTCATTGAAGTGTTTCTATTTACTGCATTCTCTTCTCGTCAGTCGCTCCATATCGCTACGTGCTGCCTCGCTAGTTTATGTTTCTGCAGACAGTTATTAATTTGGGTTTCACTTTCTTTCAACCTTTTGTTGCCTGCTGAAACATTCCTAATGCAGCCAGCCAGCCTGGTGTGTTGCCTTTCCCCCTTCTTGCTGCCTTGATAAAATTAGAGCCGCAAAACCAAAGCTGGCAGTGTCCTTTTGCCCTTTGTAAAGTTGCTGCTTATCTTTGAGTTGTCTGACAGGTGTATGGGAATGAAATAAAATTAAACCTGCTGTGTGTAAACTGCCCATTTTACATTTCTTAAATGTCAGATATATTTTGTGGAGTATAAGAAAGCATAGGAAATGCACACAAATTGTTGTGTTGGCTGCGTACTGTAAAGGAAGCCCCCAAGTAGCATTAATGACTTACGTTTCTACTTTTAAAAAGAGTGTGAGAAAATATTTCACAATAACATTAACATTTGTTTGTTAAAACCTAAATGCTAATAGCATGATACGCTTTGAGGAGCAGTAGCTTCCACAGAGAGAAGTGGTTTTATTCTGAAAGCGTTCTCTCTCATCCGATATACATTCTGGGATTGATTCTGCTGCTGTTTTGCTCATTCCAAATACCTCAAATGCCAGAATCTGTGGAGAGTCCGCTGAAGTAAAATGAGTTTGACGCAGGATGGATCAAATCCTTCTCTGTCTCTCCTGTATGGTTTGCAGAACAGAAACTAGCGTACTCTGGTTTTAAGTTTAGAACAGCTTCCTAAATTTTACTACTATGAATTCATCTTTATTTTTATATAGTGCCCTTCTGCCATGGCAGTCAGAGCGCTTTACATATAATAAATAAACACAGCCTTTAATCCTCACAACAACCCTGCGAGGTAGGTTAGGTTGAGAGAATATTGTGACTGCCCCAGGGTCACCCAGTGAGTTTCTGGCTAGGTTATTGTGTGCCGCCCAGAGCTGCCTGTGGCGGGATAGAAATTTTAAACAATAAATAAATAGGTGAGACTTGACTCTCTTCCCCCCCCCCCCTTGCCTCCCGGTGCAAGTACTTAGCCATTACACCACACTAAGATATACCAATATAGTCTCTCCTGTCTATCTCTAGACCTTTATTCCAGTATATTCCAGGGGTGCCTTTTTGGAGGTCCCCCGTGTACAGCGGGGGGTCACAATGGAGAGGCGTTCTCGGTGGCCGGGCCGCGACTATGGAACTCCCTCCTGGAGGAAGCCCGTCTGGCCCCAAGTCTGATGGCCTTCTGCCAGGCCTGCAAAACGTGGCTGTTCTCCCAGGCCTTCGGCGGAGGGGAGGGGGGTTGGGATAAAGGGTTTGGGGGGGTTGTTTTTGAGGGGGATTTTTAGATGTTTGAATGGTTGTGTTTTACTGTTATTTTAACTCTTGTTATTTTTGATGTTCTCACCCGCCCCGAGGTGCCATGGGCATGAGGGGACGGCTAAGAAATAGAACTGCTAAATAAAATAAATATTTCTTTTTCTACAGCTTTTCATTTTGTCATTCTTTAGCTTGTGAGCTCATTGAAGCCAGGACTGGCACCCTAACAAACAGCTGCTTAACCACTGGGCAGTATGCAAACACCTTAAAAAGAGCAACCAGCTATTGCTTCTTTAGCTCAGTGGGGAAAGGGTTGGACGAGAAGTCTGAAGATCATTGTGACTTGTGTGAGGCAAAGTTTTGTGGCTGAGTTCATTTTTCCCAAATTTGCTTTTTTAAACCTTTGAAAAAAGGTTGTGGCTGGGCTTGGTGGGTAGAGTTTCGGGTGCTTGAGTTGGAGCTGTCTTTGCTCAGTTTGGATTGTTCTTGTTTCTCAACTGATTTGTATACCAGTTTAGTATGCTGTATATAAAGACCCTTACCTGCCTGTAACCAAATGCTGTTTGGTGGAGCCCTTTAAATAATTAGCTTATTGGGTATCTGGAGTATAAGTAAGGCTGGTTGGGCGCAGGGACTGGGCAGAATTTGTTTCCCGCTAAATGGCACCCTTTACTGTGCAGGTGGTTCCTTCAAACAGTCTTTCTGATCATAGCATAGATAATATTTATAAATAGTCCATCCAAGTCTCCTTGGTGCCAAGGATGGTACAACAGCAGCTTCTGTTTTCAAGCATACCCAGATGTTCATTCGCTGGCATCCTCCACGGAGCCAGGAGACTAGGGTAGGCCTTGCTTTTTAGTCCGTTGTGATTCCTCCCTGACTTCTGCAGAACCCTGGCTAGCTCCGAGTGGCCTTGGGCAGAGACAGACAGAGCTGCCACCGTCTGCCCATTGGGAGAGTCAACAACTCCTTTCCCTCGGGGCCCAGTCTTTTATAGCTCAAAGGGGGGTGTCCAAACAAAGGGAGCCCCAGTTCTTAAAGGGCCCTCAACACTTATTATGCAAACATAACCGTTTTCATCCAAATAAGCACATTTTACATAGACGATAGAGCAGTAACCTGTAAGCAGTGCACAATAGCATTGCGCTAAGTGAGTCCTGTCACAGTATCTTTGAAATTTGAATAGTAAGGCTAGACTTTGAAAGCTGCGTTGGGGACCTAGATGTCAGGAACCTGTTAAAGTGCAACGGTAACTGAGTGTCCTAATGCCCTGGGTCACTTAGTAAAACAAAACCTAGAGCCCTAATCAGGCAGCCTCTACGTGATCCGTGAAGCCCAGTGATATTTCCAGAGGAGGGCTGTGATACGCTGCCCCCAGGAAAAGCAGGAAGCCGCGACAAGTCGATGGCAGCCAGCCAACGTAGGGTGAAACAGAAGTTGTGAGTTCATTTCCAAGCCTGCCCTGTCATTTCTCTTGTAGCTGTGATAAAATAAAGATGAGAAAACTTCACGGCCAGCAGTTCGCCTGCAGTGATGTAAAGCCCCCCACTTTATGGCTGTTGGAATGAGCTCTCTTAGCTGGGGTTGCACTTTCAAGTGTTTGTGGCAATTAAGTCATTTTAACAGTGCAAATATGTTTGCTTTTAGGGGAAAGGCGGAATCTGGAACCAATGCTTTCAGCACGCAAATCATGCTGTCATCCCGGCGCCGTCTGCATCGTAATGTGAGTAAATGCTGAAATCCAAACTGGGGTTAAACTTCTGTGTGGAGCTGGTAACCGAGGCGAGCATGACTAGCCGGTAGTGTTGTTCTAGTTGCCCCTACAGGGACTAGACTTTTCAGTGCAATTCCAGCGGGGTAGGCCCTGCACATAGAGAGCAAAAGACAAGGGGAAAAGGGGTGTGTGTGTGTGTGTGTGTGTGTGTGTGTGTGTGTGTGTGTGTGCGTGTTAAAATCTGCCTCTTGCTTGGTCGTATGGGGGCGTGACCCAGGCAGCTTTGATGCAAAATGTTCTCTAGCAAATGAAGGAGAATCTCTGATGATCAGGTCAATACTATCTGCGTCGCTGCCTTCCGGTACCCTTGCATGGAAGAGGGGCTTTGAGTAGGGGCTTGGAGGGGGACAGCAGCCTGGGTTTTACTGGCTAGTTCCAAGAGGGCATGCCCTGCAGAAAGGGAAGCATGGGTGAAAAACATGAAGGGGTTTGTGCGAGGAGCAGAGACATGGACAATGGAACCTGGTGCTATTGGTGAAGGGGGAAGTCCCGATGTGGGATTGCCCATCTGATGGAGAGTCACACTTGGTGCCTGTCAAGCTTGGGGGAGCAGGGGATGAGATCGTGGTGGGGAGTTTGAGCAGCATGGGATAGTATTAAAGCCTGTGAAGCAATTCAGATAACTCGGTGGAAGTCGCTCCCATTGCAGGAAAGCTGAGAGAGTAGTGACTTGAGAGAGCGGGTTATTTAAGATGAGAGGTGGGGTAGATCGGTTAGAGAGCGTAGGATGGAGGAGTCACAGGGGACAGAGCCCGAGGGCTTATCCCAGAACTATAGCGTTAATCCTGAGATAGTTTGTCCGTCTAAATGCTGCGTACAGTGATTACAGTCCCGGGATAACAGAGAAATCCGGGGTTTACAAAACTCAATTTTTGTGGTTTTGTAACATCTGGATGTTAAACTATCCGTCTAAACGACTTACCTTGGGATAGTCCACTATTCCGAGATTAGCACCACAGAGTCTTATGGAAAGAGCTGACACCCTATTCTGGAATAAAGTTATCACTGGATAGAAATGTCTGTGTAAACAGGAATCACTTTGTAATCCCTGTATCACAACCCTGTGATAGACAAACTATCTGAAAATGCCCCGAGAGAGCCACAGAAACCGGTGGTTCAAGACACCGGAGCGGGAACGACATGAAGAAGATTCATGTCGGCTTGGAGGATGCGCTCCGTAGGAACGCTTGAGAGCAAGAGCCGTCGACCCAGCCAATGGGGTGCAAAGCAGAGAAGTGTCGGAATCACGGGATCAAGAACTTGGATGGGTGAATGAGTGACCCAGAGAGGAGGCTGGGTGTGTCCGACTGTGAGTGGTGCAGGGAGCCGCTCTTAAATAAAATAGCCAACACTGCAAGAGTTGCAGAGCAGCGTGCACCCTATAGATGCACAGACACGGAGAAAGAGTGGGGTGCAGGGGTGCAAACTGCAGAGTCGACACTCTTGGGTTAGAAAGTGCAGAATGGGCACGGCTCAGCATGGTCTGGAACTGTAAGCTGGAAGGAAGGTCCATTTAAAGAAAGATTCATGTGTCATGACCTGGGGCGTGTGTGACAATTTTATTAACATTTGTCAGAGGGAAAGCTAGAAAACTTGTCTGGTGAAAAATACCGAGTAGCAAAAAAGAACATAATGTCACTAATGAGTGCTTTTGTGACCAAAGAGGGAAGACCATTTAATTACCGCACATCTGGTCAAAGAGCAGAGGAAGCTCTAATGACTCTTTGCTTTGCAGACATCTGAGGGGAAAGGGAGATACTGGGCAATTAAAAGTTGCAAGAAGCAATACACAAAGTTTATTTTTAAAACCAAAACACACAACTTTCAGATGAACAGTGCTTCAGCTGCTCTTCAGTGAATTTCAGAATCAAACCCCATCATGGATAAAATGGAGCAATGGATCTCGTTCCATTCATTCTGAGACCTTGAGTCGGACTTGAAGGAACTGGGCTAGACAGCGAGAGACTGATGGGTGATGTGGCATGGACACACTTTGCAAGCGGGCCCTGGGAATGTGTTACCATTGTAGGTTCAGCACGCAGGACTTCGCCGTAGCTGCGGACAAGAAGGTGGCATTTATTTGTTTTTTTAAAGTCAAGAGTATAGGAGCTAAGAACTGGAAGGTCTAGACTCCCAGCTGGAATGTACCATTCGGGGTGAGCTCTCAAAGCAAGCCCTTGGCCACGATCCATAAAGCACTTACTCCAGAGTGGTTTCATGCAAGCGCTTTAGGAAAGGGAAGGCCTTTATAATAAGTCGTTTGTGGATTGTGGCCTTTTCCTAGGTCCTTAAGAGTTCGGTTACTCTAGTCAGATGTTTCCTTGTCATTCAGTCAATAGATTGAAAAATACCATTTTTAATGTAAGTTTTACTTGTTTGTAAAATTTCAATCCAGCTCTGAAGCAAACCTGTGATGTCATTTTATTTGAGAGTCTTTGTTAAAGTAGATTTTCACTTTCAGATAAAATGAGGAAGGAGGAGGTGGTGGCCCCCAGGATAGGCACTCCCCAAAGGAGAACAAAATGAATCACCATTTTGGATGGCCTTATTCTTAATTTGATTTTTGTGACTCAGAGTTCTGCTCCCTGTCCTCATGCCTGTCAAAACTAGCTTCTTCCCAAAATATACAACTGGTTTCACTGATCAATTTGATAATTATTACTGGCTGCGATCTCAAGCAGTGTGCATGTGGGATTCCCCCGTGGGTACTGTGTAGGTCCTGTGCAGGTGCATGTGGTTTGCGCACGACCCAGTGCTCCTGTAATGGTGTGTGTGTGTGTGTGTGTGTACACACCGCGCAGCTTGCAAAGGGCATGGGATTGGCCACATTGTGGTCAGATCCTACATTTTAAATCCCTTGCTAATTTATCTTTAGAAAATATCCAGTATCTCTGGGATAATTGAATCCAAATAGAGGCAAGTTTTGAAAACACACAGTTAAACACTTTAATAAAAAATCTAGAACAGAGGATGGAGAATCTCAGGGCTGGAAACAACAACTACACCAAGAGGGAAATAGCAGGGAACCTTGCCTAAATAGCCCAGAAAAACCACAAAAAATCACATAGAAGACAAGGTGCCATAGATCATGTAAACAATCCTGTATAATGTGAATTAACATCAGTATAATAACAATGAAGATGAATATACAGCAAAGCTAAAAAACAGTCCACGTGTAGAATAGGATGATAAAATTCATATTCAACAATGAAAATATGGATTCAGATCTAAAGTGTCTTCCTTAAAGTCTTGATCCAACATGTTTCAACCTTCGTAGGTCTTCCTTGGGGAATAATTAACAGTGATTCTAAAAATATATAAAACTATATATATAAACAATATTGAAAGTGCCCCCAAAACATAACCCATTGGTTAAAAGGCTCTCGCCCTATATTTCCAACTCTGATCTTGCCACCATCATGCATACTTTCATTACCTTGAGACTAGATTGTTGTAATGCGCTTTCCGTGGGGCCGTCCATGGTGACGGTCTGGAGGCTGCAGCTGGTGCAGAATGCGGCGGCCTGTCTCCTTATGGGGCCGGGCCGGCGTGAGACTGTAACTCCAGTTCTGCATGCACTGCGCTGGCTGCCAATAGTATTCCGGGCCTGATTAAAGCCCTATATGGTCTGGGTTCCACTTATCTGAAGGGCCACCTCATTCTCCAGGCCCTAAGCCAACCTTTGCGGTCTGCTGGGAGCACTCTCCTTGAGTTCCCAGACTATTGGCGGATGGCCACCATGAGGAAGGCATTCTCAGTGGCTGTGCCCATCTGGAGGAGGTCCACCTCTGCTTGGATCTGCTCACCTTCCAGTGGCTGTGTAAGACTGTATTGTTCCGGAAGGCATTTGGAGAAGGACATGCGTAGGGTGGGGAGGGTGTGTGGGTTGGGGGGAGATGGGTTATTTTATTTATATTTTAGTGTAATATTGATGATGATTTTATAATTTGATACTGTTAGCTTCCTTGAGCTGCCTGAGGCAGGAGAAGCGGGATATCAAGAACGTTAAATACATAAATGATAAATAAACCCCCAGCACAAACTCACCCAACCGTATCCCTGCCAGCCAAATGCTTGGCCAAATAAAAAGGCCTTTCAACATAGGAGTTACCGCTCAGGAAAAGAATCTGGGAGTGATTGTGGCCAATACACTGAAATCCTCAGCCCAGGGTGCAGCAGCAGTTAAAAAAGCAAATAGAATGTTAGTAGTTATTAGCAAAGGGATAGAGAATAAAACTGAGGATGTCATAATGCCTCTATACAAATCAGTGGTGCGACCGCACCTGGAATAGTGTATGCAGTTCTGGTCGCCCCATCTCAAAAAAGACATAGTTGAACTAGAAAAGGTACAGAGAAGGGCAACGAGAATGATCAAGGGTATGGAACGGCTTCCGTACAAAGAGAGACTTGACAAGCTGGGTCTCTTCAGTTTAGAGAAGACAGAGGGGACATGATAGAGGTTTATAAAATCTTGAGTGGTATGGAACGAGTAGATCGGGAACGGTTATTTACCCTCTCAAATAGTAGTAGAACTAGGACACTCCATGAAACTAGCTGCCGGCAGATTTAAAACAAATAAAAGGAAGTACTTTTTCACTCAATGCATAATTAACTTATGGAATTTGTTGCCAGAGGACGTTGTCAGGGCCAGTAGTATAGCTGGGTTTAAAAAAGGCCTGGATAAGTTCTTGGAGAGTAGGTCCATTAATAGCTATTAACCAAGTAGCTTACGGGATGAACTTCTTACTGTCGGGAGCTGGGAATGAACAACGGGGAATGGATTGCCCATGGTGACTGTTGGTTCTTCTCCCATGTGATCGAGAATGGCCACTAGGGATGGGAATTTCCGTTTTGAATAAAACCGAAAGTACCCGAAAATGGCCATTTCGGATTAATCTGAAGTTTTGGTTCTTTTTCGGTTTTGGTACTATCGGCATTGACTTTTGTACCGGATTTTTAACATTGCTGTTTGTCCTCCATTGAAAAACTGCAATGTTAAAAATCCGGTACAAAAATCGATGCAAAAGATCCGCTACTAGTACCGAAACTGAAAAAGAACCGAAATTCATGAGGACCGAAACCGAAATTTTGCCCAAAGTCCCATCCCTAAATTGGTCGCTGTTGAAGGACAGGATGCTGGGCTTGATGGACCGTTGGTCTGACTCAGTATGGCACTACTTATGTTCTTATTTCTGGAAGATGAAGAAGCTCCGGCTTAAACCAACCTCCAAGGGGAGGGAGTTCCATAATCCTTCCGGTTCCCACATGAAATGTTAGCTTTTACCCAGGGGTAGATTACCACCCATTGTCTCAAAGAGGGCTTTGCACGATTGCATGGTAATTTACCCTGCATTAAAAGTTACCACCCACTAATGTTTTATGCGGCTGCTCTTGTTCCATAACATGGAGTGGGAGTTAATTAACCCCTGGGTAGTAGTAACAGCCATACAAAATGGATTCACCTCTGGGGGAATGTAGTTTGGGAGCCAACAAGGCTGCATTTCATGTGAGCAAGTCCAAGCACAGTGCTGTGGGTTGGGGAGGTCATGCACTCTCTCCATAATCGGATGTACAGATAATCTAACGGGGGAGTTCCCACCAAGGCAAGTTTTTAAGGAACACTTATGAAAAATACACATTGAAGAGCCTGCTTTGGCGCCTAAGTTGCCAATGCAGGGCATGCAACATGCACGTTTCATAAGAGGTCCTTAAAAACTACAGCCCTCCCTGCCCCCGGCCTGGTTCTCAAGGGCAGAATGAGCTACCACCTCCCTCTGCAGAGGGCGAGAGATGAAGCAAGAAGAAAACTCAGAGTTGCTGATGAAAGGTGAAGGGCTATTTGCAAACCACGGTGTGGCTTAAAGAGTGAGGCGGGGAGGGAGGGAGATTTCCAGAAAAGCTGTGAGAGGCCTTTAGTGCGTGTCATGGAGTTGCTGCCCCAGCTCCAGGGCCAGCTGGAGACAAGCCAGGGCAGGCGGCGGCGGAACCGGAACCCGGTCGTGCTCTTTGACCCACTGTGGGAGAAGGGCTCTGGGGAGAGGCTCCCTTAATGACTCAGTGGAACGGTACTGAGGGAACTGAAGTACATGGGTCGACGTCTAACTCCCTCTCTTGTTGTGCCTCTGGAGGAAAGCTGCTGCCCTGCTGTAACCCGTAGGGGTGTGTACCAGGCCCCCATGTGGTTTTTCATTTTTCTTTATAGTTTTCATTATTAAAAATGTTGTTTTCGTTATCGTTGTCATTATCGGTATAGTTTCAAACGAAGATTTTATTTTTGGTATCGGCATCGTTATCGGTATCGATTCTGATAACATAATCTATATACTATATATATATATATTATAACATGATATACATAATGAAACAGACTAGCCTAAATACCTATATAATATCTAATCTCTCTATATGTACACAAGTTATATCTATCTAAATCTAAGGGAGACAGGGAAAGGGAAAAGGAAAACTATCTATTATCTAATCAATTGTCTATATAACTATTCTAATCTATATGTCTGTAATATATATCTATATCTAATCTATATCTCTCTATAATGTACAGGGGGAAGAAGGGCAGGGAAAGGGAGAAGGTAAAATGTAGGGTATGAGGAAGGAAAGGTATTGGCAATACAATAAGGGCTAGGGAGGATTTTTTATGTGCAGGCACCACAGTTCTGTAAACGCAACCTGACAAGCAGAGCTCTCACAGAACGGAGAGAAAAAACCTGACCCTCCCGTTATAAAGGGTTGCAGTGCCCTCCCCCAGAGCCCCCTGATTGGTTGTGGGAGGCAGCAGGCATTGAGCAATCACAGGGTGCCATTCAACTGACTGGGACCTGCTTGTGCTGCTCATTGGCCAGCGATTACATCCTTCAGGTCCTTCCCCTCCCAACACAGACACAGTTCAAGAGTTCAACCCTGTTTAGGGCCCCGAGATGTCTGCTCCCTCCTCCCCTCTCCACATTTTCCCTCCAAAACCCAACTGCCACAGCACTAATAATAATGACAACGATAACAACATTGTCGTTTTTGTTGTCATTATCGATTGTTTTTGTTATTGCAATAACAATAACAACAATTGTCATTATCATTATTGTAATAATGAAAACGGCATGCACACCCATCGTAACCCAAAGACAGAGACCGCTGTTTGGAAGGGAGAACTCACCTGCCATTTGGTGATTCCAGCTCATTAGGGAGACAAAGTCGTGACTTTCTGGTCAGGCTGTTAGCCCAGGTTAGGTAATGGGTGCACCAGGATTGCCAATCAAAAGGAGTCATTTTTTAAAAATAACTGGCACAAACTCTTTGGACTTTCATTCCCTACCTGAAATATTAATTCGTTGGTAACCGGGTCTGTCTAGGCAGGCCCTAGAAGAATAACTCTTGCCTGACTCTGACTCTGCTTTCTTCAGTGTTGGTTTAATCCACCATAGTATTGCACAAGGCCTTGAGTTAGTTTGGTTTGTGAAGGCCGTTCCAATTTTACCAGCTTTTCCACAAAATCAGAATGGCCTGATGAAATTCTGGTCCGAATTCTGACCAAACTAATCTTTTTGGTTGGAATTCCAACCAGGCCATTTGTGCATGTGCAAAATGACCACTGCCTCCCAGCAAGGTGGTGGCTGCCGTGCCTCCAGATCCCCCATTGTGACCTGTTGGGTACGTCTCCCAAGCAACCGAGATTGGCGTCTGTCAGACGCGGGGTGCTGGGCTCGATGGACCGTTGGTTTGATCCAGCCTGGCACTACTTATGTTCTTAGAGTTTTAGAAGCCTGCCTTGCACCCCTTTGCAGAGCCCAGCTCTTGAGAAGGGCAGGTGCTCAGCGCTGTGTGAAACTTCCTCAGTTCTGTGAAAGATGCGTCCATCCCTTCAGTGGGTTTCTGTGCAAAAGAAGGGCTCAGGCTTGTGTCTCCTGATGCAGCGTCAAGGCCATAATGATCCACTACCCTCAGGAACTCGCCCGTGGGACTGTCTACTGGTGGCCATCTTGGAAAACACACCGGAGATTGAACCAAGGACCATGAGCATGAAAAGTCTGAGCCACCACAGCATGATCCAAAGAGCCAGACTTTGGGGCTAGGGTGCAGCGAACACCCCTAACCTGAGCATCAGGCAGAGCGGGACACACAACCCCCCTGCTGTGCATGAAATTCAGGGTGGGATTAGGCATCAGCGCACCAGCTTTGAGAGCTGCTTTAGGGCTTGCGTAGGATGCTGCTAATTCTGTGAAAATCCTTTCTGTTGATGCTTTAATTTTATTTGGGTTTTTGAGCCATGCCTGGTTGTTTGGGGAGCTGCATCAGTGGAGCTGTCCCTGGCACGCCTCTTGTGCATTCTGCTTCGCAAGCATCTGCCACCTAGGTTTGAGTTTCATGTTCTGCTCCACGGGACAGGACAGGAGCTGCACCGATAACTCTTTGCCTGTTTCTAGTGCCGTGGATCTCGCCAGCCTTCACCAGCTGCATTGCTTATTTTCACTAGCTGTTCAGTCCCTGTCAGGAAGGCCTTTTCAGATCCAGAACAGATGGGAGACCTGTTGGAATTCCGGTGCTTAGGATTAGAGCGGCAGCGGATAATTGACATTGCTGAAGGCATAGCTTCTGTTTCTCCAAGTCCTGAGCGGCCATAGAAATGAAACACTCTTTTACCTTCTCTCCATCATCAGTTGTAGATGTGTGGGATTTCCTGCCAGGCTCCTCTCTTTGGTTCTTCTAGCCAGGAAAGAGTGGAACCCTTCCAGAACCACAACGCCTATCCCAGCACGGTCCCGCAAGCGCGTCACCAGCACCTCGTAGTCAACGGTATCAGACAGCTGTCAGATCTAACGGAATCAGCAGAGTAGACTGACCCTGGTCTAACTCGCGACGAAGATCAACCAAGGCCACAAGTGCAGTCTCAGCGGGCGAAAGCCAGACTGCGAGAGATCCAGAAAACTGATGCTGTCCAAATGCACCTGTAGCTGCTGAGCCACCACCCGTTCAATAACCTTCCCTAAAAAGGCCAATAACTGACTGGGGAGTCAACATCAAGAGCAGGGACCCGAGTTGGCTGCGTTGCTGCAATTGGCAGTGACTTTTGCAGAATCAGCCAATCCTCGCAGTGCCAGACTGAAATTGCAGTGACGCTGCAGTGAGGTCTGTCTGCAGGATCTTTAAATCCTGGCTCAGGCATAAACTTGTCGCCTGGCCCCAAACTAAAACTGCTGCTGCAGCTGCCGTCTGTCCGGGAGGTGTGACCAGACCCGAGGGGAAATAGGCCCCTGGGAGATGAATTGTGGGTGGGTGGGGTCTGAAGGCCCAATGTTTGGGTGAGGGAGGTCTGGGGTTTTAATATGAGGTGGGAATTCTGGGGTGTGGAAATTCCAGAGGATTTGAGTCGTGTTTGATTAGCAAAGTTGTGATTCTATGTCCGATCTTTGCAAATTTGCTTCCCAGCATGCATAGTTATGCAGATCAAGTTAATTATGGAAATATTAATGCTCACGGTGAATTTGCAGAATTTGGCTTCACTGGTTGCAGAATTTAAGATGTTTTGGTGCAGTGAACTCGGGTCCCTGATCAAAAGATGGTTTCTTGAGCAGAGGCTGCACCACCGCCTCCTTAAAGTACTCCAGAACTCTGCCCTCCCAAAAGGAGACATTGACCACCCCCGCTAGCAAAGGCCCCAGCGTCTCCTGACTGGCCTTGACCAACAAGGACAGGTACGGGTTCAGTTCACAAGATGTGGCTCCAACCGCCCCAAGCACATCCCCTGCATTAGCGGGTGATACAGACCTGAAAACGTGCTTTTTCAGGCTATTTCCCTGGTACTGTCACAGGGAACGGTAGGTTCAGGGAGGAAGGGAGTGGGGAAGGGGTTGTCAGCATGTGCACCCCCCAAGCACCTATACACATGCCCTGGCTCCGTGCTCCGAGGGGGGTCTGTCAAGGCGAGACTGCCCGTCAGGATAGTAATTGGACCCAGTAGGCCTCACCGAGACCATGTCCCTATCATCATAGGGCGCTGAGTGGTTTTAGGGAGCCTCGGGTCTCACACCAGACACACTGCTTGCAATACACACACTGGGAGAGGGGGAAGGAAAGGAGAGGTGATACCGGGGGGGGGGGACCCAAGGGACCTGGGGGGGGCTTGCACTCTGAAGGGGGGAAGGGAACGGAGCCCACAGGGGAGGGAGGACAATCGCACCTTATTGTTCATCCACAGCCTCACACACACACACACCAGCAGTCACACGGGGGGAGAGCAAGGGTCCAGCAGATAATCGCAATCAATAGTCTACACAAGCACCAACTAGAACACGAAAGCAACAATCTACAACACTTAGCTTTCACTTGAGGCCGACCAGTTTCTCCAACACAATCACCAGCCCCGAGTGTTCCTTGGTGCCAGTGCTTTATAGCTGGAGCCCCACCCGCACGCCTGCAGATGTGCGGAGCGACCTACAGGAGGTTTGGCCATGTCTGTAGTGGCAGATGGTCCCGCGCCTGCATCCGATGGGTCTGGCAGAGCTGCCTGGGCGCGTCGCGGTGAGGGAGGCGTGTCCAGTGCCGCCGCAGGGGGAGGGGCTGGCTGTGCGGCCAACTTGGACACCGAGGGGGAGGGAATAGGGGGAAGCCCTGAGCCCAGAGGGTGCGGGCTCCCCCGCGTTGAAACTGAATTGTAATTACCAAGAGAAAGCGGAGTGCATAAATATCCTAGTCCCATAATGATGCAGCTAGAGGATAGTGTTTTATTGAAGAAAAGCTATTTAGGTGGGAACCTTGACGGCAGACCAGGATTAGGCCTGATAGAAGAGATACTGCAACCCCTTCCAGAGACACTGCAGGGACTCCATTATTATTATTATTATTTTATTTATATAGCACCAGCGATGTACCTGGCACTTTACAGAACAGTAAGATCGATGCGGTCCCTGCCTACAGCTTACAATCTAATAAACAAGGAGAGGGGACACAGGGAGAGACAAGGGATAAATAACATTCAAATGGATGCGAAGTCTCAGGTGCACGTGCTTGTCTTGGTTGCAGTTAGGCAGGAGTCTGCGGGGAGGGCATACATCCTGCTCAAGGACAAAATATGCCCTAAAAGGAAGGAACTCTAAATAATACTGTTATAGAATCCTGCTACCCTGGAACTGGTACCTGTGGGTAATATCCCCGGATTCGGATACTGTTTTGGGTATCCAAAGTGGGACCCAGATACCGCTTGATAACTAGAAAAACCAAAATGTCCGTTTTCTGGTTTTTGAGTACCTGAAATTTCCCACTAACCCCCCCTTTTCCCCCCCTTTCCAAAATCCAGGACTAGATGTAAAAAAATTAGGACAAAAATTATACTTTAGTATTTTGTTGTCAGTATTTTGGGTACCCATTCAGACACTGTTTTGGGTTCTGAAAAGTACCCGAAATGTTTATGTCAAATCGGGTACTATAAATCAAATGGGTATACTCATTTTGCAGTTACCTGTTTCAGCTCGCGTTATTGACAATTGTAATGAATTTTGGCTAATTATGATTTCTGACCAGGTTTGATGGTTAAACGAAACACAATGGGTTACACAAGGCAGCCTGGGTCTCCCTCGTAGTAACCAACCCGCTGTAGGGATGGGCGAACGTGGTTCGGAAGTTCGGAGTTCAGCCCGAACTCTGCCTGTTTGGACAACCGAACACGAACCTGAACGCGAACATACCGAACAAACCAAACACCGAACGGCAAAATGGCCGAACAGTTCGTCAGTTCAGATCATGTTCGGGTGAGTTCAGGTGGCAAAAAAAGGTTCACTGGAAGGTCAAACATGACAGGGAGGTGTAGTCAGTCACTGAGGAGCAGACTTCCAGG
This sequence comes from Sphenodon punctatus, assembly GCA_003113815.1. Lineage (NCBI taxonomy): Eukaryota > Metazoa > Chordata > Lepidosauria > Sphenodontia > Sphenodontidae > Sphenodon > Sphenodon punctatus. The sequence continues at coordinate 29,221,663 of QEPC01011901.1, read as the reverse complement.
CACCAGGGGTGGAGAGGCTTGCAAGAAACGAAACTAATTATCTGCCTCCCCCCTTCCCAACACCTTCTGAGCTAGTCACTGTTCCTGAACAGCAGGCGTTGAGTAGGATTTTTAGATTGCTTTAAGTTTCATTTCA
>QEPC01011901.1:29199122-29221427 GCA_003113815.1 Sphenodon punctatus | reverse complement strand
TTCAAGCAGCTTGGAAGCAAAAGGAAGGAGTGAGACAGGACGATAGCTAGAAGGGTCAGAGGGGTCAAGAGTGGACTTTTTGAGAATAGGAGAGACTGTGGCATGTATCCATGTATCTATATATATCTATGTCTATCTATATCTCTCTCTCTATATATATCCATATATCGATATATATATGGATATGGATATGGATGGATAGATAGATAGATAGTAGAGAGTTGTAGGAGTTAGATTAGTGATAGAGATAGCGTTAGTGATTTAGTTTTAGTTCATAACATTTAGAATAGTTAATAGCAGTTAGATTTAGTGTAGATATAATATTAGATTAAAAAAATAAATTAAAAAACCCCATATAAAAACAAAAAAACCAAATAAAAAACAAAAGAAAACCATATAAAAACCCAATAAAAACCAAAAAACCATATAAAAAACAAAAAACCACCCATAACAACATTTCTCGAACGGCCGAACGGAACAGCCGAACAGCCTAACCGAACGGCCTGTTCGGACGACCGGACTGAACAGCCGAACCCGAACTCGGCGAACTAACCGAACTACCGAACAGACAAGCCGAACGCAGCCGAACCGAACGGCCAAAACGAACGGACGAAACGAATGCAGCCGAACCGAACGGCCGAACCTGAGCCACGATCTGTTCGCCCATCCCTAACCCGCTGAGGTAGGAGGATGGCAGCTAAGAGGACACTCCCCACAAAAGATGTGTCCAAACAGCCAATTTCAAGCCTTCTACAGTTTTTCTTCCAAAGCGATGGTACATCTTTGTGAGGTGCGTGCTGTTTTTTGAATGGGGGTGGGTTAAGGCTTTCCCCACATGATACCCCCCCGCCCTTTATCTTAGAGCTTGCCAAATGCTGTGCCGCACCCTTGGAGGTGGGCAAGGTCAAGGGAATCCTATTTGTAGCATGGCCCTCAGCAAAAACCGATGAAGAACCGGCTCTTTGAGATGGACCAACCAAAATGTCCTGTTCTTTGCTGTCCTAGGTAGGGAGGAAAGTCAGAAACAAAGCAGTCTGCCCCGTCTTCTTTCTGTGTCTGTCCTGTTCTGAGGAATGCTTTAATAGTTGTTCCGGCTGCATTTTAACCTAAGCAGTTTACTCATCTCTTAGCATATACTTTCTTTCCTTAAGAATGATTGAATCATGGGACTTTTAAATATATATTTCAATCTTATCAGTTTGTAAAACTCAACCAGCATGTTCCTGTAACTAAGGATTTCTGAGGCAAATCTTGCCCGGGGGGGTCCAGTCCAGTGCACCTGGGGATGTCTGATAAGACGTAGGGTGGCCCAAAATTCTTGTGGCGGTTCCAGCTGGAGAGGGCACTTCCCCACAAGCCACAGCTACAGAAATCCATGTGCTAATCCTCCTCGTTCCACCTCCTTGGAGCTGCAAAGGGGAGAAGCAGATTTGAAATCTGGGAAACTTTCCAGAATCCTTCTTTAAGTAAATGAGACATTCAGAACTGAGAAGGGGGTTCCTTGCCCTATTGCAGTTCCACGAGAATACACAATATGTTCCTTGGGTACGTGCTACATGGTGGGCAAGAGGCACTGGTTTGCCAGAGAAGGTTGTAATCGGCTTCTCAGTTGTCAGTACAATAATGCGTTCACTGATAGACATTTTAGTCTGACAATATTCTCTGCACTTGAGCTATTGAGCGAGTTTCTTTAAACATTTATTTTATTTAAAAAACTTTATACCCCACCTCTCCTGCGCATCAGCTTGGGGCGGCTTACAATCTAAAAGACCTATTAAACTACAAATATAAAAACTCTTTTACAGGAGGGAGACACAAAAACAAAACAAAAAGCCCTCCCTCCCTATCCCTCACCTGCCCACCCTACCCAACTCCCTCGCCAAAACCCTTTGCCAGAAGCCATTAGGGGGCAGATTTTCAAAAGCGCTTGGTGTCCACAGTCGGAGCCAGCTTTTCAGATGAGGTCGGCTCCCATTTAAAATGTTCAGAAGTGTCTAGTGCTCAGACGTCTTGACAACCCTGACTCAGCACCGTCTGGCGGTGCCCTTTGTGATGTCCGAAGGGTACTTCCTACGGGATGGTGTCCCCACGGAGATCTGTGGCGTTTCCATAGTTCACCATGTTGTTACCTTGTGACAGATCCATTGAGATGGCAAGAAAAATGCCGCCACCCAGCAACCCTGTGGTGCTGTCCTAAGGGCAGCTGTGACAGCGGAATGCACCCTCAACATCAGTGCCAGGTGATGATGCCAGATGGTTTGGAATCTCTGGCACTAGCCGTGAGGGGCTCCTGGACTGGAATTCAAAAGAAAAATGGAAGGAAAACCAACCTTGCTGTTCCTTGTTGTGGGGAGATGAGGAGTCTAGGTCGGTGCTGCCCGCCCCCACGTTCCAGTTGCTCTCAGAAAATGGCTCCTTTCACTAAAGTTGGACGTCTCAAGTGCTGCCTAAATGAAGCAGCAGGTGAGCACAATGCTACGAACGATCGCTTTGCACTTTCAATCGGTTCCATTAAGGGAAGCCTTGCCTTGGGAATCTCTGTTGTACACGCCGGCCTTTGGTGAACAGGGGAAATGGACGGAGAATCAAGATAGGAAGTAGGATTAAACAAAAATAAAGCCAGAGGACTGGGCGAGGAGTTTTTGGGCTGATTGCTCACTTGGATGCGCTGTGTTTGGCAGTGGGATTTGATTTGGGAACTTTGGCTGCAGCTTGCATTCAGCCCAAACTGGCATGGGTACAGGCTGGGAAACCGGCTCTCTGGGCGCTTTCCCCCATTATACAAGTCTGCATTGTTTGACTCTGGTTGTTTAAGAGGCACATTACAATTTGCCATTCCCCGTATTCACACACTCCACTTTTCTCCGCCTTTGAATTTAATGCACATTGTAAAATTGTGTGCTGTAAGCAGCATCCCCAAGTTCAGTTTGATGTGCAGATTTCTCTTGCTTTTATCCGCATTCTCAGCATTACAGGAAGGAAACCAGAAACGACCTTTCTCCCCTCCTCCGGAAGCTGTTTCTCCCACCGCTCCAGAGGTTCTTTCCCTGCCTCATTTACCATGCCTGGAGCAGCAGCCGTTCTCTCTGTGGACTTCTATTATCCTGGAGGCGTAACCGAGGATTCCTGGGCATTCCTTTATGCGTGCAGTCCCACGTTGAAAATAGGTGCTTTATGGGAATGTGGTTTCAGTGCAGCCTTCACACAATCTATGCACATAATAAAAAAAAAGTCCTTATTCAAGACGGACCCTGTAATGCGCTTCTCAGACATGCACATTAATATGTGGATGAAGGCATTCTCAAGTTACCGAAATATTTGGATAAAATAATAATGTGCATAAATCAATGTGGGAAAACACCCTCTGTTTCTCTGGCTCTGACTGACTTGTCCAACTAGTTTGGTGCAACAATACTCCTTTTAGCGTATCAGCAAATTTGTTTTCTCAAAGCCTCCGCTATCTGCAGAGCTGCCTCTTTCCGGAACTGTTGCTCATCCAGTCTGCGGCAATGTCTTCACCCAATTACATAATACTCTTATGACTTTGTTTTTCCTAGCGAACGTAGACTACATTATGGAAACAAAAGTCTTCTAGATGAGCTGGATGAACAGGGCATCTTGCAAGACAGGAGTGGGGAAATGGTTAAACATGGAGAAGCTGAAGGAACAGACGAAAAGAGAGGAACTCTTCAAAGCTCGTAGTGAAGACAAGGGCTGTCAAAGCATTAGGATGCAGTAACAACAACAACCGAAAAGAACTGGAACAAGAAGAGCTACCGGGTGACTGGTTAAAAGCAACGCCTGTTCTAAGAGATCTGCCGATCTACCGTTGGCATCCACTTCTCCCAGGATGACCACTCCATCTCTGAGCTCTCCATCCTAGAAAGGCAGCCTCCACAACACTTCCAAAAGGCGGGCCTGGGAACAAAAATTCGTCAGCCTGCTGGATACAAGAAACAATGGACTCAACCAGGACATTGGCTTCACAAGCCACTACAGAAATTTACAAGCTTAACCTGTCCATTTACAGCTCATCATTTATACTATCACAGGCACCTTTAACCCCTCCACTCCCCGTTCCAGGCACCCTCTCAATGACTCACCCACCCCTTTTAATTGGATTTGCCCCACCCTACGCCCACTACACGATCATCTCACAATCACAGGCTCCTTACTCCCTTTCACTCCCCTTTCCAGGCACCCTCTTAATGACTTGCCCCATAATTCCACACCTACTCCCTTACAAATGCATACTTCTTCCCCCACCCCTCTCTGTCCTTACCCTCCCATGATGTAATTCTCCCCAGCCGCTGCATATAACCCCCCATGCCTCGCTTTGCTCAGTGCACAGCTTGGATTTCTGACTTGCCTGGCGAAGGAACCTGTGAGGTCTGAAAGCTTGCAAACCTCCACCAACCCAAGTTGGTCCAATCAAAGATCTCTCTACACGACTTTGTCTCTACGACCTATTTTTAGGACCAACATGGCAAACAGACTCTCTCTGGTTCTAAGAGAGGCGCTCTTGCTGACACACATAATTTCAGGGGTGTTATTGGTACTGACCAAAGCGATTGTCACCGGAGAAAGGCTAGTTTTAGGAAACAGTAGGTAACAGTCTGGTTTCAGATCCAACTGAAGTTACTTTTATCAGATATTCATGCTCTAATAGTTGATAGAAAAAAATGAGTGAATATTAACAGTGTTTGCTGTCTTCTCTGACTTTATCAAGGCATTGGGTTTTGTTTGGAGGGAAGCATGCTGGAAAGCAGCCAGATTAGAAGGTGTTCCAGATAAGACAGTTGCAATTATATACGCTGCACTGGAGAAACCCGCATTGTTTAAGAACTGGTGGGAAAATAAACAATTGGTTTAAGTTGAAGTTTGTGGGAGAATCTCTTTGCTTTTCATCTTGTGTTTAAACTGTTAAAGGATTTGAAGGCCGTGACATCGGTTGAACTAAAGTGTGTGGATGATGTGGCACGACTGTCAGACAGGATGGAATTAAGAAGTCTGCTCTTTGCTACCTTGGAAAATGGGTAGAGTTGACTTGGACTTTGATCAGATACGACCGATAAACAAAATGTTGAAATGTAGCAATGGCAAAGTTATGGAACAAATAAAATCTTGTGTGTGTTGAGGGCATTTGTTCATGCCTAATGCAATGAGGGGGCAGATCAGACCTGGGAGCGAGCTCATGGGAAGAACGGCAAAGGAGAAAGGAAAGGCTAGTAGCTGCAGGAGGGGTTTAGGAGCAGGGAAAGGGGGACCTCTTAGCAGTTCCCCAAGCTCAGGAAGAGCAAAGGTCATTCCATTCCATTCCATACTTATTTATACCCCGCACTCTCTCCAAGGACTCAAGGCGGCTTACAACAACAAAAATACATTCATGGGCGATCCACGCAGGTGGCCCAAGTCATTATCAAACAACCATTTACATAATATACAATCTCAATATCAAATACAAGCAACAATTCTCAACCCCACCCCCTTATGACTCACCAATGTCCCATTCTGTGATCTCTCCCACAACAACGGGGCAGATCCCACACATCGTCACAACATCCCCTGCTGCCACCAGGGAAAACCTAACCACCTCCACCCCTCTCTCACCGGGGGGAGGTGGTCCCACCAACTCCACATCAGTGGTCATACGGTACTCATCACACTCATCCCCTCCCTCTTTCACTAACGCCCATCCCAGCACACCCCAAATAGGCAATCCCCCTCCACTTTCTTCCCTTAATATCAATCCCCCCTCCAAAACCCTATTTATATTACCAAAAGGGATAATAGGAGCAACCTGAGATACTGCCACCTCCTGCTTTCCCTTCTCTACCTCCCCCTCCAACGTTTCACTTTCCCCCTCCATCAGACTTACCCCCCTCCTCCCCCTCCAGACCCCGAAGGGCCCCAAAGGGCCGTGCCCTTTGGCTCACGGCCGGCGGCACAGCCGGCGGTGCAAGATTTAAATCCCCCGGCACTTCCGGCCGCCGACACCACGTCATCAAGCTAGTGGAGACAGAAGCTCATCACTGAGGTCTTAAGGGAGAAGAAATCAGTAACAGGGGTGCAGGGGAACCAGAGGGGCTGAGTCTAGGGAGCAGAGCACTATGGAAATCCCAGAGGGGAATATGGCCCTGAGGGAAACAGGGAGCCAAGGCATAGGGGGGAAGCATGAGCAGGCAGAGTGTAGTGGAGCACGGCAGACAGGGATTGGGGTATCCGAGTGGAACAGAGCAGGGGGAATGGAGTCAGAGCAAGGAGCCAGAGTCGGGGATCCAGAGAACAAGCTGGGAGGGAGGGCAACAGGAGACGGGTGGGGTCAAGACAAAGGCGGGGAAGAGAAGCTGGAAACAAGCCTGAGTGGTGGCCTAGGCAGCTGGTCTGGATCCTGGGTGCTGAGGGTTCAAGGCCAAGGCCTTACACTGAGAGGTTCATCAAGGAACACAGAAACGGATGAAATTATGGACCGATAAATACATTCTGTTGGGTATGGAGGAGAAAGATCTCTCCAATTTGTGTGCGGAGTTTCACTTTGTCGCTGGAAGCAGCTGCCTCCAGTAAGACGGGCGTCAGTCGTGAGTGACGAGGGTTCTTGGAAAGGCCGCCCGTGTGAAGTGGGGCAATTGGAAGACAAAGGAGAACTCGGGGTACAGGATTGGCTACTGTTCGAAAGCTGATGAGGGTGGGGGCAGGATAGAAGACAAGTGGATGAAAGGAGTCCAAAGCAAACCCAAGGTTAGTCTGACCTTGAGGCCGAGTGCTCGGCGAGCAGTAGACCGTGGGATATAGGGACATTAAGAGACTGGTCTTTACGTACAGTTTATGGACAGGAATGAATGGTGACACAACGGTGCTCTCCGTCTGCACAGATGCTTTCTGATAGCAAAACATGGGGCTGGGTTTTGGAGTTGGTGAGCACAGCCAGCTCCTAACGAAGCCATTTGGAAGTTCAGGTTTCCAGCCCATCTGGACAACGCAGCTGTGCTTACCTAGCTGGCCACCCTGGGTCATGTATACCGACACTCGGGCCTCAGCACTGGAGAAGTCCTTCCAGCTCCACCATTGTGGAATGGGTCATGATGGTGTCTTTGCAAGAAGCTGATTTTCAACCTGGGAAAGTCTGTCTGTGCTGCAGAAGGAACAGAAGCCTAGAATGCTATAAGGGAAAGAATTTAGCAAAACCGTTCATAGTCTCTCTCTCTCTCTCCTCTCTTGTATGCTTTGTGTGCTTGACAACTCTTCATGCTATCTGCTCTCCAGTCATCGTCTTCCTCACTGAAAAGACTGTTTCAGGTGAAGGGAAGAATCTTTGATATGTTTAAACAACCAAAACTCATTTCACTTTCAGGGCATGCTCCTCTCCGGGGCTTGGAGGTAGTTTCTGAAAATGGATTTTTTTAAAAATTTGATTTCAAAGAATCCAATTTGCCAGCATTCCTTTAACGTGCCGCTCTGCATCCTCACCGAGGAAACCGGTTTTGGCGATAGGCAGGGCACCGCTATCAGGCTGACAAGCTGCCAAAATCCTCTAATAGGCTGCTTGAAGCCAGAGCGTGTTGCTGCGAAGAGGTGCAGCCTCCCAGTTTTCTGTAAATTCCAGGCATTATTCTTTTGGCTTGAGACTAATGACCAAGTTGATCCTGGCACCTGGAAGGTTTTGAAATGCATTCTACTTTGGGAGTGTTTTGTGGTACTTATTATTGATTGCTACTAGGGATTTTTGCAGGATACTGGGATGTTGGTTGATTCTCAATCTAATCCACACCTTGAAAGTATAATCCCTTCGTGTGTGTTTCCATGTCTTGTCTGTGTGATTAATTGTGGATCTAAAGCAGGTGACAGACTAAGATGTACAGTCGGCTTGTGTGCCAGAGCTATCTTATTGATCCTGCCTAGGGTCAGTGTCCCGGCTTCCGCTTCAGAAGGCACCAGACCTGGCCAAATGTGGGGTTCTTTACTGTAACCCAAACCTGCAAAGCCCTGTTCTGGCCTCCCCCTTCCACTTGCTATCAAGACGGGATGAGCCCCATGAGCTACGTGTGGGGCATCCTTGCAGGCCTGCTTAGAGGGTCATGGTCTCAAGACGCTGTCGTCCAAGTCTTCTTTCTTTGGCAACCAAAAAGAGTTAGGATCAATATTTCAGTCAAGGCCCCTTGCCCAGTTGGGAGGAAATACAACCCCTCTCCCTTGCAACCTCCTTCGACTCTCTGCAGCATGTGCAAGGCAGAATTCCTCCCAGCCCTTGTACCGGTAGGGTGACCAGAGATGCAAACGTTCCCAGAACACTTACTGTTGCAAGACCTGCACTGGGGCTTTGGTGCCAATGCAGGCCCTGCAACATGTCTTTTTCATAAGGGTCCTGGGGAAATTTGCATCTCTGGCCACCTTATGTACCTGGCTAGTTGCTCTCAGTGGAAGGGAAACAACCATGGCTTTCTCCTCCCCTCCCAACCCAGCTCTCCCCTTCTGTAAACTCTCTGCTTCCTCCTTAAATGGGTCTTAGCTGTTTATCGCGTTTGGCGTCTGCTCTAGGCTCCATGAGTGGCTTGTTAGTCATCTTCCGTCAACGAGGCAAACCCGTCTCGGCAGGTTACATATCTTTTGGTCCCGTTGAACTCACTTGGACTGAAGCTGGGGTTTATAGCAGAGGGGCACAAAGAGCAGCATCCAGGCATTTCTAAAACGCTTAAAACCTTCCTGAAAGAGCATGTTTGCATTGTACGGAGAGTACATGATGGCACTGGTGCTTTCAAAATGGTTGTGCTTTCTTGGGAGGTCTGTGATTCTACCTTCCAGCCGAATCTCGCACTACAGTATGTTACTGACACTTGTGGGGGACAGTGGCATAATTCACTCATGGTTTTGTTGTTGATGAAACACCTGATAGTAAAACCTTCATCCCACACTTCACCTTCAGCTAGTACCAGTATAGTGCGGTCGTGTGTCTGAGATTTAGCTACTGTAATCATTTGAGGCTGGTCCAAACCAAAGCAAAACCACAGCTCTGAAGATTTCCATGCACAGTTCAGGATGTTATTACTGTGCTTGGCTCTTCGGGTCTAAATCCTAGATCAGAAAATGCTTGATGTTTCGATCTTGGAACTGTATATCCAGCCATAAAGTTGCATCTCTGCAGACACTACTGTGGGCATTGCAGTGTCCGTCTCCAATTCATTCTATGATAGAGGGATGTTTTTGTGCTAAGGGTTCAGTTTTGTTTTTGACTGGATTCTGTTTCCTATAGAATCTGGTCGTTTGATCTGTTCTGGCGAAACGCAGAACAAACATTTTGATTCTGTTTTGGTTGCGGGTTTTAAGGGCTCTGTATGGTCCAGGCCCTGGCTATATTTGAGACATGTTCCTTGAGCCTCATCCTGGTGCTTATCTGCGCTCAGAAGCCACCCGCTGTCTGGGGACCCCACCATCGTAAGTCAGCGGGTGATCAGGCCTTTGCTCTGACAGGTCCCTCGGTGTGCAAGTCACTCTCTCCAAGTGTCCTTCCAGCTCCGCCCTCCTCACCTTTAAAAAGCACCTGAAGACTTATTTATTCTCCAGGGGATTTTAGGATCCGCTGCCCCTTAACGTAGTCTGTTCTGCCTTCTTACTCTCCCGTTTTAAACTGATTTTATATTTAGGTTATGACTGTAAGCTGCTCTGAGTGCCATGTAACGTCAGGAGAGGGGGAGTGCGACAGAAATAAAAATGTTCCATCGTTGTCATCATCCTCTTGGTTGTCAGGGGGAGGCGCCCGTGGCCCCTTGGCCCCACTCTCCCCGGTGCCGCTCCTGCTATTCCCGCAGTGCCACTAGCCACCGACCCCCAGACGCCGCCTGTGTCGCTGGTTGCTCCGGCAACCGGCTCAACAGACCGCGGGGCGCTGACACTTCCGGGTGCACCAGCAAGCGTAGGGTCAGGATCTGGGCCGCTGCGGTGTTCCGCACGGCTGCAGGTGCGGAAGGGGACGGAGCTACAGGATTAAGTAGCCGGCGCTGTGACCCAGACAGCGCCGGTAATCAGAGTGAGAAGCTGGCCCCCGCCTGAGAGCTACGTGTTCCGTTTGATTGTGTTTGCTTGTGCTTGTGCTTGTGCTTCCCTTGTGTTTGGGCTACTACGTGTTCGTGTGTTGTTGTTACTGGGGCCTGGGGCTTGCTCCTCCCTTGGGGTGTACGAGTGGGACGTGGAAGGCGGGTGGCGGGTGAGTGCTTGGGTTCCCTTCCCGCCCCCCTCGCTGTGAGTGGTGCCCATCCTCCCTGCTGTTCCTAGGACCCTTGCCTCCCTCTCCACACCCGGCCGCGCTGCCCCCCTCCCAGCATGAACATGTGTGATTGGGATTGAATAGTGGCACCGACAGGCTCCAGCCTTCCACCTTACTCTGCGCCCTATGATGATAGGGGCCCAGTCTCTCTGACCCACATACTATCCTGACGGGCACCTTTCCCAGTCCGCTACGGGTCAGAGCTTGAGCACGCTGGGTTTGAGCGTGAGTGCGTGGGGGTGCGGCAGATCCCTTCCCCACGGACATGGGTCGCCGCCGTCTTCATTGCCATGGTTGTGGTCTCTTTAATTGTTCTCTCTTGCCACGGAGGGCAGGATAAGAGGCAATGGGTACAAGCTGCAGCAAGGGAGACTTAGACTGAACGTTAGGCAATAATTTCTCCCTGCAAAGGCAGTCGGGCAGTGGAACGGGCTAACTAGAGAGACTGGCGATTCTCTGTCATTGGAGGTTTTTGAGAAGAGGCTTGATTAGCTAAGTCTGGCCAGTCCTGCCCCAGACCAGAGAAGCTGGACTCATTGCCCCTCACGCTCCCTTCTAGCTGTATGATCCTATGACCTTCCGCCTTTTAAGACAGATCGTGTTACTTCTACACCAGTCACCTCAGGTTTTTAAAATTAATGTTGTCTCTGTTTTTTAAGGCCCTTTTGCTTTAACGTCCAATAGAGTAAAAAGCTGAGTGTTTTTGAGAGCCCTTGTCGATGAAGAGGAGGTCAGCCCAGGGAAACTGGCATAAACTGGGGAAATGCCATTGCTTTGTGCCAATCCTCCCCATCTATGGATCTGGCCACTCAGAGACAAAAGCCAGTCTGAAAATCCTGCTTCTGCCCACCCCAGGACTCCCGCCGTGTTTTGCCCCCGACGTCGGTATTAAATTCCTTGGTGCAGGGCCATGCTGTGTACCATCTTTAGCGCGATGCCAAGTGCGCCGCCAGCCCGTGGCTAATAACACAAGCAATGAAATCTTTGACTCGGTGTCATTGCAGAGGCTTGTGCTGCAGCCCATACTCTGCCATGCTGCATTGGTTTCAGCGGTACTTGATATTCTGCTGTTCTAGTCTACAGAAAAGGAAGAGCCTTGATTGCATGCAAGATTGGATTGACAGATTGAGTTTAAGATTGCGCTGCTGGTTTATAGGGCAGTGAACGGTTTAGGCCCTGGCTATGTTTGAATCGAGACCTACTTCCGGAGCCTCACGCCGATGGGTATCTGTGCTCAGGAACCACCCGCTGTTTGGGGGTTCCGTCACCGCGTCTGAAGTCAGCAGGCGATTGGGCTTTTGCTGCACCGGGTCTCTCGGTGTGGAACTCGCTCCCCCCGGATGTTTGTCTCAGTTCCTCCCTCCTCTCCTTTAAAAAGCACCTGAAAACTTATTTATTTTCCTGGGGCTTTTAGGATCCAAGGATGGTTCCCTCAATGTACTTTCCCCTCCCCCTTTTCCTGCCCCATTTCATTTTTTTTTAAATAACTGCTTAAATTGTTTTACATTGTTTATGATTTTTAACTTTTTGAGAAATGAGCCAAGTGCCATGTAAGGCAGGGGGGTGCTGTCTGAATAAAATCATCATTATTATTTATTATTGATGCAGTCATCCCAGTTTGGTGCAATAGAATCTTAGATTGTTTTTTTTTTTAGTGAAAACCAGTGCTGTCCTCTCTGACAGCAAAATTGTTTCTCAGCTTTTTGGTACAGTAAACAGAAGGCAATGTTCTCACGCAATGAGTGGATTAAATGCAACTTTTCAAAAGTGATACATTCCACTCTGATTTCAGGACACATGAGACATTCATGCATGCAAAAAACATCAGAACCTGAGAAACAAGGGCCTTTTGGTTTTTTTGGGGGGGGGGACCTCTAAAATAAAAACCAGAAAAATTTGAGGCAATCTTTCTTTCCCCCCTTTTCAGCAGTTGTAAGCAACTTTGTAGCAGAGAGCAGTCCTGTGCTGCTGTGGCCCCTTTAAGAAGGGGTATGATTGGGCCAGCCAGAGGGCTGAGCACGCCCAGGGGTGTGGCAAAGCCAGCCCATAGAGAGGAACCAGCCTGAGCTGGAAAACAGGCTGGGTGTAAAGAAGGAGCAGAGTGGGCAGGACACTGGCCCTTTAAGGGCAGACAGCCAAGGAAGCTGACCAAGCCCATGCTGGCTATATAAGAAGCTGGAAGGCAGAGAGGAGGGTAGTCTCTGTCTGGAAGCCAAGGAGGCAACATCTCCTGGATCTGTGCTGGAGAAGAAGCTTGAAAGCCTGCTTGCCACTCTACGCTCTCCAGGGTTCTGAAAGCTGGAAGAACCAGAACCAGCAGGAGTGGACCCAGGTACCGGGGAAGGCTGTGCCCAGGAAGGAGCCTGTTTCCTGGGGAAAGCTTCACTATGAGCCAGGGGCCGGTGGACCTGGCTAGCATGGACTTTGGTGGGTTGCTGATGCTTATGGATCTGTTGAGAGACTGACTTGGGCCTGCAGGGTGAGAGGCAGACAAGCCAGCAGCCCAGATACAAAGAAACTCGATGTGAATAATAAAGACTTGAGCTATTTCCTAAAGTACGTGAGTGGCTTGCTGATTCCCTACTTGAGTGACAGCCTGGGGGGAGGGAGGGGGGCTGAGCCTTCAGCGAATTACCCCTGGGGCCCCCGCCACAATCTTCTTTGAGATTTGATCTGTGCTCAGTTCTAGGAACCGCGACTCTGGTTTGAACGGGAGTACAAGTTCAGGGTAAAGAAGAGCAATCTGCAGTAGTCCTACTTCCCCAGTGGCAGCCTCTGTGCTGCTTTGGAGAAGCAAGGCCTCTAGGAAGGAGAGCATCAACCTGGAATGGCGGGAAGTGATCCCGTAGCTGGGACCTGCCCTTTAGGTAACGTGTTATCCTCTCGCACCAAGGATACATCTCCAAGGGTGTGTGCCCAGGGGGGTGGGCACGGTAGTTGGCGATTCGATGGTTAGAAATCTAGATAATTACACTTGGCTTGGTTGCTGGTGGACGTGAGGAATGCAGGATAAGTTGCTTGCCTGGTATGAAGGTAGCAGACCTCGCATGTCACCTAGACAGAATACTAGAAAGTGCTGGGGAGGAGCTGGTTGTCGCGGTACACGTGGGTATCAGTGACATAGGGAGATGTAGGAGGGAGGTTCTGGAGACTAAATTTAGGCTTCTAGGTAGGAGATGGAAGTCCAGAACCTCCAGGGTAGCATTCTTAGAAATGCTCCCAGTTCCACGCACAGGACCCCAGAGGCAGGCTGAGCTCCAGAGTCTCAATGTGTAGATGAGACGATGGTGCAGGGAGGAGAACTTAGATTCATTAGGAACTGAGGAGCCTTCTGGGGAAGAGGGAGCCTATACCACTGGGATGGGCTCCATACTAACCACAACCGAACCCGGCTGCTGGTGCCAAACATTAAAAAGAAGGTAGAGCCGTTTTTAAACCAGAATCTGGGGGGAAGCTGATGGGCGCTGAGAAGCATGTGGTTCGGGTTGGGGCATCTCCAAAGGATGCCACTAATTCAGGGGAATTAGAGTATCCTAAAGAGTTAATAAGGAGCAGTTATTTACCCTCTAGGGGACACCCCAGGAAACTAACTGGCAGCAGGTTTAAAACAAATAAAAGAAAGTCCTTTTTTCACTCAATGCACAATTAACTTGTGGGATTTATTGCCAGAGGAGGTGCTCGAGGCAAGTAGTACAGCTTGATTAAAAAAGGATTGGCCAAGTTCTTGGAGGGTAGGTCCATTAATGACTTTTAGCCAAGTATGTTTGTGGGACGTAACCCCTTAATGTTGGGATTCTGTAGTGAACAGTATGGCACTGATTCCCCCATTGGGGACTCAAACCACCTAGGCCAATGGATCGTTGGTCAGACTCAGTTCAGCACAACCTATGTTCTTACTGTTCCATACGTAAACTGGGAAGTAGAGCATTATCAATCGTTGCAGGATAACGTGTTGTAAATCTCACAAGGCCGTTCATAGTTTTATAGCATTAGATGCTAATTTAGCTTTTAGTCGTTATTTCCTAGAACGGTAGATTTGGAAGGGACTGATCTCAGACCATCTGGCCCAACCCCCTTGTCCTGAGGCAGGGGACCCCAGGCCTGGCAGATACTCATTCAGTCTTTCCTTGAAAACCTCCAGAAAAGGAGATTCCACAGCCTCCCGAGGCAGCTTGTTCCATTGCCAAACTGTTCTAACCACTGGGAAGTTTCCCCCTAATATTTAATTTAAACCTGCCTTTCTGCAGGGAGCCTCCTTAATCGTCTTTTATCTCAGCTCCCCGTGCCCAGCGCCACTGGTCTTCCCCCGATGGGACTTGGATTCCGGACCCTTGATTGTCTTGGATGCTGTTCCCAGTTCGTCAATATTTGTCTTCGAATATGGAGGCAAAACTGAAGACGTTACTCCAAGGGGTCTGATGATCTAGAGCTGAAACTTGATTTTGATTTTTTTCTTGATTCTTGTTGAGAATCAAGGTTCTCGACTTGTTTTAAAGATGAAATGAGAATCAAGAAAAAACGGTTCTCGACGCTTTCTCAGTTGAGATTTTTTTTCTCGATTTACTTACCCAAGCCATGTGCATGTTGCGTTCCTCACTGAGTCTCATGTCCCACATCTCATGTCTGTCTGTTTCGCCTCTCTCTCTTTTCCTCAGCCACTAACTCTATGACTGGGGAAAATGCACAAATGACTGCCAGGCCAATTTGCACATGCACGGTGTCTCTTCCCCTCCCCCCCTCGAGATTCTCACAATAATCTTTCACCGTTAGCGAGATCTTCTTGAGATCGCATGAAGGATTATTGTGAGAATCGCAGAGCTGAGGATACCAGCGCTGTTGGTATGTTACGTCTTTTCAATACCTCACAAAATGACATCAGCCTTTTTTACAACACGTTTTTGGGTTTTTTTGGGTTGCTTTTTTAAAGCTAGGCAGTATGTTTGTCCTTCTCCTGTCTTCTCGAATATTGCAGCTAGTGGGTCCTCTCCTATTGCCTTGAAGGAAACAAAATAACCAATGTGAAGTGTGTATTGGTGCTTTTATATGGATCCATAAGCATCCTTGGCAGGTAGCCTTAATTACTCTGACTCTAATACAGGAGTGGCCTGAGAGCTGCAAGTTTTCATATGGCTGTGATTCCCTGAGCCACACTTGACACAGGCGTTGCTTGGCTCCCAAACTCCAACTTTATAAACTTGATCAAATATGTAAATAGAAAGACTTGCCTCCCAGTTGCTTCCGGCTGTCTCTTAGATGCCAGTTCCTTGAGGTTGACTAAGATGTCATTTGAGCAGTACCAAGGAGCTACGTGGGGGGCGGACCTGTAAGAACGGCAGCCGGTTGCCCAGTGGAGTAGGGGTGTGTGGCAGCAAAATGTTGTCCTGGATGTTGAGTTGTGGGTGCTTCAGTCCTGACAGTGGTGGATTGTATTCTGGAGGGGCCTGAAGGGACGCGTTGGCCTGGGTTGGGTAGCCGCCACATTGCCCCGTTAATTCCCTTTGATCCAACCTTATCTGAGCAGACAGTGTCCCTGTTTGTTTCCCTCCTTGGTCACCACGTTGGGCATCATCTGTGATTTGGAGAAGTTAAATTCATCAGCAGGCCTCTTTATAGACCTGTCAGCATACGACTATTGGTGGGGGCTGGTCTGTGCCTAATGTTCCGGGTTGGGGCCAGCCGAATCAGGCTTCCTTTCTCCATTCTCTGCCTTCTTCCCATTCCTTAGAACATGCTCAAACGCTAAAGTGCGTGCTTAACGACTTTGCTGAATTGGTCCGCGCTGCTCAGCGTCTTTACAGGATTGAAACCCAAGTACCAAGACCCTTTTTCTCCTGTTTGTACTCAATTGTTGTCCTTGTTAAGACTGTCTATTTCTCTAGCTAGCTCCTTTTTGGGGCAAGTACACATCAGACAAGCAAGTGGACTTTGGATTTAAGTTTGGCATAAGGAGGCTACAGTGAGTTTTTCTACTAATTAAGACTGTGGTTCTACTCCACGCTGGTGTAAATCAGAAGTAACATTTCCTGAAGGCAGTGGAACTAGAGTGGCATCAAACTGGGGAAGGTGAAACCAGTCCTATTCTGTCATGTTTCGGGTATAAAAATGTTGAGTGCTGGAACCTCACTAGCTGCCTCCTTTGGCCTCCCATTTCTGTCTGGTCTCTCCTCACAGCTTGTCTTGTTCCTCTGCTTTTGCACATGCTCTGTCTTGCTCCTTGTCTTTTGGGATTGAGCGAATAACAAATCAATACACCCGTCTGCCACGCACTGTAGCAATAAAAATATTTAGCCAGCTCCCTCGGAGGAGACCTCAAAGCAACACGCTCCTTCAGCCAGAAACTGAGTAATGCGCTCTAATGTTCTTATCTGGGATGAAATGAACTGTCATGTGGAATTACCAGAGGGGAAAACTTTCCAAATTGCCCAAGCGACTTCAAAGGCAAAAATAGCATTTAGGGAGCTAATTTCCATTGTTTTTTTTAAAAAAGGAAGTTGGTGCTAGAAGCTGGGTTTTTTCCCTTTTAAAAATCTATTTCTAACTGTCCAAGTCGCTTTTAAAAATAGGATATCAGCTCTTGGTCAAGTACTTGTGGTTTGGAATTTTTACCGTGAGTTGTTTTCATTAACGATAGCCAATACCGCAGCTGTTTGGTTCAAAGTTCATCAACGATAAAATCAGATCCTGATCCAGCCCTTACGTGAACTACCCAGTCCCCGCTCACCTGCCAAATTCAGCTGGAAATCTCATGAGGACAGTCTGTCCTGAGAGGCTTTGAGGGCCGCCTGTTTCGAGTTGGAAAACGACTCACGGGAGTACGCATTCATCAAAACGTCCTCTAGTCCAACCCCCAGTTGTCATGATATTGGAGCCCCCCCGCCACCAGTTTGACATTAAAAAACCCAGTTCTGTTTGGATTTTGTTTAAGGGGTAACAGAGTTTGAGCTTATCATAGTGGTGCCAAAACAAATGTCTGTGAATATTATTCCCCGTCTTTTTTTTGTTCAGATGTTTGGTTATTCATCTGAATACTTGGACGGACATCCGAGCTAAGTGAAACTCACCGAAAAACCTGAAGCAAATAAGCTGAATGAAATGGGAACCAATAGCACTTTATACACATTTTGCAGAGCCCCCGAATCAAAGGAGGTGAATTCAAACCATGTGGTGTTTTCCTCACTCATTCTTAGGGACAGAAGCAGAATCAACAGTGCCCAAAATCTGAAAAGACCCAGTCATAATCACTAACTGAAGATAATGACAGACAGATGTGCTGACCCTGAAGATTGGATGGCTTGGTCTAGGATTGAGCTAGGAATCTAGTAGGATGAGTGGCTGCCTACTGAGCTTTTAGGACGAGGACAATTGACGGACTGTCGAGTTCCAGGATATAAGGAGCTGCTTAACTGAGTCAGACCAAGGGTCCATCTTAGCCCAGTATTGTCGCAACCTGACACGGCAGCAGGGTTTCTTCAAATCCAGCTCTCCAGGGTCTCTGGCAGAGGCTTCCCCCAGGCATACTACCAGAGATCTTGAATCGGAGAGGGAACCACTCCCCAGGCTGCCCCATGGTGGAGAATTGTGGAGGACATGACCTGGGTTAGATTGGGGCATTGAACTGATGTGTCCACGGCGGGGAAGCTGTCCCTCTGCTCTCATCGCTCAGGTAGGGCCGGTGTCAGGGTAGGGGGAAGGAGGAGTCCACACGCTAATAAGTAGTCTTGGAGGTGTTCCCTTGGGTTGGAACACGGCAAGCCTTAATAGGCAGAGCCAATCTTCCTTATTGGGAAAAGTGTGTAATTCCCTAGATAGCAGGCCATTGGGGAGGGGGGCAGGGAGGGAGGGTTCCTTCCCCCCCCCCCCTTCCCTGCCAGACAGACAGTGGCCAGGAGCAGTGGCCGGGAGCTGGGGACCCCAACAACACCTCTGCAGCCACAATATTCATACAGGGGAACGGCTTGGGCGTGTTCTACCTGACAGCTGGGAGCACAACAAGTATGCGGGCGCCTGGCCCCGCCAGCACCCTGCCCCCGCCATGACGGGTAGTCACGTTGACCAATGAGGCACAGCCATGCCAGCTGGACATGGCCGGCGGCGGGCCGGGGTGGGTATAAAGCACGGGAACAGATGTGCTGGGCTGTTCTGGCCCACTTTGGTCCATTTGGGTAGGCTGTAGCCAGGAACGTGACCTTGGAGATTTGCTGAGGTCTTGGCCTGGCTAGCCACCAACGCGGCCCCGGGCAGCCTGTTCCAACATCTGGTGGCACTTGCACACGCGTGCAGGTGGGTCCCGTGGTACAGTGGGTCAAAGTGGGCCACAGCAGGACATGTCCATGTCTGCTTTTACCCCCTGTTCTCAGATGGCAGGACCCAACGGGGGCTCCTGTAGTTTGGGAACGTCTGCTAGAAAACAGCAGAATCCAAGGCTTTCCCCATCTTTCATCAAAACAAACACACACAATTCTGGAGGCTTTGCCTGCCCTTGTGGCAGCTGCGAGGTTCATTGCATTTATGTTGAACAACACAACACACTGTACAGCAGCATTTAAAATGCAATTTTCTGTAGGCTAATAGCTTCGAAAGGATGTCTAATGGCCGTCCACTGGGATGAATTGGATTGAAACCCCTTTTCAGAAGTCGTGCTGAAGTCCAGCTTACTGATAGGAGCTACCTCCAGCGAAGAAGGGGGCTCCCCCAAGACAATATGGGGGGCTGAAAAGCAATTCTGGTGAATCTTTGTAGCATTTTTGGGTCCACGTAATTAGCAGCTTTTGTGTTGCTGGTCATTTTAATACACAGTGTTATTGGGAAGATTTAATTCCGTAGCCATACATTAACTTTCATATCAGTGTGATAGAAGAAATATTAATCAGACTCCTGTTAAATTACTTAATCTGACATACTGGAGTATCATAACGGTCCTTTTCTGCCCGTTTGCATTCCGAGCTGCCTCTGGGAACGCAGCAAAGTAATATCAATGAGCAAGTTAACTCCTCGATGGGGAGCTAGGTAAGATCCGATTGTAGATAAAGGGGAAATTTTCAAAAAGATCTAGCTCTTTTCCTGAAGTGATTTAGGCACTTAGAAGCTTCTGTCTCACTGAAGAGTACCGAAGTTTAGGCTCCCAGTAGCTTGATCCTAAACCTGCTTACACCGTACCTAAGGTCGCACGCAAAATGTGTGAAACCTGCACGCATCCTTTGTTTATGCAATGTGTGGCGTGTAGCAATGCCTGCACAGATTGCATGCACAAGGTGTCACCCCCACAAATGCAGATTTAGGACTGAGTCACAATTGCCCAAGCTGGCAAGTAACTGAAGTAATATTGTAAACTTTACTAGCTGTCTTTTTCAGAGCAAAACCAAGGGCATTTCTCCATGCCCAAACTATGCCATGTATCCTCGGGTTTCTGCTTTTAGCCTGTTCCTTAACAGAGTCAATCAAGAGAACGGTAAAACTGCTTCCTGTAGGCTAATAGCTTCGGAGGGACGTCTAATGACCGTCCACTGGGATGAACCGGATTGGGAACCCTTTGCAGAAGCCAGGCTGAAGTTCAGCTTACTGATAGGAGCAACCGCCAATAAATAAGCTTCCAATGTAGACTGTGAGGATTGCACATGACACTTGTCCATCAGACACCTACAGCTAACTTCCCAGAGGTCCTTTGGATCATCACTTTGATTACAGCATTGCAGAAGGGGAAATACTGTATTGTGTGCAGTTCTGGTCGCCCCATTCTAAAAAAGATACCGTAGAACTGGAAAAGGTGCAGCGAAGGGCAACAGAAATGGTCAAGAGTATAGAATGGGTTCCGTATGAGGAGAGGCTTGGTAGGTTGAGGCTCTTCAGCCTGGAGAAGAGACAACTGAGAGGAGATAGGACAGAATTAATAAAATCATGAGTGGTGTGTGACAAATCACATTAGAACGAGTGGACACCCTGTGAATTAACTGACAGCAGATTTAAAACAAAATCAGAGGAAGTTCTTTTCCACTCAGCAAACAATGAAGCTGCAGAACTTGTTGGCAAATGATGATGTTAAAGCCAGTAGCCTAGCTGGATTTAAACCAGGGTTGGATAGGTCTATTAATGGCTGATAGCCAAGTAGGCTATTTGACTGTCGGGCAGGGAGTGGATCATTCCATTGTGACCTTCTGGGTACTTGAAATCAGCCGCTGTTGGCGAGAGGATGCTGGGCTGGATGTACCGTTGGTTTTGACCTAGTACAGCACAGACTATGTTATAAAAACAGACCAGGAGGTATGAATTGTATTTATGGAATCTTGATCTTCGCATCGGAGTTGTGTGTTTCTCTCGAGCGCTCTTGGGGACCATGTGTGTATTCAAAGATGTAACTTCTTATCTCACAATTTCAAAGGCAATTTCAAAGGTTTTTTGTCCCCCCCCCAAAACTGGATAATTTTTACAAGCGGTTGACTTAAAACCGGTTATCGCTGTCCTGCATAATCTCTCTTTAAACACACTACTTTGAACACACTTTCTTGATCAAAGGAGAAAACCAAACCACAATGGTGCTTCCCTTGCGAGCGACACAGTGTGCTTTCTGTCCCTTGACGTCAAGGCTTTGCACTGCGCAGGAAGGAGGATTTGACCATGACTTGTCCATGACGTTTCTCCTTTGAACCTCGCTAAATCTCAGGCTTGTGGTGCAGTAAGTCCTAGGCACTTTGGTTAGACCCATTTGCAGCTGAGGGAGGGTCCTCTGCTCACCGAGTCAGACCCTACAACAGCCGTGTAAATCTGCATCTTCTTAGGTTGTGCTCGACTGTTGCCTACCGGTGCTCTCCACCCGAGAGAGTGACTAGGCCTGGCGTTTCCGGTGAGCGCTGTACGTGCAGTGCTATAGCAGCCACAAAGGAGAGAGGATTCTTTCTCCTTCCGGCTGTTGCTGTAGGTGTGAGAGGTGCCGCCTCTGCCTTTCTTCTTGAAGTGGATCCAAGCTAACTGCTCATGTGTGAATAATACACACTGCCCGCTCTCCACTCTGGGCTCCTGCCTTTCTCGCTTGTTTCCTGACTCTGAGAGACGAGGTTTCTGGACTGGGCCACGGGGAGCTGCTCTCTGAGTACGGTTCTCACAATCCAGTCCAGTTGGCTTTCAGCCCTCGTGGACCAGAAAGGCATTGGAGGCTGACTCTGGCAACAGCTGTGCAGCGGGGTGCAGTGTTGTGTGCATTGACAGTAAGAAAGTCCATCCCTCTGCTTTGATCTGGTGTGACCGGACGTTATCATGAAACAGACTGGTTTGCCGCTGCGGCTAAGAGAACACCAAGAATAACCGGATGAAATGAGACATCTGAAGATCTTCTGGACCCACATTTTCCAGTTCCCTGTTGAGTCCTGATTCCTGTTCTTCCAGGCAACAAAACCGCATCTCTGGTTCAGATTTTCCCATTCCACGTGGTCCGCCCATTTCCTCCCCGAAATGAAGTTGGCCAAAGCTATTTAACGTTCTCCGTTCAAAATCACGGCAGATTGCTTCCTGAATTCCCTTGGATTGCAATTGGAAAACAATAAGGAATTGCAAAATAAGCCCAGCCCACTGAGCCTCTTTCTTCTTCCACATTTCATTAACATTCAGAGCAGGAGCACGCAGCCGGTATAATTTATTTGCTAAAATGTTTTTAGTGCGTCACCATCTGCTTAATAGCAAAAATTGTTTGGGTTCATAAAGAACCTGGCAAGAGATGGGAGAACCCTGAAGCTGTTGGCTTCTTGGGACATTATTACATTATTAATTTACATTCATTCTTCATTAACCTGCTTCATGTTAATCTACCCCTCTTGGCCTTTCTCGTGCTGACGGGCTCCCCCCTCAAAACGGAGTTTTGATTTAGTGTGAAAATATTAGGATGTGTTATTCCATGAATAACCAGTCTCTGGTCACTTGAATGTCTCTTAGGCACAGCTCTGCCTTTGGGACTGGGGAACTCAAGGCCCACTTGCTTGGGTAATTTAGGTGTGGTCTGCGGGGTCTACAAAGGGCATTGGCCCTGCAGGGTGAAGTGCGTCCCAGCTGGTGCACAGAGG
>QEPC01011901.1:29174526-29184626 GCA_003113815.1 Sphenodon punctatus | reverse complement strand
AAGAGACGGCTGAGAGGAGATAGGATCAAGGTCTATAAAATCATGAGTGGGGTGGAACTTGTAAATAGGGAACGGTTATTTACGCTCTCAACTAGTACTAAAACTAGGGGACACTCCATGGAACTCACAGGTGGCAGAGTAAAAACAGACAAAAGAAAGTATTTTTTCACTCAGCGTACAATTGGGTTGTGGAATTTACTGCCAGGGGAGCTGGTCAAGGCCAGCAGTATCGCTGAGTTTAAAAGAGGTCTGGACAAGTTTCTGGAAGATACTAGTTCCATTAGCAGCTATTAGCCAGACAGGATTGGGGAACAAAACCCTTGACTGTCGGGAGCCTGGGGGTGCCCCACAGGGAATGGAGAGCATGGTGACCCGTTGGGTGCTTCTCCCAGGCCCCCGTGATTGGCCACTGTCGGAGGCAGGATGCTGGGCTCGATGGACCGTTGGTCTGATCCAGTCTGGCACTTCTTATGTTCTTAGGTTCAAGCTTCTGATCTACTCTTCCATTGCACATGTAGTGTATCCTTTGGTGTACCCTCCTCTACGGCTACCCCGCTATCAGTAGGTGTCTCCCAGGGCTCAGTCCTGGACTCTTCTCTTCACTCATTTCCTTGGGGCTCTGAACTCTTCCCAGGGCTTTCAGTACCATCTTTATGCCGATGATTCTCAGATCTACCTCTGTGCTCCAAAACTCTCACCCAGAATCCAGTCCCAGATCTCAGCCTGCCTGTCTGACATCACTGCCTGGATGTCTCACCGCCACCTTAAACTTAACATGACCAAGGCAGAAGTTCTTATCTTTCCTTCTAAGCCCCCTTCTCCCCTCCCAGCAGTCTCCATCTCTGTAGAGAACACTGCCATCCTCCCAGTCCCCTCAGGTCGCAACCTTGGGGTCATCTTTGAATCCTCTCTCTGCTTCTCTGCTCACATCCAAAACACGGCCAAAACTACTTGTTTCTTTCTTTATAATATTGCCAAACTCCATCCCTTCCTGCCTGAACGTACTACTAAAACTCTAATCCATTCTCTCATCACCTCCCGCTTAGACGACTGCAACCTGCTTCTCACAGGTCTCCTCCCACTCAACCACTTAGCTCCACTCCAGTCTACTCTCAAAATTCAGCTGCGAGACTCACCTTCCTTGTGTGCCGTTATGACCATTTGACTCCTCTCCTCAAGTCACTACACTGGCTCCCCATCTGCTTCCGCGTACAGTTGAAGCTTCTCCTATTCACCTACAAGTGTCTTCTCTCTGCAGCTCCTCAGGACCTCTCCTCTCTTATCTCCCCCTACACCCCTCCTCGTGACTTCTGTTCAGTGGGCAAGATCCTCCTATCTGTGCCCTTCTCCTCCATCGCCAACTCCCGACTCCGCGCTTTCCACCTTGCCGCACCGTGTGCTGGGAACAAACTTCCTGAGGCCGCGGTGCGTCCGGGTCAGGCTGCCTCCCTCCCCGTATTCTAGTCCTTCCTAAAGACCCATGTCTTTGAAATCGCTTCTAAGTCAGGAACCCAGGCCCCGTCCATATCGTAGCCTTGTGGATTTCAACCATGTTAACTGAAATAAATAAACGTATTGAACCCTGCATCCTGTAGTCCATTATTCATAAGAAGACTCTTATTTATCATCGTCTGTGTCTTTGTATCTTGTTTAGCTCCATTGAGCAGGGACTGTCTTTGGCCATTTTTCCACGGTCCGCGTCTGCGTCGGGGGTAGGCATGCACGGCGCGTGGGTGCTGGTGCACGCACACACACACACACACACACACACACACCCTTCCCGCGTATCCACGCGCATGGAGCAAGCTCCATTTTCTCTGGTTGCTCCGTGCGTGGGTGGTGAGTAGGGAGACGTGTTGTGCAGGAGTGTGCCCACACCCCTGCTCACCGGCCGTGGGATTTACACAAGATGGTGCCACTGCATGGGCGTGAGTGGTACCGTCTCGTGTTAAAAGGGCCTTTATGTTGTGTGGATCTGTCCAGCGCTGCACATGACTAGTAGCGCTAGAGAAATGATAAGTCGTCGTCGTCTTCAAGGTTTTGCAAATGTTTGTGTTCTGCATGAGATTTCCATTTCAGAGCAGGCCGAACCTCTAATATCAGATGGGCAACGAAGCACTGGTTTATCCTTCAGTCCTTTCTCTCTGGCATCTATAAATATCCCTGGCTCTATGTTGTCCTCATTGTACATGCTGTGTGTATTTTTAGAGCGTACACAGCGCATGCAATGTGGACATTGATGGAGACCAAGATTCAGCTGGGAGTCTGACGAGAGTGACTTATGTTTCATGGAGCTACTTTGAATGTGGTTTTTTGCCAACTGTTATTCCTGGTTACAAATATTCCTTGTGGGCGATGGGGACAGCACAAGGCCTAATCGGTGCTTAAATTTGAGAGATTTATTTGAGAAAGTGAAGTGGGTGTAAGTTTATCCACCAGACGTGCGTTTTGCTCTCTTTGCGTATACCTCCTTGCTGATGATGCTCTCTCTGCTAATTTGCTGGGTTTGGTTTTCATACCATATTTCCTTACTAAGCTCCTGGACAGAATCGCAGCGAACGTTCAGCCTGATCCTGACCTTTCTACTGTATCCGTTGTGCTTTCCACTCCAAATGATTTTCTCCTGGCGTCGCAACCTTGAATGCCAGGTTGTGCTCGCAGATGTAAGTTACCAAAATTGCTGGGAGAGTTATTGGCAGCGCAAAAGCATCCTGCCGTTGAGTGTGATCTCAAGTTAGAAGAACAAAAATAGAATAAGGTTTGAACTGAAAATTTGGCTTCTCTCCTTCACCAGAATCCTGTTTTATTTCTTTAGACAGTCTGTTCTCATCCTGGACAATGGGCTGCATCAGGAAAATGGAATTGCATGCTTTTGAAATCAAATTTAAAATTACGAGCCAAACTCAGCTTTAGTTTACGCTGAGGTAAACCCTAACTAATTGAATTGGCTTCAGCAGAGACAGTATGGAATATATCAGAGAACTTGTGCGTGGTTTTTTTTTTTTTTACAGTCCTCCTATTTGATGAATTGAATTCCTGCTGTATTGTTAATCCCCCTTTTATCTGGGGTCTATATCTGAAACGTACGTCTAGGGAAGCTTACCTGTGGCTTTTGTTTGCTTTGCATGCGCCCTGGAGCGGGTTTCCCCCTTGCTGCTGGGGTTACGGTTGGGGCTGAGGGTCGACACAGACATACCAGACTTGCACCATTTCCTTACTGGGCTCGTAAGCCTCTGGACACGCTGGCCCTAGATACCCCAGAGCTAACTGGCCCTCCATGTGGGCCCGCAGGCCCTAGTCCCTCTTGGGCTCACCAGCCCAGGGTTCGTGCTTCTACATGGAGCTGCGCCCGTCACCCATCTGGGTTCTTCACAGGAGCTCGGCCCTCACTCCTAAGCGGAGCATCAGCACGGGCCCTCTGGACCTCAGACGCTCTCTCTCGAGCTCACTCCCCCACTCCCCTCTGGCTCTCTGCAGGATCAAGCAGCTTCCACTCCGGTTCCCAGGCACCGCGCTCCGGGCATTCCAGGGTGCTTGCTCACCCACACGTCTACTCCTCGATCTCCAACTGGTCCGGTCCGCTTCTCCAGGCGCTGTACGTCCTGTGTCTGGCTCTCTCCCTAAGCGGTTAAATTAGCTGGCATTCAGCAGCCAGCCAGTCTGGGCAGGCCCTGGGGCTCACTCCCTTTTAGGCCCTGCCCCCTAGAAAGCCAGGCAAGGCTTCAACCCCGTTTCCAGGAGAGCCCCTAGCAATGACCTCTGCTTCTTTCCCTAGGTGAGCGCTCTGAAGTGCCGCCATGTCACTTTCAAGGTTGCTCCTGGCAGCCTAGTCTATTTCACGGCACGGCTTTGCAGCTGTGTCCTTCACGCAGGCGGGGAAATGCCGCCACCGCTGCCTGAAAGCTCTTCGGGGTCCAGCTGCTTCTCCGCTGGCGCTGCTGGGAGAGAGGGCGTCCCCAGTTACCTCAGCTCCTTGCAGGAGGTTGGGAAGCAGCCGCCCTGCTACAGGGATATAGAACTTAGGTTGCTGCAGCCTTAAAAATCCAGTTGTAATAAAATGAACATGCTATTCAGATAATTAAAGGAAGGTAAATTGCAGTTATGCTTTAAATGGCGTTTTGTGCTTTGAGTTTGTATGTAAATGGATTAGGGGGTGCAATTCATTTTTGTTGTTATGATAACGAAAATGAAAATTTACATTTTCTTTTTTGCTGCTGTAATAACGAAAACAACAAATAATAATAGCAAAAACAAAAATGAAAACAAATTTTAGTTTTTGAAATAATGGGAAAACACTGAAAAATGTATTTCCAGCTATAACATTTGTGATTCTTATTTAATTCTGATTAAACTTGGGTGAATTATACCCCCAATAGAGGGCACTATGTGTACCAAAGTTTGGAAAGA
Source organism: Sphenodon punctatus (assembly GCA_003113815.1). Lineage (NCBI taxonomy): Eukaryota > Metazoa > Chordata > Lepidosauria > Sphenodontia > Sphenodontidae > Sphenodon > Sphenodon punctatus. Next base: position 29,180,219 of record QEPC01011901.1, on the reverse strand, counting down.
TTGGATAAAGGAACCGATTTTATAAGCAAGTGAATGTTGTGAGTTTAAGAAAAGCTGCATACACATTCCTGGCTACAGCTTCTTTATCTTCCATACAATTTGCATGCAACCTGGGAAGTTTATGTCCCTTCCCAAGATTACCAATCATACCAAATTTCAGAAAGAGTGGACAAAGGGTCCTGATGTTATAAGACATTAACTTGAAAATGCAATTCTGGGAGTAACATTTTTATATTCCATCCTGTTTACAAGACATTTCCCTGTCATCTCTGCCAAACTACAGGGCAATTTGATAAAGGGCCCCAATTTTATGAGCAATTGAATTTGTCCCCTTGAAGAGCATTATTTAGATAAATAGCAACACATGCAGTGCAAGTCAGAGGCAGGCACCGGGCATGGCAGGGGGAGGGAGATTGTAGGAGGGAGGATGTGGAACAACCCAAAAAACTGACAGACACATTCACTGGCCAATTACTGCATGCTTCCAGCTTTACAGGACCAATCAGTGGTGGGTTTGAGGCGGGCATAGAGGGCAGCTCTTAGATGGGCATAGAAGGGACATAACTGGGACTTCGGGGATAGCATCCCAGGAATCAGGAGACATGGTTTACACATCCAGGTTGGCCAATTATCATCACAATCACATCCTGCAGCACTCTGACAGAGGACATAAGAGAATCTCTATTGGTTCTTTCCTAAACAGATGCTTCCAACTTCCCAGTAACAAGTGGGGGAGAGATGTTGGAATGGTCACAGCACAGAATGAGGATATTTGGTTGATATTTCTGCTGGCCAATTGGCATCACAAACTGATCTTATACCACAGTGACACGTAAGAGAATCCCTGGCATAGGCTCATTCTCTGCATATTCTGTGCAGGCATATAGAATTGGGACCCTTTATCACATCTTTCCAATATTTGGAAGAGATGATCTTGAAGGTATGAACTACAGCGCTGCCAAATTCAATGTACACTAGTTGGACTGCAAAGATGTTACAGTCAGACATACATTTATAAGTTATTTGCTTTTACCACCAGGACCCTTTATCTAACCCTTCTGAAAGTTGTCATAGATAGTAAAATTGGGGAGTGGTATAATCTTGCCAAGTTTCATCTACATTCAATGGGAGACAAAGAAGTTACAGCCAGGAATGTATATGCATATTTTTGCAAAATAACATAATTCAATTGCTTATAAAATCAGATTCCGTTATCCAATCATTCTGAAATTTGGTACACACAATGCCTTCTGTTGGAGGCAAAATTCCTCTAAGTGTCATCCAAATATAATGAAAAAAAAAAAAAGGTACAGCTGAAAATGTGTTTTCTATTGAAACCAATGGAAATTGAAAATGAAAGCAAAAATGAAAATGAAATTTTAATATTTATGAAAATGAAAGCTAAAGATTTAAATAACAAAAATGAAAATGAATAATGCCATGGGTTCCTGGTTCACATCTCTAGAACAGACAGGATCTGATACAGTGCTGGATTGAATGGAATTGTTAGTCAGAAATCTCTATGCCTGGGAGAAGGCACCGAGCCATTTGGATTTGATAGACTCTGCACTGGGTCATCCCTGTAAATAAGAGTCTGGTGGGATAAACGTTTGCCGAGCAGGGGAAACTGCAGTAGGGAAGCGGCCGAATTAAAAACCGTGATGTCAGTTCAGCAGCCTCATCGGATTATCTCCACAGAAATCTCATTAAGGCCTTGGTATCGGACAATGAAAAATGCCTACGTGTCTCATTGACGTGGTGGAAGTAGTGAGTGAATGTTGCTCTAGTGGAGCCTGCAAGAATGAGCTTTGCTTGTCTTGCTGATATCGTTTCCAAGAAGATAAGGTGTAATTCCTTCCGATCCCACTGTGAGATCCTCCCTCCGTGCCTTTGGCAATAATTCAGGCCCCCCTCCAGGCTGGAATGAAAAGGCCGGCCTGTAAGCAGCTGTCACATGACTTAGTGACTAGGAATGAGGGTGGGGACAATACAGGAAATGAGGGTTTGATTCCACTGGCTTAAGGGTGGGGACTTTGGGCAAGATCCCACCACAAAGGCTGAAATGGATGCATCTTTTTTGCCTTTTGTGGATGGTCGGCCGGCTGAATGTTGAGGTACATCACTGCTTCCTCCCGATCTTCATATTCCCCCTATAACATACCTCTTCTGTCAGACTTTCCCTAGTGCCTTATCCCCGCAGACTCCTCTCTACTGCCTTTCCTTCAGGGCCTCCTCCTCTGTAAGCAAGCCAAACACGCACTCCTGCGGCTTCTCAACTTCATGAGTGTCTCCTTGTCTCTCCCGCTGCTCCTCCCTCTCTTTAGTTACATTCAAATTTATATGCCGCCCCCTCCTGTCTCAGGCATCTCGGGACGGCTAACAACATTTAAAAAACATATTAAAATACACAACAATAAAACTACAATGAAAACAACCCACCCCATCTCCGTGGCGGTGGAACAGCCAGGTCTTACACGGTCTACGGAAAGAGGGGAGGCCGGTGGTCAAGCGGATCTCCAATGAGAAGGAGTTCCGTAGCCGTGGCGCAGCCACAGGGAACGCCCGCCTCATGGTAGACATTTGGGAAACCAGGGGGACCCCAAGGAGGGCACCCCTGACCAACCGCAAGGACTGATCCAGGGCCTGAAGGGGGAGGCGGTCCTGCAGGTAGTGGAGCCCGAGCCATTTAGGGCTTTAAAGGTCAACATGAACACCTTGAATTGGGCCTGGAAGGCTATCGGCAGCCAGTGCAGAGAGCGAAGCGCCGGTGTAATGTGCTTGCATCGGCCCGTCCCGGTCAAGAGACGGGCGGCCGCATTCTGCACCAGCTGCAGCTTCCGAATCAACACCAAGGGGAGCCCCACGTAGAGTGCGTTGCAGTAACCCAGTCTCGAGGTAATNGAACAGCCAGGTCTTACACGGTCTACGGAAAGAGGGGAGGCCGGTGGTCAAGCGGATCTCCAATGAGAAGGAGTTCCGTAGCCGTGGCGCAGCCACAGGGAACGCCCGCCTCATGGTAGACATTTGGGAAACCAGGGGGACCCCAAGGAGGGCACCCCTGACCAACCGCAAGGACTGATCCAGGGCCTGAAGGGGGAGGCGGTCCTGCAGGTAGTGGAGCCCGAGCCATTTAGGGCTTTAAAGGTCAACATGAACACCTTGAATTGGGCCTGGAAGGCTATCGGCAGCCAGTGCAGAGAGCGAAGCGCCGGTGTAATGTGCTTGCATCGGCCCGTCCCGGTCAAGAGACGGGCGGCCGCATTCTGCACCAGCTGCAGCTTCCGAATCAACACCAAGGGGAGCCCCACGTAGAGTGCGTTACAGTAGCCTAGTCTAGTCTCGCGATAATAAAAGCTTGTCTCCCCATTCTTGCCGTTCCTAGATTGTAAGCCCCTTGGGGCAGGGACCTATCTCTAATGCTTACACAGTTCCAGGTCCATTGCTGGTGCTATCATCATCATCATCATCATCATCATCATCATCATCTTCATGTGCCATGCACTAGTTGGGTTTTTGTAATTCTGGCCTGTCCCTTCAGGTACTCTGGTATTTTGGTTCTTCCATTTACTCCATTTCTGTACTGTTGCACAGCAGTACGGGGCAGAGCAGTGCTATTACACTATTGCTGCAGTAGCACCATTGTGCCTCAGGGCAGGGCACGATAGCACCATTAGAACATAAGTCGTGCCATGCTCAGTCAGACCAAGGGTCCATCAAGCCCAGCATCCTGTCTCCGACAGCGGCCAGTCTCGATTGCATGGGAGAAGAACCAACAGTCACAATGGGCGATCCCTTTCCCATTGTTCACCCCCAGCTCCCGACAGTAAGAGGTTCATCCTGTAAGCTACTTGGTTAATAGCCATTAATGGACCTACTCTCTAAGGACTTGTCCAGGCCTTTTTTAAACCCAGCTCTACTACTGGCCCTGACAACAAATTCCATAGGCTAATTATGTGTGGAGTGAAAAAGTACTTCCTTTTATTTGTTTTAAATCTGCCGGCAGCTGGTTTCGTGGAGTGTCCCCTAGTTCTAGTGCTATTTGAGAGGGTAAATAACTGATCTACTCGTTCCACTCCACTCGAGATTTTATAAACCTCTATCATGTCCCCTCTCAGTCTTCTCTTCTCTAAGCTGGAGAGACCCAGCTCGTCAAGCCTCTCTTTGTATGGAAGCCGTTCCATGCCCTTTATCATTCTCGTTGCCCTTCTCTGCACCTTTTCTCGCTCAGCTATGCCTTTTTTGAAATGGGGCGACCAGAACTGCACACACTATTCCAGGTGCGGTCGCACCATTGATTTGTATAAAGGCATTATGACCTCTTCAGTTTTATTCTCTATCCCTTTGAATAGCTCCTAATATTCTGTTCACTTTTTTGACTGCTGCTGTGCACTGGGCTGAGGATTTCATTGTATTGTCCACAACCACCCCCAGTTCCTTTTCCTGAGCGGTAACTTCTAGCTTAGTATCCAGCATTGTGTACTCATAGTTTGGGTTATTTTTTCTTACGTGCATCACTTTGCACTTGTGCACATTAAATCTCATCTGCCATTTAGATGCCCAGGCACCCAGTGTCGTAAGCTCCTGTTGCAGTTCTTCGCAGTCCGCTTGTGTTTTAACTACCTTGAATAACTTGGTGCCATCTGCAAATCTGAGCTCCTCACTCTTAATGCCATTGTACCCCGTGCTGTTGCATGACTGACGCTACTGGAACCAAATGAACAACAGTACCAAAAATGAAATCCTGATGTGATTGAAATGAACAAGCTACTGAAGTGACAGCGGAGCCAAAACAACAGCAACAACCAGCCGTCCGGTCAAAGAAATGAAGACGAAAGCCGCTGGCCTCTCTGCCTGGACCAAAACCTGGACCAAATTCTTAGGAATCGGCAGCTCCGCGCTTCACCTCTCTGTGGCTTGTGGGAATAATGATATTGTCCTTGTTTGTAAAAAGGGTTCGGTCGCTGAATGAAAAGCGCTAGATGAGAGCGAAGAATTATTCTGTTCAGTTTTGTTGGTATGGGGATGAGAGTTGGGCTCAAACAGCAGAGAATGGCTTGCCTCCTTATGGTCTCTCTCTTGGGCACTTCTCCGAAGCCAAGCCACCAAAGCCGGCCACTGTCTGAGAAGGCGATTGGTCTGGCTCCAAAGGGCACTGTGGCTTCTCTTCGAATGAGCGGTTTGCTTATCTGCATCGAATGAAGATTTTTACCCCTCCAGTGCAATATCTACATTCATCCAAACTGCTCGGTGTGTCTAGTTACAGAAGAGATCATAGAAGCTGCAGCATCATCAGCAGGAAAACAATTTTCTTTTCAACAATTGTTTGTAAGCAGCATCACCTTTGCATGGATGGATCGCATTTTAATGCATTTTTCTCCAATCAATCTCCAAGTCAGTTGTTTTATATTCTTATTTGGGCTTCCTTCCTGCTGTTTGGTAACTGAAACAAAAAACTCTGCTTTTAAGAAAAGGCAAACTTAAAATATTTCATTCACTAGTAGAACCAAACTAATACCTGCTAGAGAAGTGGGCAGGCATCTTCTACAAGGACTTAGGGAACAGAAAAAGACGAGAGGGTGGGTTAGCATCCATTGGTTAATGGGTTTGACTTTGAGTAGGATGGTGCTTTAATTTCCCAGTCGTTTTTGTGTGTGTGTGTGTGTGTGTGTGTGTGTGTGTGTGTGTGTGTGTGT
>QEPC01011901.1:29121471-29174481 GCA_003113815.1 Sphenodon punctatus | reverse complement strand
TTTATTCTCTTTTGTGTTTGTGTGTGTGTGTGTGTGTGTGTGTGTGTGTGTGTGTGTGTGTGTGTGTGTGTGTGTGTGTGTGTGTGTGATTTCACTGGTTGTCAGTGCTACAGTTAAGCTTGCAAAATTATTATTATTATTTTTTGAGAGTGTTAGCTGCCCCGAGCTGTTTCAGGAGGGGTGGGGTAAAAATATGATTAAAGAAAGAAAGAAAGAAAAGATTGTAATGATTATGCTAGCCAGCTGGTTTCATGTGCTCATGCCTTTCCCAAACACTTACATTTGGAATTTAGTCTCAAAGGGAATGTTGTTGTTGCTGCTGCTGCTGTTGCTATTTTGGGTGTATTCTTTCCATTGTTTCAGAGGTTTGAAATGATTAAAACCACAAGCTCCATTGTCTGCGTGGAAAACAAAAGTCCATTGTTTTAGAAATGGCAGAGCTGCGGGCCGTACAGGCTGTTGCTAGACGGGTCTGAGGAGTTCAGGTTTACTTGGCTCGGAAAAAGTTGTTTTTCAGATGCTAAATGTGCAAATGTTGGGGACCATCGATGGGGGGCAGGGGGCTGTGATCTTCTGGCAGCCAGACCTTGCTCTGGACTTGACTGCCCCTGAAATCAAGCAGGAAGTTGCAGGCCCCCATCTGCATCCCCTTCTGGGGTGAGTGTAATTAGAACCAAAGCACTGAGTTTCCTGTTGTCTCTCAGAAGCACGTCCTGAAGCCGATTGGCAAAGCCCCTCCTGACTCTGGAAATCGATAGACCTAATCCAACAGATTCTCCGGGCTGAAGAGATTTAGAGCATTAGGCAGCCAGAGATTCAGAGCATAGGGCAGCTCTCCTGTCCTCAGTCATTAGAAAGGGAAGAGATTCTCAACAGCCACTTGTCGTTGAGTCGACATTCGTGTAAAAATAATTTCATGCTAGGGAGGTGAGCCAACCAACATTTTACGTGCATTCAATGTCGTATTTTACCTTGTGATTGAGTTTGCAAAACCTGCTGTCTTAGCCTAATGATTAGAGCGAATTCATCACTGCATCTTTGGGGCAAGACCATGTCTTGCTTCCCTTCTCCCCTGGCCCAAATCTCGAAGCAGGAGGGAGCAGAGCCAGCTAAGGGTGACCCCTGGAACCATGCGAATGAAACCCCATGACTTGCCAGTAAAATAGTGGGTTGGTTGTTTTGGTGCGGGTGTAGACAGCATAGCATTGGCCACTGGGCAGCGGAGCATCTAACACTGAAGCCCAGATTAGATTGCCGTAAGATCCTGTCTTGCCATAAGAATATGGGCCTAGGGACGTCTGTCGTTTTCTCTAATGGGGATTCTTCAAGAAATTTAGAATCTGCTTCATCTTGGATTCTTTGTACTCTCTGAAGCTGTCGGATACTGTCTCTGGCTTGTTCCATTGCGGCGTACAGCATATGCTGCTCTCGGCCATCCCCATACACTAGGCAGTCAATGGATTCCTCTCTAGACTAGCACTGGGGTGACACAGGGGCTGCTAGTGTACTGGGGAAAGAAAACCAAAGGGCCCTAAAGTCACAGGCACCCGCATTGCACATGGGCTGCATGCACATTGTGCACACTCCATTGTTGTGTCATGTGTGGGGTTTCGGAACAGGCTGTCAGGGCAGTTCACTTCCCCCATGGTTGTGTTCACACAAGCACAGGAGTTACATGGATGAGAAGGGAGGGAGAGCGGGGCCTTCAGCATCTCAAGAAAAGGATGTTTGGGAGCAGGGCAAGGAGACAGTCTTTCTCATTTCTGACGGCTGCTAGGAGGAGGATAGGGAGCGACTGCTTCTGTCCGTGGTAGCAAAACAAGGAGCAGGCGGGAGTTGTAAATCTGCCCCATTGCCAAAACAGCTGAGCCCAGCAGAACAAGTTGCCAGGGAAGGATGTGGAACCCTGGTGTTGGAAGTTTTAAAAAACCATGTTTGGCCTCATTATTTTGGCCTCTGCTCAAGGCAATGGCCCCTTTTGAGGGCCCTCCCAGCCCTGTGATTCTCTGCGTAAATCCTTCGCTGTTTGACATTTAAGGGGGAGAGTGAAGGTGCAGGAGTTTTGGAGCCCTGCTGTGCTTGAGAACCTTTGATGTTTGTTTTTATCTGACCTGTGTCCTATGGTAAAACACTGAATTCTCTAGTGGCGAGAAATTTGTCTCCTCCTTAAGTGCTTGATGCTTTTTAAAGCCCCAGGCTTAATGTGCTGTGCTTGTTGTGTGGACATTTGGTTTCATTTAAAGGTGTGGGGGCGTGCGAATGCCTGACCCTTGTGGATGGGTTGCATGCTGATGACAGCTGTCTGGATCTTGGAGAGGTTGGTCAAGTGACTGCTTTCCTATCAGCACGCAATTCACATGGAACAGAATGCAAATGTCTGTCCTGTGTGAACTCGGCAGCTGAGAGGAGGGAAGCAGCCTCCAATCCCTGCTATAGTTGGGCTGAGCAAGTGTTTTCTGTAGCCGTTTCCACTTGAGCAGCAGAATGACTGTTGGAAGCTTGGGGTCTGGAGTGTAATGTGTCTGTTAATCATGAGCCGGGCGGTAGAGCGGTGGGATTCTCTTTGTTTTTCAGGCTGTGAACTCTGACAGTCTGCTGCTGCCACTGCTGCTGCTGCCTCATGTCCAGACAATTGTCTGCGGCCTTAGGGCTACAAGCTTACCTTCTGGGGGAAAGGAAAACAGACACACTTGTGATTTCTGCTCTTTGGGTTTGAGGCTTGCGAAAACAGCAGCCGTCAGAAGATCCCTTCCGATCCCTCCTCTTCCGTAGCCTCTCATCCCGGAGACTGCTCGCTGGGCTTCTCTGTCTACTCCCTTTTCCACCAGCACCCCCCTTTTCTCCTTGGACTAAGCTAGGCACTTAACTCAGCTTCGTGGATGTCTCCCTGTCTCTCTCTCTAGGCTCCTCTCCCTTGTCTATTCTAGACTGGAAGCCCCTTGGGGCTGGGACCTTTCTCTAATCGTGACTGTCCAGCACCACGCGCATTGCAGGCATATATAAATAATTAATAATAATCGGCACAAACTGCTGGCCTCTGTTTATCCTACATCTCGGCCTGTGCATGGCCTCAAACCCAAAGCAGAGATGTTTTTCTCTGTGCACAGAACCCCATCCAAGAGGCACTGAGTGGCCAGATGTGCCGGTAATGATGGAGAGTCTTTAGGTGATGCACTAATTAAGCCACTAATTAAGCCACAAGGGCAGCCGAAGTGCCGGGAGACAGTTGTCATTTTAACTCTGAAGACTGAACAGCTTGGAGGTTGTGTATGGACCTCCTGAAAGAGAATGATGGCTTCTTGCAGGAGGGGCGGGGTAGAAATCTATTAAATAAATAAATAAATAAAATTCTCATGCCGCTCAGGGTGTTTCATGGCACTCCTCTGAAAAAAGCCAACTCTCCCTCTGCAGGGAAGTCTCCCGAGCGTTGGGTTTCAAACTCATGGTGGGGGTGGTAGAAAGATCCGGTTACCTCCGCTCTTCTCTCGTCTTCCTCATGGAGGCCTAGGCTCAGCACCCTGAGGAGCCTTGAAAGAAGTCAGTGCCTTTGTCTTCTGTGACGGTCTGGTTTTGGCCCCAATAATCCATTGATTGTTGAGGAGTGCATGCAGCCTGTCCTGAGAGAGCCGCAGGGAACACGGAGAAAATGGTTTCTTGGCTCTGTTCCTCCCCCTGGGCTCCGCAACACTTTCATTCCAATACCATCTACGCAGACGTTGCTTTCTAAACTCTCATTCCCTGTTGATGGGTAACTGATTTGGGTTTGTTTCCACATGTGATTCCTTGAAATGTGTCAGGATGGACGCTCCAGGCAGAGAGTAGCCCAGTAATAACCAAGTATCAATGAAAGAAATGGCCTGACCGCAGAACTGATCTCCACAGAATGTTTGCTAAAGGTGGTTAAGCCCATTGCTCTCTCTGGAGACAGATTGCCCCATAGGTTGGGGACAAGTCGCCAGGCGCACATTACACCGGTGCACCAAAGTCTGCACTGGCTACAGTTTCAACTCTTGCAGGTTCAACTCCTGTCCTGCCTGATGAAGGACCCTGTGATGTCCGAAGCTTGTAAATCCTCCACCAACTTGAGTTGGTGCAATAAAAGATATCTCCATACTAGCTTGTCTCTACTGGCTACCTGTAATGTTTCAGGCACAATTCAAGGAGCTGGTTTTGACCTTTAAAGCCCTAAATGGTCGGGGTCCCACCTATCTGAACGACCACCTGTCCTACCATGCCCCGTTGCGGTCCCTACGGTCGGCCAGGAGCATCCTCTTACCGGTTCCATCTCTTGCCCTTGTCCATGGCCTGGAGGTGTTCAGGAGAGCATTCTCAGTTGCTGCCCTGGTTTTGTGAAACTCCCTTCCTCAGGAAGTTCACTTGAGACCGAGCCTAAAGCATCTTACGGAGGCGATGTAAAACATTTTTATTTGGAAAAGCGTTTGGCGGGTGGGGCTAGGGGTTGGCTGGGTTTTGGGGTAGGATTGTGGGGAAGGGTGGGAGTTTTTATTGTTCATTGGTTTACGAATTGTAAGCAACCCTGAGCCTCTACGGGAAGGGCGGGGTATAAATAAAATCAACAGCAAATGGTCATTTTCTTAAGAACAAGCTTTTCCAGCGTGAGAGGCCGTCTGCCCGGACCTTAAAGTGTCTGCTTCAGAGCAAAGTTGAGTGGCTGTGGAATGCCGCTAGCTGGGTAGACGCCTTGCTGCGGTGAAGACAAGCCCTATGATAACCGTTCGGCTATTTCCATGCAAGAGCTTCAGCCCGAGTTGGCTGGAGGGATCTATCATCCTGCCGGTGGTGCTCACTGAACCATTTCATAAATCGGTCCCCTCTGCTGTAATGTGCGTCCCCATGGAATAACGAGGGGAAACAGCCATTCTCTCTGTAGGGGTTTCCTTGTGTCCCTGCTGCTGGTCCTAGCGAAAAAGAATTAGAATTAATCAAGGTCCTATTAATCAAAGAGCCTGAAAATACATTTCTGAGAACTACTCTCATCCTTTCCCTTGGATGGCTGTGCTTTTGAAATTCCAAATTTGCCTGGTTTAATCTGAACTACGTTATGTCGCTTGATTGAGAAGGAATATCAGTTAGAGCTGTATGGGGCTGGAAATCTCAAAACATGAATTAAAACAAGAGCTTTCATGCAAACAACTGAAGCGGATTCATTGTGACATCTCTCTTTTCTGTGCTGGCACGGTAAAACTTTTAACTGCACAGTTACTCTTACTGGAGTTGTGCGGACATGCCCCAGGACATTGCATTGATAGTGCCGCCCAGATGACAACTGGAGTAATCTGCTCTTTTGGGATTTTACCTGAATGTTTGTAGAAGGAATTGCAGAAGTCTCTAATGACTGCTTTCTCCAGCTGCAGTTTCTAGGTAAACTGCCAAGAGTCCAGGATTTTCCTCATAGCCTCCAAGAGCCCATCTGTTCAGATTCTGGCTTAGGGAGGAAATGCAAACCAGATACCAAAGTTCAACCCGTCCCTCGTTACTGATAATACCGCCACTGCTAATTGCTCCACACCCTAATTCTGCTGCTCTTCACTCAGTGGATAATGGAAAGGAGTCTAGCACTGCCAAGAGGAATTGGATGAGATGAGACGAACCCCAGCTCCTTGGGGTAGAAGAACTTGTAGAGGCACAGAGGTGAGACTTTTGGATCTGAGGGAGAAGGATTTGCAAGTGCCGTGTCGGATTTCCATCCAGACTCAAGCGTGATTACATTTATTAGCTTGAATTTTATTTGTGGAAGACTCAATTTGTTTCAAGAGCAATTTATTTTTTAAACTTTTAAATAGATTTAATTAAAAGTCTGGGCATGTTGTTGATAGATTTATTATTAATATTATTATTTGGTTTCCCAAACGGAAGCTGTAGTGTCACCTCCTGAACCTTTGCAGGTTTGACCATCTTGCCCCATCTGGTACTGGAGGCAGAAATGTCAGATTTCCAGAGAGCAGCTGAGTGAGTCAAGAGTCTGGCACAATGGGGACTCAAGTGGAATTAGACATTAGAGTGGAACTAGAAGGGACTGGGCATGTTTAGTCTTAAGGAAAGGACATCAACGAGGACAAACCTCTCAAATACGTGAAAGGTTGTAATGTAGAGAATACAGAACAGCTGTTGTCTTTGGTCATTAATTAAGGGTGAGGGGAATAGACTTTAATTACAGAAGGGTGAAATTGGGTTAACTATTAGAGGGAAGGGTCCTGACAGAATTCTTGGGCAGTGGGGCAAGTTACCAAAGGAGACTCTTGAGTCCTCATCGTAGTTTTTTTAATATTAGCTGGATAAATTGGTGTCTGGTTTATTTAATCTTGTGTGTGCTGGGCATTGGGCAAGGGGATGGACTAGGGGATGTCTCCGGATCCTTTACAGCCCTACAATTCTGTCATTCATTGCAGATCCTAGGTAGGAATAATTGCACTTTGGCTTTTGAACTTGGAAACAAATTAGCTTTCTGTGTTAAACGTTGTTTCTGTGTCTCGAAAACCCAGTTCTAGAAATATTTATTGAGCAATAGAAATGTTTACTAAAATAGGGAGGAAAGAATTTTTGGGTGGGCAAGTAGAAAACCGAGAGGAGGGGTGACAAAAGACTAGGGCTTTTTTGGTAGTATTTCAACGTTTTCTCACTGGGCGTTCTCCTGTGGAATATCCCTCTCTCTTTGTTTAAACATTTCAGGTGGTTCTGGTTATTAGTACGATCACTTGCATTTATTACTCCCTTTCCTGGGTAGTGCCAGGAGGAATCCCCTGGCGGCTACTGCTCCGATGCAGAGTGAACGAGAGACCCTGCCGACGAGCTTGTGGTCTAAGTTAGGACAGTGGGCAGTAGCGAAAGAATCTCGAGTGAATCGCTGTGGAACCAACTGGCCCCGCGGGGCTGTAGTCAGAAGTTTGGTTCCTGGTTTTCAGAGGAAGATAAACAAGAATTGTGAATGTTATCAGTCGTCCCTGCTGGCCAGCTGCCTGGCCACGACCAGCTGGCAATGGAATTACACTTGGGAAACGGGCAGTAGCAAGGCAGTCATGCCTCACTCAGGCTGCTTCATCCTAGGCTGAGCCCGTGGCTTTTAAAAATCCGGACGTGAGAAAGCTGGGATTAAAATCTCCCAGAGCGTGTCCTGTTGAATGTAAACATGGATGTATGCACATGGAGCTCTTTGCTGTGTTGGTCCCAGTGTAGGAGATGGAGACCAGGTAGTTCAGATGATCCCTTTGATTGGGATGACAGGGTACAGGCTTTATCACATTTGGCTCTTCCCACCTGGGAAAAATCAAATCCTTCTGATCCCTCCCCCCCCCCTCCCCCCCTAAAGAATATTTTGTCTTTACTGGATTTTGGTAAAAACAAAGGGAAGAGGCCTAGAATTCCCCTCGGTTGAAGGCAGATGTTTGTTATCTCTTGGACGGCCGATTGCTCTTTGTAAAGGTAGATGGGTCTGTAATTAAGTTGAAGCTGCCTCCAAGCCTTTCTCTGCTGAAAGGACTGATAATTGGTGGGGTTGCCCTAAGCATCAGTCAGCAGAAACTCTTTTGTACGTTATAGGTACAGACTTATCCATTTTTTCAATACCTAACACCAGCCAGTTTGTGTCAGCACAGGGATAAATCTCTATCACAGAGCCGTGCTTTTATAGAAATTAACGAGAAACTTAGAGCAGGTGATCTATTATGGCAAGATCGAGTGCTTCTGTGAGCTGCCCAGAGAATGAGTCAACAGCAGAAGAATAACCTTTTTTATGGAGAGGGGGTGCCTGGGAGGTTTGTGTTGCTGCAGAATTAGTGACTAAAGCAACAAGACTCAATGAGATTTCAAGGCATTGAGTCTGAAGAGCGTCTTCAGTAAATTCACTCCTGAAGTGGGCTCCTGTCTGCCAGCCTTACGGCCCATTCCCTTCTACCTACTCAGTTCTCTGGAACAGTATTCCTCCTCTAGGTCTGAAATGAGCAGCTGAATTGCTGCTCGTGAGAACTTTTGCTATATTGGGAAATGGGATTGATTTTCCAACCGTTTCCTAATACCGATGCAATTTCTCGATTTTTGCAATAATGCAAGATACCCTCTCAATTTACTGACTTTCTCTTTACCATTTACCACACATTTGCTGCCTACCGCATTGCTGAGGGTATCACTTTACTTGTGGGTTTGTTGTTTCTGCATTTTGGAGCCAATCACTGCGTGAATAGTCAACCCCTTAACCTCCAGTCAGCATTGTTGTTCTGTGTTGTTCCCTTTGCTTTGACCAATCTGCAACTGGGTTGCAGATGAGTAAAGGAATCTGCCTAGCAGCCAGTGAGCGACATGGAAGTACAAGGGGAAAACGGTATACAGGAATGCAGCGTTGCGTCGGTATTACCTCTCGGGATCCGAAGTGGACGGCAAAGCACTAAACGGGATCCCAGTAGGTGGAAAGTGGGTACGTTGAGAAATGAAATGTTGGTTGAGACATTACTGAGCACCGAGAGTATGATCGGGTATACTGAGCATGGTCGGGAGTATACTGAGCATGGTCGGGCCCCCAAGACCAGTTGCCACCACGGTCGGGTCCCCAAGGTTGGGCCCCCAAGGCCAGCTGCCACCACGGTCGGGTCCCCAAGGTCGGGTCCCTCAATTCAACTGAGACAGTATCAGGAACTGGGATTTCAATCAGATTTCCCGTTTTGGCAAAACCTCATTTTAGCCCTATCCTTCAGATAATGGCGATCTCGCTCCCCCAACCAGCACTTCAGAAACATTACTTTGTAAGGCACCAGGTACATTGTTGGCGCTATATAAATGCTTAATAATTTCCCATTAATAGATACTGAATCTAAGCAGCCACATGCTGGTTATCGTGTCCTTTAGGCTTCGTGGTGCGTATGGCAACAAGCATTTCTCCAGAGTGAGATTATTTGTAAGACGAGTTGCACAGTGACACTGTGTTTCTGATGACAGCCTTGCTTCTCTACTAGGGGAAGAGCATCCTCTTTTTGCAGTGCTGTCACCTGCCATTTCATCTCCAAGGTTTGCTCTTCTCCCTGTTGAGCTGGTACCCAATGTGCTGGTATCCCAAGAACTCAGGACAGGGTTACAGCATGTAAAATCCCAAACAAGCACCAGTAAACCCAATTAAAATCCCTTATTCTGATCTATCTCCTTGCCTGGGAAATACCTGGCTAAATAGAGAAGACTTGCGTTGCCTCCGGAAGACGAGCAAACTCGGGCTCAGATAAATCTCCAAGGGAAGGAGGTTTGGAGCAGCCACCGAAAGAGAACGCCTTTCTCTGCACCCTCCGTGCGTGAACCTGATGGTCAGAGAGCACTCTCCTCTGGCCTCGGCGTCCATGATGGGGCACGAGGGAGGAGGCGGTCTTTCCGATAGGTGGGGTCAGGCTGTTCAGGGCTTTATAGGACAAAGGGGGTTTTCTGATGTGATGGTGGCCGGCTTTCGCAACCTTTACTCTGCAGGCCACTGTAACATGCCAGAGGTTTACACAGGCTGGATTCCATCTGTGGTGGCAACTAGTCAGGGCTACTCCCCAAGGCCAGCTGCCACCACGGTCGAGATCCCCAAGGTTGGGCCCCCGAGGCCAGCTGTCACCACAGTCGGGATCCCCATGGTCGGGCCCCCAAGGCCAGCTGTCACCACGGTCAGGTCCCCAAGGTTGGGTCCCCAAGGCCAGTTGCCACCACGGTCGGGTCCCCAAGGTTCGGCCCACAAGGCCAGCTGTCACCACAGTTGGGTCCCCAAGGTCGGGCCCCCAAGGCCAGCTGCCACCACGGTTGGGTCCCCAAGGTCGGGCCCCCAAAGCCAGCTGCCACCACGGTCGGGTCCCCAAGGTCACATTTGAAAGCGTGGTTTACTCACCCCAGTCTGGAGTGGCCAGGGGGCCGGCCAGGCACCATGACGGCCATCATTGGCCACCATGGCCATCAGTCAGCGATGGGGGGGCGAGCCGCTATGTGCAGTGTGTGTGTGGAGGGGGCGGATGGACACTGGGCTCCCTTCTCTCCTCAGCGGCCAGCCCCCCATCACATTAGTGTGGGGGCCTAGCTGGATCCCAGAGGGGGAAAATTCATGGTGGCACTTGGGCACCTTCACCCCCCAAAACCAGCACCTTGGACTGGATGAACAGCCAGTAACTGGTGGCTAAATATATCCGTTCCTGTGCTAACTCTGTAAACAGTGTCTGTGGTTGTCTAATTGCATCAGCTGTGGTGTTGGCCGCATCCTCTGAACTTCAGGAACGGCACACTCCGGTGTATGCTCCGCAGCGTCCCATCTGTCTGCCTAACACCTTGCCTATTTCTAAGGCGCTCGGCACCCAGATACTTCGGCTGCAAGGAAGTGCTTTCGACGCTCGGCATGCCTGCTAATGGCGGGATCACTGTGCTGTTTCCCTGGCCTGTCAAGCAGGAAGTCAGCCTTTAAACCAGGGGTAGGAAACCTTTCCTGTCCGGGGGCCAGATAGGAGTTGAGGCTGGGGGTGATTAATGTAGACACCGTGCATCTCTCCTTGAGAGCCCGCCCTCATCTCGGCTCCCTTTGCTGGAGCTCGTTCCTTCATATGAAACTATAGTTAGGGCTATGGTTTTTTTTACGGGGGTCACGGTTTTAGTGAATTCCCTCCCACCCCCGTGACTTTCACTGTTTCCCGTGACTCCCCGTGATTTACCTGAGATTGAATTCAGCAGTGGAGGCTCCAGTGCGCCGAGTAGAGCTGTGGAGACTTGCAAGCCCTGCCCCTTGGCCAGATGCCAGAAGCCGATGAGCGGGGAGTGACTGATTTGCGCGGCGGAGCAAAACCGCGGCGTCTTCCCGCGTGGTACCAAGGCCTTCCTGTGCGGCGTGCCGTGCTGATGTTTCAGCGGGGGGTGGGGCCAGGAGTAGACCGGAGCGCTTCATCTGCCTCTCCTCCCGCCTTTCCTTGCGCCGGACGCTTGTCTGACTCCGTCTCTTTGGGCAGGCTCTTGTTGCCAGGGGCATTCCCCTTACAGTGAATGGGGGGTGGGGGGTTGCTTTCCGCTTGCTTTCTTGTCAAATTTCTTTGTAATAATTTCATTTTGCCAGGTCAAAATGCCAGGTCATTACGTTTTTTGTGCCAGCTCCCCAGGATTTATCTCTTTAATTTTCTCTTTATCGCCTTGTATCTCTTCAATTTTTTTTGCTTGGTGCTTTTGGAGGGTGTGTGTGGTTGCACAAGGGGCTTAGAATTGGGGTGGGGGGAGGGGCTCCTTTCATTTTTAACTAATTATTGAATAAAAATTTTTTACCCATGACTTTTCCGTGACTTTTTCTCATTTTCTCCCTGACCAAGTCATGACTCTTTAAAAAACAAAAACAACAACAAAAAAAAACAACCCCATGAAATAATCCTAGCCCTAACCATAGTCCGTGCTAGACCGGGTCAGACCAATTATCCATTGAGGGTAGCGTCCTCTCTCCGACAGTGTCACAGTCTGTGCCAGGCTCGCTTCCTAAAAGAGGTGCTTCAGTTCCAGGGCCTGGGTGTGCAGGAGGTCCGACTAGATGATCGCAATGGATCCTTCTGGCACCTTGGAATGATGAATAGAAGGATTCTCCCAGGAAGTCGCATGTTTCTCTGTGTGAAAATACCTGCCAGACTGGGGTTCCCAAGCCCTGAGAAGCCCGAGGCAAATTCATTATAAATTACTTTATCAATAATTAGGAACTGGGGAACCTTTTGGGCAAGGGGGAGCCTAGACCAACAGGACGGGCTCCACCCTACCCAGAACTGTACCCGGCTGCTGTTGCTAAACATTAAAGAGAAGGTAGAGCAGTTTTAAAGCAAGAATCCGGGGGAAAGCTGATGGGCTCTGAAGAATGAATGGTTTGGAGCGAGGGATCTTCAAAGGAGGCCATTAATTCAGGGGAATAGAGTATCTTAATATAGAGGATGGGAAAGAAGGCGAAGGAGCCCAGGTGAAAACCGGTGCAGAAGAGACCATGACTCCAAAATACTTGAAACAATCACTTATAATGAGCAGACTAAGAATAATAAAAAGTAAAATGTTTGAGTGTCTATTATACAAATGAGAGAAGACTAAGTAGGGAGAATTAGCGTGCACGGCACTAAAGGAAGATCTCGACATAACGGGCATCTCGGAGAGCTGGTGGGGTGAGGATAGCCAATAGGACACTGCCCTACCAGGGTACAAACTATATCGGAACGACCGAGTCGCTGGAGCTGGGGGTGAGGTGGCGCTCTGTGTTACCGGCAGCATTGAGTCAAGCCGGATTAAAATGTTACAGCAGGGGAGCTGGACTCTGGAATCTCTAGGGATAGAAATTCCATAAGGCTAAGATTTTGTCACCAGAAATATCCCCAACAATCATGGAGAAGCCAAGGGGAAATTTTGAGAAAGTCATGGTTCCCCCACTTGCCTGTGATTCAGCCGCAAATCTTACCTGCGGCGGGTGCAGCAGACAGACTATGAAATACTAACAGAGATTAGACTGGCTACTTTTGGGAGCTGGGAGCGAACAATAGGGAGTGGATCGCCCCATTGTGACCTGTTGGGGTGGTACTTCCACTGTCGGAGACAGGATGCTGGGTTCAATGGACCATTGGTCTGACTCAGTCCGGCACTACTGATGTGCTTCTGCTCTTATATCCTTTTGTTGAAAAGTGACTTTTTGGGTACTTGCTTGGATTTCCAGCCCCAAGGGCATACTTAGCTGCTGTAGTTCCACCACCCACTGGTTCTTGTGCTGACTACACCTTCCTAGTACCTACCCACTAGGAAATCCCCCGCAATGCCAGAGGCAAACAGGGTTTTTTCTTGTTTTTCTTTTCATTTAATACAATTTCCTGTGGTCTTTCTCAGGCAAGTGTGTCACGGAGGAACATAGGGTCACACACGTGTAACACGGGCCTACATGTAGACTACAAGTCTGGTAAATATGTAAAGCAAAAGGTTCCACATGTATGTAACGTTACAATTGAGAACTGACACCGCTCTGATGAATTGGCGGTCATGAGGATAAAGATACATTTTCTGACTCAGATTGTTAGTTGCTCATCCGTTTTCCAGAACGTTTGCCCTTCCCCGATCGCAGTCGAACACTTATGCAAGGGAAGTGAATAGATCTGTGCGGGAAAGTGCTAAAAATACAGCCCAGTGCAGGAGGTGGCGAGATAACACTCGGGGAGAGAGAGCGTCTCATGAATTAAGCAGAATAAAAAGGATTTTATTTAAAGAAAAGGGGAATTGAAAACTGAAAGCTGTCAAGCAATGAAATAAAACGCAAAGGGCTTAGTGGAGCAGAACAGTCAGGATTTGCCCTAAATGATTGGGAACAGAAAGAGGGTGGAGAGTTGCATTTCCCTGGGCTTGCTGAGTTAGTGGAGGTTCTCTCTCTCTCTCTCGATGAAGCCGGGCACCTTCTCCGACATCGGCTCATGCCCAGAAATGCCTGTAGGGTTTCTGGGAGACCAGCTGGGCCGAGCTGAGGAACAGAGGGTCAGCTAGTCCAACCCCCAGAGGCTCCGAGGCAGAATGACGGCAGCTCCAGCATGTTCAGCCTCTTGTTGAAACCCTCCAGCGGCAGCGAGACCCTACGACCCCTGAGGCAACTTGTTCCATTGCCAAATAGCGACGGCTGCTAGGAAATGCTTCCTGATATCTAACCAGCACTTGCCTTGCTTGCTTCCTTTGCAGAAGCCCAGGAAGAAATAAGTGAGCAGAACGAGACCCAATAGAAACTAGGCACATTTTTTTTTTTTACCACGCGGGTGATTAGCCATTGGAACAGGCTGTCGTCCAGGGAGCGGTGGATTCCCGTCTCCAAATCAAGAGTCTAGAAGAGAGGGCTTTCATCAAACTCAAGCTTGCTCGAGCAATAACAGGGCATGAATTCGGAGGCCGGATTGGTCCTGTTGGCCACTTTTAACCTGTGGGGCCATTCAGCGCATCATCCCCTCAGCAGAGCAGGTAACGGGCTGCAGCCTGGGAAGGGGTTTTAGCAGAGCGTGTCTCTCCGTCAGCCTGAATGAAGAAAGAGTTCTCCCTGCCGGGGGCCGCATCCTTTGCCTGCGCTGCTTCCTGCGATGGGTTGTTTATAGCTCCCAGCCTGGCGCTTTATAGCTTTTCCTAATTTTTACTTTAGTAAAAGATGGCAGCATTAGAAATGATTTGGGTGGGCAGGCGAGGGCCTGTCAGCGCAGTGAACCCATGAATGGAGCTCTCTGCCCTGGCCACAGCCGCACACGTAACTCAGGACCCTAACGTTTGATGAAGGGTAGAGTTTATGGAAGTAATAAAAAAGCTGCGATCACTTTTGTTTGCTGCCACGCTAGTGTAAATAAGGGATGGGTGACACCCTGCGGATTCCACCCACGGGGCAGCTAGCGGCACGTCTGTCTGGCGACTGTCTTGCAGGCAGGGCTGTCCATGGTCACATCCAAGAGCTAACAAGGGTGTGGGCTAGGTAAAAGCCCTCTCCTCTGGATTCCCCTCATCCGATCCCTTAACATCCAGAGCGTTCTCCTTGGCTCTCATCTCCTCCTCCAGGCCACTCTGGTGCTCAGCAGGTTTAGCTGAGAGAAAAGCAGATTAAGGGGAGGCACGTTGACCGATTTTAAAATGTTTAAAAGAATGTGATGGAGAGTCCGTTTGCCGTGTACTGTCACTGAGGACAGGACAGGAGTAGAAGCAATGGGTTTAAATTGCAGGAAAGAAGGGTTACGTTAAATATTAGGAAAAGCTTCCTCGCTGTTAGAACATTTCAACAGTGGAAGAAGCTGTATTGAGAGTTTGTGGCACAGAAGTAGCACCCCCCCTAGGTCAGAGGAATAGTCCAACTAGACTGCGTCCTGTCCCCAGCAGTGGCCACTCTCTTTCCCTAAGGCCCGGGGATGTTCAAGAAGAGACCAGACAGGCATCTCCCAGAGAGGCTTTTTCGGTGCATTGTATCATCCTGCCTTAGGACAGCAGCGTGGACTAGTTGACCCGCGAGGTCTCTCCTCACCCTGCTCTTCTAAGGGTCTGTGATCTCTTTGGTGGTTTTCTCCCCTTGCTTCCTGGCCCCTCTCATGTTAGCTCTGCCATCCCCTCTTGGAGGCTGTTTCTGACATCACCTTTGGCAGAGAGCGGTGTCCAGGACTTGCGTTTGGACCTGAATGAGCTCAGACTGCAGCACGGCTGGTTCCAGCGCACCAGGCCCCGTCCCCAGAGACGTTCGCTGCTGCATCCACCGCGCTTGGCAGCTGGTGGGCGATGCAGCTGCCTGTGACCTGTGCCAATCGGGGGTGGCAAGGAGAGTGGATTCCAGTAGTGACCGAGGTAGAGAGAGCAGGCAGGTGGGTTGCCTGGAAGGCAGAGCCAGACTCAGATGGAGCCACTCTGCCACTACCGGAGCCTGTGTCTCCAAGAGGAGCGGCCTGCTCCTAGTTACTGTTGGCGGCAGGCACCTTGAAATGTTTCCTTTCTCCGACTGTCTTGCTTCTGTCTCTTCTTGATGAATGGCCAACTCTTCAAACCTTGTTAACGTCCTGGCACGTGGGAGCGTTGTTACAGCAAGGCTGATGGGGGTGTAAATTTGCTGCACCAAGTGTTTCCCTTTGGTTCCTGAGGCGAAGCAGCTTTTTCATCTGCCAGCCAAGATCGTAGCAAGATCCAGTGGCTGAAGCAGATTGATTTAGGCTAGAAATAAACTGCAAATTACTACAGTGAAGGTCATTAGTAAGCGGAGCAGCTTGTCGGGAGACATAGAATCCTCTCCATCGCTTAAGGACTTTAAAGCTAGGCTTCCTTGAGAGCGTTTTGGTAGAGAAGCTGTAATGCCCTGGAAATTCTGGGTTCGGTGCAGGATTTGGGTAGCTGAATTTCTGTGGTCTGTGCTGGAGGGTCGGACTTAGAAGATTGTAGTCAGGACCCTTTGTGTTCTGTGCTCCCGCCGTTGGGGAAAACCTAGAATACCCTGGTTTCTGATCCTTATGCTAGGCCCTTTCTGTTCTGGAAAATCCGTGTGTGTAAACAGCCACCTGTTGGGTAGCAAAGGGGAGTCGCTTACTGGGAATGGTAGTATGGGCTTCTGTGTTTGGCGTCTCTTGGTGACTTCTTGGTCCAGTTGAATCCATTTATAAGTAAAAAGATGGAGTTTTTGAATGAGCCGCCCAACAAATGCAGCCTGGGGACCTGAATTGAACTGGGCTCCTCCCTTTTCCCAAGTGTAATGGTGCCCCAGTCAGGAAGGAACCCGGCTGGCTTTGCAGTAGTTAGCTGGGTCTGCAGCGATCCAACCCCAAGAAGCTTTTAGGGCTGTAAAGGAAGCCGTTGTGTGACTGGGGAATGTACACAGGATAAATCTCAGCCCTACTGAAATCAGTGACAAAATCCTCATTGACTCCAACGAGAGTTGACTCAGGGAATAAGTTGGTGTCTTTCTTACGTAATCACTTTTTGGACTTCTGGAACTTTTAAAGGCACCTGAGACTGCATTGCTAGACGCGAGCCACTTACCTCTTGCGAGATGCCACCTTATCATCCACGGGTCATTTTTTATCCTTTTCATTTGTAAATGCCCCGAGTGATGGATCCTGTTACAGCCTCATGCATGTCACTCTTGGGATGCTTTTCTCAGATTTTTTTCTGAAATGTCTTCCTTCTCATGATTATCCAGTATCTCCTGGCTCCGTTCTAAAGAGTTTAACCTTTATTAATCCCACATGGAGAAACTAAGAGAGAGGATATAAAAGACTTGGTTGAGCTCACAGGAGGAGCCGTTTCTGGAAGGAGTTCCTGGCTCTGATTCCGCTACCCAGATCGCACCTCTCTCCACTGAGCTGAGTCCTGCAGCAGCTGTCCTGGAAATCTTTCCGTGCTGTGTGACCTGTGTGGGATGAATCTCGCTATACTCTGTGTACGGAGGGAGAATGTGTTGACAGCCTTGCCCGATGTACAGGATGTAAATATCCCTAGCTGTATATTTGTAGAGCTTCCCTCACAGAGTGTGGTGTGGTTTCTTCAGAAGATATTTATATGTCAAGGAGTGTTTACCCAGAATGTGTGAAAACTTTAGAGAAAAACCTGACTGTTGCGAAGATAAAAATGTTTCCACTGAGGAATCCTGACTTGCCCAGGGAAGAGAGATGAGCACTTTGGTTAAGGGCCAAGTGCCTGACTCATCCCATTGTGTGGAAATTACATGCTTGATTTTCTGAAAATATTTTCCTCTTGGAAGGGGTACTATATATTTCTTTGGAGGCCAGGAATTCGTTTCTCGGATCTGTCTGATCCTTCTCTTGACAGAGCTGTATCATGGTTTGATAATGGTTGCCTAGTTTAATGGTGATTTACTAAAGCAACAAACTTTAGTTTAAAAAAAGTTAAATGCACAAGTTTTTTAAACGAAAAACTTTCCTCTTCAAAAACGTCACAAAATCATTTTGACTCTAGCTTAAATTCCAAAAAACATACAGATTCATTACAATTACAATTAAAAAAACATTCCACTCCATACATTGCAACAAGGCATAAACGCTAAAAAACATGGAAATTATTTCAGAATTTGAGGAATATTTAATATTTTATCCTCATCAACATAAATGTAATATATGTACTTAATTCCTTACCATACATTAATTCATTTTTATCAATAACTAAACTTGCACATTATTAAATTTTAATTTATCATCATAATTTGACAATTAACATTTTTTTCAGAGTGAATTAACTCTGTTTCTACAGAACTACATTCTGTACAACAAATTCTATAATGTTCTCTACACTAACATTGTTAACTGTTTATTGTATTAAGTGTATACAATTTGTATACATGTAAAGGACAGAGTTAATGCACTCTGAAAAAATTGTTAATTGTTGAATTATGACAATAATTTGGTGTTTGTCTTGTTGCAATGTACAGAGTTGAATGTTTTTTTAAATTGTAATTGTAATGAATTAAAATTACAACTACAATTAATTGTAATTACTCCATATGTTTTTTGGAGTTTAAACTAGTCAAAATGATTTTGTGATGTTTTTGAAGAGGAAAGTTTTTAGTTTTAAAAACTGTTGTGCATCTAAGGTTTTTTTTAAACTGTAAAGTGTTTTGTTTTGGTAAATTTTCAGGCTTTGTGCGATATGATTAATATATCAGCACATTAATATATCAGTTGTTAGACAACTTTTAAGTTGTCTATTGTACAGAACTTTAAACTTAAAAGTTGTGTAACTTTAAAGTTGTGCATATATGAAGTTACTTGTTTATATTAGGGTCAATGGGAATTATTATCCCATCTAACCCCTAGTGTAAAGTAGGAGTAACTCTACAAGAGCGAAAGGAGTTTGAGGAGGAACTTGGTGTTGACAGTTTTTTAAAGCATAGTGTCCACATGAAAACAGGAGGTGTTTGGGGAAAGATTGTCCCAACTTCTTCTTACTCCCCCCCCTCCCCCAACTCAATCTCTATCTCTCTCCCACACGCATACGCGCGCGCGCACACACACACATACACATACACACACACACAGATTCTTCCCCCCACTCACTCACACTCTCTCTCTCTCACACACACACACACACACACACACACACACACACACACACACACACACACACACTTCCCCCCAGTCACTCACTCTCTGACACACACACATGCGCACACACACATGCGCACACAGTACACACACACACACACACACATTCTCTCTCTCTCTCTCTCTCTGGGTCTTTATACCCCACCACTGTTGGAGACATCACAAGGGCGGGTCATGACGTCTGCAGATAGGAAGGCAATCCTGATTGCTATTTAAAATTCTTTTCAATCCTCAGGACAATGGCTTAGCTCCCAAAGACATTAATGGTACAGGATTGTACCTTTTGTCTTTGCTGCTGTCTGGGATTGCATGATTAGACTGAATTATCAAAATCAGGTCACATAGGTAAAATGTTTGGAGAACCGGTGCCCTAAATCTCTGACTGATGGCATTGAGAATGCACACAGCAGATGAGTCATGCCATAGTCGCCTTATGGCTTAATTTACACTTTCATCTGAAGCATCCAGGCCTGGCCACTGCTGGGAGACAGGATACCAGTTCACATGGACCACTAGCGAGAAAGCCTACATAGTGTCCAATTTGTTTTCTGTGTGCTATGCCCCTGATTTATAATCTACCACTTTTTGATTTTCAGATGTCGGCAGGTATGCACTTATCGGTAGTACTTCCAACTGCACTTGAAAGAAAATAGAAAAATATCATGTAGCCACAGACTTTCCCATTTCGCCATATTGTAGGTTACAAAGACTTAGAGTTGGGTAGACTGTGCAAAGCTCTTCATCTCACCTTGGAACACACCTTGTCCCCTTCCCATTATTATCTTTCAAGGAACTTTATTCTCTGGGAAATTATGTTGAGTTTCTTTTCTGAAGTTTAGTTTTCTTTGTATTGTTATGAAGCAAGCTTCAGAAACACATTATTTCTTTTGATCCAACTTGTTCCCAGGTTTGCTAGACTTACGGAAAATGCAGTGTGCTACCAAGGTTCATGAACTACAGTATTCTATGCGTCAGTCTGAAATAGGTGTAAGCAGCAGTTTACCTTCCACAACATTACACACTTTTGCAAATCAAAGGTATATTTTAAAAAGTGCCTGATGGAGGATTTTTAATTTTTTAAGCCTGTAGAATTAATAAATACAAGTCTGTCCAAAACACATCGATCTCAGTTGAAATTATTTTATAGCAAGACGCTTAAAACAGAGGTTTTAGACTTCTTTTAAAAAAAATAACACCAGTGGGCTGATTAGGGAGCAGCGTGAAAAGAGCGAACCCGGGGCGAGCTCGGTCCCCACAGCGGTAGTGGAGGAGGGGGAACGGTTTCGATGGGCTGGATAAGGAAGCGGGGAGGCGCGTAGGTTGAAAAGCCGAGCATGGCGCCACTGCAGCAGCCTTTGAGAGCGGCTCGGGCTCGCTGTCCAGTCTGGAGCAGCGTTCCCCCCCCCCGTTTCCCCTGTGTGCCACCCCTCCCCCGCGATCACCCTGCTCCCCTCCCCCCCATGCACTCTGGCACGCTGCTAGAATCCCCCCCCGCCCCCCGCAACCCGATCTCTCCCAGCTGGGCGCCTGCTGCTCGCCCCATGGAATCCCCTTCTAATGCACTTTCCAGCCCACGCTCTGCCACCCCGGGCTGCTAGCAAGCCCGATGTCCTGGGACCTCCCTGCTCCGGAGCGCGTCCCGCCCGCGCACCCAGGCATTGGCAGAGCTCGCTTCTGATAGTTACGTGATTTTTAAAAGTACAGTCATTTATCTTTTCTTACGCTGTGTTGAGCATAAGGAAAGTTACGCGACTCTACTTTTTAAAATCAGGTAACTTTATCAGAAGTGAGCGCTGTCACACAGACTTTAAGCTGTAGTCAGTTTCATGTCAGTTACACAGTGTCCCACTAACTGACATGAAACTGACTAGAGCTTAAAGTCTGTGTGACAGAGCTCACTTCTGATAGTTACGTGATTTTAAAAAGTAGAGTCGCGTAACTTTCCTACGCTGTGTTTTGCCGGTCAACCGCGCATGTGCCAGCCAGCAGAACTGATTTTTAAATCATTAATAACTCAGCTTTGGCTGCACCAATCACTATTATATTACAGAAGCAGTTGTTATTGATCTCATGCTCCAAGTGTGAGACGTTTGGGGGCTCAACTAATTCAGGGGGACAAGATAGTGATGATTCAAAATCGTGAGGACGTGTGCATTTTGACCACAACCAGTTAACTTTTAAACAGTCATAACATTTTATTTTCCTGATGGATCTTCTTCAGACTTTGTGCATATGATGGTCTTCACAACTTATAGCCATAGATATATTTTCAGAAATGTAGCTCAAGCGGTTTCGTCAAAATCGGGGCTTCAGCTGTTTATAATGGAGAGTGGCTGTGCATTTAACTTCCTTGCAGCTACTGCTGCAAGAAAATAAGTTGGAGCAAGACCCCAGTCACCATCTGGGAACCAAAGAGCTACAAATTTAGGGGAATGGCATGACCTGGATTACAGACTGGTTTCTGAAGAAAATTTCTGGCTTGTTCTGAGCGCTCCTCATGGTATCATTATCCATCCAGGCTAAAAACTTGAAATGTGCTGAAATGTGAAGTTTTGGGGGAAAAGATCTGATCATCCCTGTGTGAGAGAGACTAAAATTCTGTGAGTAGTAAACTTGTTCCAATTACTGTTTAAAAAAAATAATTTATTATTATTATTATTTTATTTATTATCTATACCCTGCCTGCCCCTATCCAGAGTTGGCTCAGGACGGAACACAATAGTTTAAACCCCCCAATGTCTTAACTGAAATACATGTAAAACAAAACAAAGTTCCCGCCCCCACCCCCAAGGCCAGAAACCCTGCTCCACAGCTTGTTGGCTGTTAATACCAAACTCTCTCCAGTTTGATACCAAATCAAACTTTCTGGAGCGATTGATACGTCTCCCAGTGCAGTGCCCTGGGAGTCCATGGATTTTTCTGATTGTGTAGGATACTCAGTCCCTCCCCTCCCAAAAATCAGTGAAGGGCCATTATTAGCAACCAGTGCTTCTGTTAAATATTGTTTTTTGTCATTTGCCCTTTCATTTGGGTATTCTATCAAAATTTGGACAGAAAATCTTTTCACAAGAATTTCAAACATTTTGAAAATGTATCAAATTGTTGACAAAGGGACAAAATGGAGAGGAATCCCTTTGGGGAGTGTCCTATCCTGGTTTTGTCCAGCTCCCCTGAATATTTATTTGCCGCCATCGATGAGCAGGAGGCTTTGCAAGGCCACTAGCTTAGCTCAAGTCACAAAGAAGCCTTTGTCGTTTTCTAGATTTGTTTCCAGTTGGGTTGATTTCAGACAGCAAGAGCCCAAATTCTGGAAGTCTGCTCTTGCAAGATTTCCAATCCAGTGCAGACTCATTTGAATATACAGTGTAAGCATCCAAATTTCTGATTGGGTGTCTGACGCAAAGCCAAGCCTTTCCAGGACAGCTTTGCTGAGTGGAGTCTGGTATTCATGTTTCAAGCCGTTGGTTACACTTGTGTCTTGACTGGACTTTTCCCTTCATCTCTCAAACAGCCTCTGAGCAGAACCACATTCATATGGGCTTTAGTGGAGCATAATGCAATTAAACAGAGCAAGGATCCCAATCAGCAATTAATTTGTGGCCACAATAGGAGAAACTAAATTCATTGCAATGTAAGTTGGTCTGGAACCAAACTACAGAACAGATTCTAAACTCGTGCTGTTAGTACACACGTCACGGTTCCCTTGCAGGGGTTGTGTGTGGTTTGTGCATGCACACCACGCAGGGTTTAGGATTGGGCCCTTTATCTCATGCCCATACTCTGCCGTTGATACTTTAAATGGATGATGTCAAACCGTGTTTTGGTTTTTTAATGAATTAGCTGATTATCCAACTTGGCTGATGCAGCGATATATCCTGACGTTCGTTATAAGGCATAGGGACCTTTTGGAAAAGTCTTAATACTTGTTTGAAAAGCTAAAACATTTCTAGATCTGTCTGTTGAGATGAAGGTTGTCTAACGGCAACTTGGCCTACTCATCTTTCCTGCTGTCACTTTCTAGGTCTCTGTATATTTGGTTCTGTCCATCCCTGGACAGCTTTCAAGCTGCTAGTTCTGTCATGTTGTGGGGTCTCTGTGCAGAGAGAGAAAACTGGGAAGAGATGATTCCTAGGTTTTAAGCTAGGAAGGGGCCACCAAGAATCTGGCTGACATCACAGGCCATTTGAATTTCCTCCAGTTATTATTCTCTCCCCCCAATAAAGTGTCATGGATTAAAGTGGGTCTTTTGGAAAGGCACCCAGTCTTGAGTACACTGGACTGAACCCAGACTTGACTTGAAGACTGACTACAAGAGATGGAGCCTACTCCAGTGGGTAAGCACCTCTACTCTGCCTTCTTTCTAATACGAACTTGTCTAGCCATAATCGTGGTGTTAAAGCCGAGCTCTCTCTAGACATGGGCGTGGCCCTCTCTCGTCATACGTCTGGAAGCAGTTTCAGAAAGTTGCACAAGCCACTCCTTGTGCTGTCTGGATGGGGGTAGTTGTGGGGTTTGGCGGAGGGAAGGCTAGGAACCAGGAGGGGGTGACAAGGATAGTGGGGTCTCCGGTGTGGGACCCCCAAGGGGGCAGGACTTCTGGGCACGGGTTAAGGGCTCCTCACACGCCAAGGGTTCCAGGGCACCATGTGCTGAGGAAGGGAAGGGAAGGGGAATACTCTCACACGCTTTCACGGGGCTACTTACTTGTTCACGTCGTTCTCTCTCGCTCTCTCTTTCTCTCTCTCTCTCACTCTCTCTCTCTGCCACACTTAGATTGCTCTCGCTCTGCTCCAAAGCTGTCTCTTATACACATCTAGATGTGTATAAGAGACAGGTCTGGAGGAACTCAGTCACTCCCTGCCAAGCTCATCACAGGGACACAGGCCAAGCTGCTTCCCGACCAGGGAAGGCCCCTCTGTCGCGGGCGCCACGCACACGGTCCCCAGGAACCAGGAGGGGGTGACAAGGATAGTGGGGTCTCCGGTGTGGGACCCCCAAGGGGGCAGGACCGCGGGGCACGGGTTAAGGGCTCCTCACACGCCAAGGGTTCCAGGGCACCATGTGCTGAGGAAGGGAAGGGAAGGGGAATACTCTCACACGCTTTCACGGGGCTACTTACTTGTTCACGTCGTTCTCTCTCGCTCTCTCTTTCTCTCTCTCTCTCACTCTCTCTCTCTCTGCCACACTTAGATTGCTCTCGCTCTGCTCCAAAGACTCTCGTCAGTCACACGCTCGCACGGGCCGGTCTCACAAAGGCAAGGCTCTGATCACCAGCAAGGAGGTCTAGGCGTTCCTCCCTTATATAGGTGGGGCCGGGGCCTGCCGCCGCAAACGTGCTGAGCGACGCAGCGGCGCCTGCGGGGGCGGATCCCTAGTGCGGGTGCTGTCGGGGGGGCGTGGCTGGCCTCGTAGCGTGCCCTGGCGGGGAGGGTGGTGCGTTGGGGGGCGTGGCTCGGTATAGCAGCTGTCTCTTATACACATCTAGATGTGTATAAGAGACAGGGCACAGGGTCTGACCCCTTTGCTGTGGCCGGCGGGTCCCCCGCCTGCCCGGGTACTGCTGCGTTCCCCATCTCCTCAGGCCCCAGGGCCTGACAGTAGTGGACCGACCCAGTTCCCCCAGGCCCTACAGGAAATGGTGGCCCTTGGTAGCATGGGCTCAGCCATGGACAGGGATAATCCAAGGAGGGGACGCGGAGCTCCTTAAACTCACATGGGCGGTCTGTGTGCAGGGCCTTGCAGGTGCGTAGGCTTGGGATAGTGAGGGGAAAGGCTGCCAGTCTGGATCCAGGGCTAAGGGCGGTTTTGAAAAACAGCGGCAGCTGGTGGGGTCAGTTGGGAAGGGGTGAGGGGGAAAGAGTGGACAGAGGGTTTCCAGGCTGGGTCCGTGATCAAGGAACCGTGACCAGCGGAGGGTTGTGTCTGGGGACTGAGCAGTTAAGAGATCCAGGGACCCAGGGGGCTGCATGACCAGAGAACAGTGCTAAGGAACTGAGCAACGGAGATTTCCTGAACGATGAAGTGACAACAGCTGGGGAAGTGCCCTGTGTAGTGGAGAGACCAAGGCTTCTGGGGGCAACGAGCAGCAGCGGATGACACGCACAGTAGGTCTGGAGTTAGCTAGCTCCAGGTCTGTCTAAAGACACCTGTTGTCTCTGACACCCATAGAGTTGTTTACAGGTTTTTTTTAATGTCCAGCATCTCTCCCCGCCCCCCCATCTACAGCTTCCCTCCCTAGATACTTTGTCCTAAAACCACTCCCACTCATGTTACTCTGTGCCTGTCCTGCGTTTCCGACTGGCTGGGCTACCTGCCTGAGGGAAGGGCCCGCCCCTGAGTGGCTCAGGTTTGCATTCTCTCACCAGAAGAAGTTGGTCCAGTCAAAGAGCTCATTGGAACGACTTATCCTCCATCGCTTACATTCTGGGACCAACATGGCGCGCCCCCTCGCTCTGGAATTCCTTTTGGTTAATTGCTCTTTAGATGGGGTTTGGTAGAGTAAGGGTAGGATGGCCTTCTGGGGATTAGGTTTCTTTTGGAATGTGTGCATAGCATGGAGATCATCAGGGCCGGCAATGTGTGCCCCTTGCCAGCCGAGGCCCCGTGCCTTGGAGCCTGAGTGTGGATTATCCACCGTGCCCCAAACCAGCCAGCTGCCCTCTTTGCTGGCTGCAGCTCAGGTATGAGGGCAAATTATGCAAACTATGGAAATTAGGCCCTTTTCAAATGGGCATGGGTGGGGATAGGTGGGCGGCCCAGTGGGTGGGGGGTGGGTGGGGGTGCATTCCCACGGACCCCCACCCACCTCCATTGGTGCCCGTTTCTCCGTGCATGGGTGGTGATGGGTAGAGCGCAAGAGCGTGCATGCACCCCCACCCACCAGTTGTGGCGTTCACACAGACACCCACCCCTCCCCCTGTGGTGTTCAAATGGATGCCCCCACCCACCCGCACAGGTGAGTCCATTTGAAAACGGCCATAAGCCCCACACCAAAACTTTGCACACGACCCCGCAAGCCCTGGGGCCGGCCCCGAGGGATCCTACGGGTTTATTACGTAGGCCGGGCAGCAGACACCGCCTGTTGGACTCCCCCAAAAGCGGACCAGAAAGCTGGGAGGAGAGATTTGTGCGCTAGGAAAGGATTAACTAACGAAATACCAACCACAACATTTTAAGTGAACTGTCAACCCAACAATATTCTCAGCAAATTGAAATCTGTATGATGGGATCTTTCTTAGAACCATTTTCACCCCATCTCCTATGCTGCTCCCCATGCCTGGAATGCTCTCCCTGAGCAGCATTCGGTCTGCTCCCTTCCTCCCGACCCGCTTCTGTCAGGCCTTCCCGAGCTCCTCCGACCCACAGACTGCTCACTGACGCTGCTTCTACAGCCCTCCATTCATGGTCCCCCTTTCCCCTGTCGCAAAGCTAAACGCTGCCACCTGCGACGTTTCATCTTCGTGAATGTCTCCTGGTCTCTTCCCCGCTCCCTTGGCTCTCCTAGACTGTAACCCCCCTGCCCTCCGAGGCAGGGGCCGGTCCCCGGTGAATGATTGTGCGGGGCGCTGCCAGGGACGTTCTTGGCATTACTGAAATACTTAATAATGATGATCATATTAGAGAGCAGAATTAGAGAAAAGAATGGCAGCTTTTTTCCGTCTCTGAGTGAAACATATCGAGTAGTGGCTTTCACAGACTGTGCTGTAAACAATCCAGGGTGCCAGGAATTTCATTATATTCAGGTTCTTCTAGAGTAAGATTGCCACCTGTCATGGGGAAGAAAACTGGACATTGCTCATTTGCATACATTTGCATTTGTTTATGTCAATTTAGGCAAACTTAAAAATAAGCCATTGCCTAACACTGAGATTGGGTTTTTAAAAGTCTCTTCTTCTTCCAACCCCTATGGCTCTATAGCACTGCGTGGAACAGACTCTCCACAAGACCAGTTTTCTGGACATTTGGCCTGTGATCCACATATTTGTATTTATTTATTTATACAAACTTTGTATCCTGCCCCTCCTGCCTACAGGGCAGCCTGGTGCGGCGAACAGCAACAATCAATAAAACCGTTTAAAACAGTTAAAAACGACAATAATACAGGGGATATTCCAGAGCAATCCCATAGGGCCTAGAGGGGATTACTCTGGAGTAAGTGGTTTGTGGATCATAGTTTTGGTATCAACCCAGACACCAAACAAAGACCCCCCCTAAAAAAATCTCTTGACTGTCTGGCTGAATGTAGGAAGGGCTGCAACCAAATTCAGTGGCCATTGTCAGTTCGGTGTCGGAGCATCTCCCAAGAGTGTGCCAAGTGACAGGACTGACCTCTGTCACACATAGCTCATCCTCTCACAGTGGAAGATGTGTAAATCCTGAGGTTTTATTAACAGAGGCAAGGTCAAAGAAGTTCACGTGTGTACGGCAGAAGGTGGAGAGGTTTGTGGGGGTTCCAAATTCCTGAGGGACTTCTGCCACTCTCGTGAGTTGGTAGGTCGGGGTCAGATTGGCTGTTCTGGTTCTGTGGAAATGTTCAGCAAAATCGGATCAGTGCACCTTTTCACACGAGACGCGCCCCCCCCCCCTTGCCCACGTGGGTGACTGGGAGGGCCTGGGGGGCATCCGTGTGACCGTCGGTGGAGGTGGGTGGAGGTGCGTGCTTGCTCCCACGTCCCACCCATCTCCACCAATCCTCCCCCACACAGAGGCACTGGACAAAACGGAGATGCTGCCATGTGTGGAGATTGGTGGAGGTGGGTGTGCATCCGTGTAACCGGCTGCCCATGCACCATGGCACATACTCATCCCCCCCCGCACTGTGGCTCCTCCCGGCCCACGTGAAAAGGGCCAGTGATTGAACGATTTGCTCCTGTGCAAAATGGCGGTGGCTGTACTGCACCATCATTTTCCGCAGCCGTTTTGCACAAGCGCAGTGCGGCCAAATCATTTTGATCGATCTCAGTGAAAAGGAACCAGAATGTTCCTTTGTTCTGCCTTTCACTGGAATAGGTCAAATGACCAAATTCCTTCAGAACCGAGACCCAGTTGAAAAATGAAAGTTCACCCCTATGGCTTGATCCCCCCCAAGGTTTGGTTTTCCCCACGGATAACCTTTAGGATGGACATCTCCATTGGGCCTGGGGAAGTGAGTTGTTGGGCCCACATGAAATTCTACTGGAATTTTGCACCAATGTAAACTGCTACCGGCTCTAATCCAATTGCAGAAGCAGGATGTAAGGATGCATCTTTTGAGACAGGTTCAATGTTTAATTTTTTGCTAATGGCTTTGCAGTTGCGGTAGTTAGCAATGCCTTCGGCGCAGTCATGTTAACATCGGTATTCTTTATTGTTTTTGTGTATCAGTAACCAAGGAAACTCGGCATTCCATTATGGTAAGCAATAAAGAGTGCTTTTAATTGTTTCACACACTTTTACAGTTCCCATGCCTCCGTTATGGAAATAGTATATTACAATCTGTTCTGAATATTTAAAGAAGAACCGAATTGCTTGAAAAAAGACTTCTGTTTTTGAGTCTGTTGGAACTTCTTAAAAATGTGTTAGCTGGAAATGTGGACTGGAAAGCCTGGTGCAGGAAGTTGCAAACTCTGAGTAAGAGATTGAAATACTGAGAAATCCAAAAATAAGCCTTGCAAGAGCGGAAATCAGAGGCTTTTCAACGTGCTGCTTCTTGTAAAGAGAGATGGGTGCTGTGTATGGTCTGATCCCATTTCATTTCAAACTAGACCATAAAATGGCATTTCCTAGGGTGCCGATGTCTAGCTGGGAATAAAGTAATTCTGGATATTTCAAGCTCACTCAGTTATTGTGGGTTTAGATAGAAGTGAACATCCAGGAACGTGTGCTCCAATGAAAGTAGTCTACAGAAGGCTTAAAATTCAACGGGGACTTTGACGGAGGGAGGCCTACATTGGCTCCCCACAAACATAACTCTAATCTGTTTGAGTTAAAAGGCAACATGCTGGTAGTTTCATTTCACAGTTGAATTTTTTTAATTATCTCTGAAGGTGGATTTTGGCATTTCAATTCTGGCCATGAGGTAGCTAGATCTCCAGCACGGTAAGTGGAAAGAAACTTCAAATTGAATGTGCTTGAGAACTTTTCTTTCTTTTTAAATTTTTTCCTTTTTTTTTTTTTAAAGGAGCAGAGACTATTTTTAACTGTGTGAAAGGAAATGCTTGTCTGAGGGGCCAAGTTATAGGAGACAGTAAATTCACTGATCCGAGACGTAACTCGGACCTGCACAAACAGTTATTAAGATTTGGCATCACAAAAATATTATACCTACGCCTCCTGAGTGAGTGCTAGTAAAATATAACTGAGTTTGTGCTTTATATGTCTCATGCCCATTCTACTTTTAATTTGATAGGGTTCATCTTCAGAGGAGCAGAACTAGGTTACCTCTAGTCCACTATCTCCTCTCTAAATGTAGAATTTTTAACTTAAGCCTGTGCTCCTTCCCATTGTGGCAGGGCAGAGGTGAGGCAGTCTGTGCCTGACTGCAGACCAGGGAGCAGTTCTGCCGGGTGAACTGTGAGGAGCCTTGACCAAGGTCCTGAACCCCTAGGCTGGACTGCAGGGAGACGCTTGCTTTGCTGCTTGGGGAACCAGACGCAGCACTTGTCCCTCTCCAAGGTCCTGAATTTGTGGTATGCTGGCTGATGGAGGGAGAGGACCAGACCCAGGAGCCCAATGCCTGTGAGTAGCCAGCCAGAGGCAGTGGCTTGGCTGGGCTGGGGTTGCCTGAGGGCTTTTCCCCAGCATTAGCGGTAGGTTTGAGAACTGTGTATGCCAGGCAGGGTGTAGGTAGCTGAGCCAGCCTGCATACAGACAGCTGGTGTGAGGTGGACGAGCCGCAACCCAGCTAGAATATTGGTGTGGAGAACGGTCTGTAGCAGGAGAGAGACTGTGTAGGAATAAAGACTAAGCACTGAATTCTCCATGTGTGAGTGACTCTCTGTGATGGTGCGTGCACGTTCCCAAGAGTGAAAGTGAGGGACTTAACCCGGGCAAACTGCTCCCTGCTACACCCGCCAAGTCTGATTTTTCCATCAACTGAAAAGGAATAAGTATTTTAACGTTTCCTGGAAATGGGCTAGACCAGCAGTTCAGTTTTCTCATTGTTCCATCGTACTCTGGGCAGAATGTGTCGATCCAGAATATTCCGCTCCTTGCCAACCTCAACTGGTTCCTTGGCTTCTGCCAGGGCTTTCTCGAGGAATTGAGGCAAAACTTACTCCTGAACCGATGGTGACACACAGGAGTGTGACCCATGTAACCCCCATCAGACTAGAACCAGCTCAAAACCTTTCATTGGGGGGGAGGGGGAATCGACCATTTTATTCTGACATTGTGATTTCCCCCTCCCTGCCCCCATTTGATCTCAGCGTTTTTAGCATAGAGATTTCTGCAGGGTTGATCTAGGTTAACTACTAGGGGGAAATAGAAGAGCTGGGCAGTGAAACGCGTTGCCTAGACAAGCTGTGGTATTGCCTTTGTTGCAGTTTTTAAAGAAAAGGCTGGGTGTACCTCTGCTGTGGCGGTGAGGGGGGCTGCAGGTGCCTGTCCAAGTGCTGGCGGTGGCCTGGGAGGTCCAGTGTGCAAACCCGCGAGGCTGGTTTCACACTTGCACCTTAGCAGTGTTCACAACAATGTGCTGGTTACCTTTGTCTTGCAGTAGAAAACCCAACGGCTAGAAGGAACGTGGAAGGCTGAGGATAGTCAACACTGTCAGTGCCCAGGGCTGAAACTGATCCCAAGGAGGGCTCCTGAGGCTCTCCCCCTGGGGCTGGGTTGGCAGCCAAAACCCATTCTTACCAAATTGAATGAAGTGCTGAAACTCAGTCAGGTTTCTCGATAGTGTAGCTGATGGCAGATGAATGGTTCCTCTCAAGGTGTGCTTCTTAGGTTCTCGGTAATCGTAATTACCCCGTTCACCCAGGCCTAAGGAGGGGGTAAATGGGGGTGGGGATTGATAGGTTTGTTTAAATTGGTGTGTTGGGATTTTGTATTTTTATATTTATTGAATTGTGGTTTTATGATGTACACCGTCCCGAGATGCCACAGGCATGAGGGGGCAGCTAACAAATATTTATTTATATAAATAAATAAAATATTTATATAAATAAATTAATCTTTTGCTTTGTTGGCAATAGCATTGTCTGGAAATCAGAGTAAATGAGACCTAGTGGGACGCTGCTGCTAATGGGGCTAAGTGCACGTCATCTGCTAATGCAGAAACCTGCAGACATTTCCAGAGAAGGAACCAGCTTTTCTCCTGGTCTCGGACATCGGAGCACAAAGATCTAATGGCTGGTTGCAGAATTGCACACATTTAAACTCACAGCCCCGTGCACTGCCCGAGCCAACAGGCTGTCAGAGACTCTAACTCATTGTGTAGTCTGGCCATCGGAAGGCTTTCCCCATCGACTGCTTCTGAGGTTTGTGTAACAGGGACACAGGCCTCCAAAGTTCCCTCGAGGAAACTGATCTGGTTGGAAACCTGGAGATTGAAACAACGTTGGAACAACCTCCCTTCTGCAGCTCATGCTGGAGATTTCGAGGTCTGAATTGGGCAGGCTGAGGATTTGGTTCAGTTTCTGAGCATGTCTTTGTCCCACTGCCTGTGCTTCATCTTGAATCAGAAGGGCTAAAGTACAACTCAAAGGATGAAGAGATCCACATGCTCAGCTGCAACTAAGTGAAGAAACCACCTGCATATTAGAAGAGAGAAGAAAATCAAGGAAGTTTCAGAGGCCAGAGCTATCAAAATATTACAAGCAGAAGAGAGGCCAGGATAATGGGTAAGTTTTTACAATTTGCATATTATCCAGTTCTCTACAGAACAAGCCCCTGCACAATCTGATGGGAGATCAGCTCTTCTCTTTCGATGATGACAAGTATCCAAGCATAATTGTTATCAATGACAAACTTAAGCAAAGCATTGAGCCTTTCCAGGGACTGCCATTTCAT
Source organism: Sphenodon punctatus (assembly GCA_003113815.1). Lineage (NCBI taxonomy): Eukaryota > Metazoa > Chordata > Lepidosauria > Sphenodontia > Sphenodontidae > Sphenodon > Sphenodon punctatus. The sequence continues at coordinate 29,142,937 of QEPC01011901.1, read as the reverse complement.
CCAGTTTCTAAAGGTTCCTGTGAGGGAGTGTTGGTGGGTAATGGATTTCACTCCAGGCATGGGCTGATCGCTATGGATAGGAGATTTGCAGCCTATCGTGATAGAGCCAGAGATTTTAATGCATGATGCAGCCAGTGGGTGAAAGCAGACGTGCACCTTAACTCTGCTTAAAATTTTTTTATGCATGTTGCAGGGCGGCATAGGGGGCCAATACAGCCCTGCAACATGCATAAGAAATTTTAAAGCAGAGTTATGTTTTCACCCAGTGTTTTGCCTCTAGCAGCAAGCAATCACAGGCTAAAATTGTATGTAAGAGCCTCAGAACATCTGCCAAGGGCCCTGGGGTTTCTTTAATATGACTGCAGACAAATTTATCTCCTTCTCCAAGTGTTCTTATAACAAAAGTGATCCAGGGCATGGAACGGCTCCCTTATGAGGAGAGGCTTGGTAGGTTGGGGCTCTTCAGCTTGGAGAAGAGATGACTGAGAGGAGATAGGATAGAGGTCTATAAAATCATGAGTGGTGTGGAACTAATAAACATGGAACAGTTATTTACCCTCTCAGCTAGTACTAGAACTAGGGGACACTCCATGAAACTCCTGGGTGGCAAGTTTAAAACAAATACAGGAAAATATTTTTTCACTCCGCGTATAATTGGGTTGTGGAATCTACTGCCAGAGGCTGTGGTAAGGGCCAGTACTAGAGCTGAGTTTAAAAGAGGTTTGCACAAGTTTCTGGAAGATTGGTCCATTAGCAGCTATTAGCCAGACAGGATCAGGGAACATGACGGGAGCTGGGGGAAAACAACTGGGAATGGATCCCCCATTGTGACCTGTTGGGTGCTTCTCCCAAGCCACCGTGATTGGCCGCTGTCGGAGACAGGATGCTGGGCTAGATGGACCATTGGTCTGACCCAGTCTGGCACTACTTATGTTCTTAAGTCCAGAAGACCTCCTGTAGAGAGCTGACTTTAAACATCCTCATTCCCCAGAGAATGGCTGTACGCTTTCTATGCTCCATGAGTACTATACAAGGAAGGGCTACGTTCCCCACTCTGCTAGCCCAAGTGACTAGGTTTGCTTGAACTGGCCAATGTCTTTTCTCTCTTCAAGAATCACCCAGAGTTGGTTGAAGTCTCTGAAGGCAACGGAAAGCAACTACCGCCCAAGGCCCACATTAGTAGAGGCTTGATGCACAGGGGAAACTTAGGGTGGCTGGAACTTCACCTTGCTTCTTAGACCGGCTTAGCCTGGAAATAGGGACATCAAAGGTAGCGGCAGGCGGAGGAGCTGGTTTGGTTTGATAAGTGACTGAAGAAGTGTCCTGTAAGAAGAAAGAGCCTAGAATTCCCTTAGCAGAGCAGACGACAAACCCTGTACGTGACTCCTGTCCAGTCACAATGCTTTGGAGCTTAACAACCAGATAAAAATCTGAGCAGTCTAGGTGGAGAGGGTGGAGGGCTGATGAATTTTCAATAGGAATTTGGAAGTTTGGTTGAAGCAGCAGTGCAGCCCCCTGCTACAGATGGTAACTACGGAGCAGATGCCTTGTTGAGGGCAAAGTAGGAGTGGAGGAGGGATTCCTGGCATCCAAGGCATTTGCCAAGTTGTGTTGCCTGTGGGAATCCCAGCCCTGTTTCAAACACCACACATACGGGAAATGTTTCACAAGGTCCCACTACAGAGGTGCATGGTCGTCTACTTGGTGGTGCTTCCCCGGAAAGCTCTCTGTTGGGGCTGGGTGATGGGATCCCTTGGTCCCAGGCCTGATTCTGGAGGTCGTGCAGAAACTCCAGGATGTTTCCTCCTGAAGGAAAGTTAGTGGATTTCACAAGCTCGTTCTGCATGTTTGCTGAACATTTGAAGCAGCGGCGAATCTCTTTCAGTCTAGGACTTCAGGGGGCAGCGGGGTGTTGTCCAGCACTAAACTTGTTAATTTTACCTGTATGGGGCCACATCCTAATGTCATTACTTACTCTGCATCATCCTTAGTAAGACATGGAGGAATTATTATTATTATTATAAGCATTTATACAGCGCCAGCGATGTACCCAGTGCTTTACAAAGAATAAGATAGACACGGTTCCTGCCCGAGGGCTTACAATCTAAAGACAGGGGGAGGGGAAGACAAGGAAGGGGGAACAGAGGGAGAGACGGGATGCAAATATTCACGAGGATGCGAGAGCTCAGGTACCCGTTCTTGACTTGGTTTCAGTAAGTTGGGAGTTTGCAGATAACAGGTGGGGGATAAACCTGGTTGGGGATGCTTAGCCGGAGTTAGGAAGGGCAAAGCGGAAGAGGTGGGTTTTGAGGAGGGATTTGAAGGTACAAAGGGAGGGGGCAAGGAATCCCATTGCCTTCATTGGGAAATAAGAACTTAGTTGAAACAGTGGGTGTTAGCAAATGTGATGGAGCCTGCTCTGCCCCACCTGGGCCAGGGCCGAACCCGTGCATCTGTTCTGGGCCCGCCAGATGTGGGCCCGGTTCAGACCCCAGTGAGCTAGGCAGTCGTGCTGGAAATGTGAGCCCGGAAGGAACCGGGCCCAGAGCTGCTCAGGCAGGCCAGAGCAGACCGAACTGGGCGGGCATGTCTCTTTGTGTGCCACCCCAGCCTGGCGTGGGGGTTCCTCGTAGCTACCTGTTGTTGGCAGCCATGGCGGCCCATCATGAGGGGGGGGGGCGGCTCAACACGGGGACAGAGACAGAGGGTCGTGCATTGCTCTCCACTCCCCTTCCCGACTGGGTTACGCTAGGGGAACATGTATTCCGGCCCTTGACCTGACTTAGCTGAGGGTGGCCCCCCTCAGTGACTCCACATTTAGTTTTGCCGAATGAGAGGCCCTCAGGTCTGCAGGCAACAGGTATTGATTTAATTCGGCTATTCTAATGCAATACAAACTCCAAAGAATGTTCTTTTTTCTCTGGTGAATGTATACCGATATGAAGTCGAGAGAACACATCAGACCTGTGTTCCACTTGTTGTAGTGGCTTCCTGTAGCATGCCAAGGGCACTGTCTTTATCTTTAAGCACTCAATGGCTTGGGCCCAGGGTATCTGAAAGACGGGCTAAAGCTTTGGGGTGGAGGAATGGAAAACTCTTCTCCGGTACAGTGGCTGTCCATGGCAGGGAAGGCAGGTTTCTTGGAGATTGTTCCAAGAAACTGGAATGAATTCCCACGGAAAGCAGGAGTCCTAACAAAGCCCACCCCCTTCCACTCCAAGTGGAAGATGCCCTTCTTCAACCTTGCCAAGAGGCGCTGATGCAAACGTTTGGTAACATTTTCAGAAAATAATAAAAAAAAAAATATCCCATGCACTCCTCCCCACCCTCCCGGTTCACCAAACCATATGCTTCCCCCTGGGAGAAGATGAGGGAGAAAACGAAACTCGGAGAACCCATGTTAGTCCCGTTGCTTAGCATGCTACTGGAAGGTACTTATGGCACGATAGCCATTATGATATAGAGAGCTGTACAAAAAAAACCCTGTGTGGAATACAAAGGAGATGGATGTCATTGGATGGATCCTCCATTGCACACAAGAAGAGGGTTCAGATGCTGCAAGAAGAATAAATTTGTTTCCATGCAGCCACTCTTTATAGTGCGTGGTGAGATTGGAAGGTAATTCATATTTGTGACCCTTGGTTCTTCCTCTTGTGTTTCTACGTTTCTAAGGGGTGTGCATTTCTCTTTAAATCTCTGTGGATGCAATATTGGGTGTCTTTAGACATAACGTCAATGGGGGTCTGAATGTGTGGTTTGACCTTGATACGAACACTGGTTTGGCCCAGTGTTCACCATGTGCGTTGTCTGGACACACAGCCCATCTTGGGGCAAATCAGTGTTTTGCTTGCCGCCACTCGATCTCAGCAGGCAAGCGCTGCCGTCTCGTTCCCCGTGCTGTGCCTGCTAACACGCCATGCAATATCATTAGACACAACCTTGGCCATGTGTTCTGCTGGAACACGCAAATTGTCCTTGTGATGCAATGGTGCTCACATTGCGTGTTCAATGGGTGGCCAAATTGGTGTTGGGGTTGTGACCAAATTGGTGTTGGGGTTGTGATGGTGCTTACACACAATGGCCAACCAAACACGTGCTTAGGGGTTTTGACACCCAATCTTTGTTATGTCTAAAGACACCCATAGCCTCTGGAGGCTCCAGATTGGTCGGTTCACAATCCCCAACTGATTGGGCACATGGAGATGGGAGGAAGAGGAGGGACAAGATATTTAAACCATGGCAGGAGGCTGGAGGAACGTGACCTTGTTTCCATATTTTGCTCCTTTTCTAGCTCTGCCAAGTCCTGGAATGCTTCTGAACTGCACGGGTATCTTCAAAGAACAGGCATTGGCTGACTTTGGAGCGATAGAAATGACTGAGTTTGGTTTTGAAGGGGAGCTGAATAGAGAAGCTGAAAGAGAAGAACACAACGTGTTCAAACTTTTCTTTAACCTTATCCTGTGCCTGTTTTTCCCTCTACGGTTTCCCTTGGGCTCCTCAGTTTGGCACCTACAGAAGATTGTACAAAGAGTCGCCAAACAGAGGCTCTGCTTTCTGGTCATTCTTGATAGCATGCCCCGTCGTGCACTCACAGGCCAGTTGCGCTGGCATGTGTAGCGGGGGACGTGCTAGGCCTCGAGGCGCAGCACCAATACGTTGGTGGGGAGAATGCGTCGCATCCAGCAATGGCGCAGGTCCATCCGATTGCACCGGACGAAGTCCAATGGCTGCGGTGGGGAAAAGATAACCAGACGTTAGAGAGTAACTTGCCCTTGCACATGGCAACGGCACCATGGGGCAAAGAAGGTGGCCCGTCCCAGGGGTGCTGGCGTCGGTTACCCCTGGCTGTGGCGCCGCAGGGAGCAACACCTGCCCCCTGGCAGCCACAAACCACAACAGCGCATGGCGGGGGAGCAGCATGGAGGTGGAGTGCCCACCGCCCCCCCTCAGCCGATGCGCTTGGAAGGAGTGCTCATTGCAGCGAATCGCAACCCCGGTACAACCAAGCATCATCCGTTCCGGTGTGGTGAGCCCGTGCTGGCCGCCTTTGCTTTGGGTGTGAATGGCTGTACTATAGCAGCCGCGTACGGTGCGCTAGGGTTTGTCTGGGCGCACCCTGGGGCTGCCCCGCCTGCTTCCCTCTCGGCGCATGGCCCACCCACATAGCTGTGCTCCTACTTTACACCATCCCAGACGGCGCGGCCTGCTCCCGTTCCGTCCCCTGCCAGCGGTGTGTCTCGACTGTGTCTGATGCGTACTTATCCCTTGCATCTTCCTGCCGTCGTCCATGCCCGCACCATTGTGCGCCATGCTGCTTGTGCCCGCCTGTTCACTTGCACCCTACATGGTTTTATGTCTTTATATACGTTATGTGTATTTTATAAGCTTTTTGAGGGAAGGGTGGGTTAAAAAATGTAAATAAATAAAAGAAATGTAAATGAATTTCTAACGAATTATGACATGATTGATGGAAACAGACAGCACAGAATACCAGGCAAAGGGCAATAGTTATGATGCACTGGCTGGTAATATCAAGAACAGTGCAGGCTTTTAGATATTGACATAGTATTCGTCTACTCACGGAACAAAGAATAGCTGGGAGATTTTGAGAGCGCTGTCTGGAAGGATTTCTCCCTGTTTATTGTGCTGGATGTCCAGGATCAGGCAGTCACCATAGCTACTGGTTCTCTCTGGGCTGAGGTTAGTGGTGGGTTGTGTCTCTGCGGCGCACGGTTGCCAACAATCAGATTTCTTCTAGGTCCATATGGATTTTGATGGGTAAATGTGATGCTCTCTACGTCTTGCTCGCATGATATAGGTGGGTCTTTCTCGGACGCACCCCAATGGGGGCGATAGTGTACGTGCCGACATAGCCTTGAATCTTTGTGTTAGACTAGGGCGGGGGAAACCTTTTCCCGCTCAGGTGCCACTTCAGAAATCAGCAGACGTTGGGGTGGGGTGATTAACGGGGGCTGTACTCAAGAAAAGGAGGGTCCCAATCAGGGTTTCGTCCCCTCTCTGGGTGGGCAGGCCCTCATCTCTGCTCCCTTCCCCTGGGCTCAGCCTTTCAGGGCTTGGGGGTAGGAACAAGAGCCAGGCGTTGTATCCAGGAATGGGAAAGAGGCCACATAAAACTTGCTGGGGGTTGCGTTTGGCCCCTGGACCGGAGGTTCCCCACTTTTTAGACCATCATGAAGCCCATTTCTGAGCTGCTGAACTTAGCAACCCTTTCCCGCAAGCCAAACTGCCCCCACCCAGTGGGCGCTGAGCCACTTTGCTTACTTTGCATTATCTTAAGAAAGATTTTTCTTGCTGCCAAAACTTGTAATTTTACCACTTTAGAAACCTTTATTAGCTTTAATTTTGCCTTCCAAAGCTTTGCAAACTCATATTCTGTTAAGTGAGCCCGTTTGGCAGCAGTTCCCTGCCTCCATTTTAATTGATATTTTCTTTGTGAAGACCAGATGTGGTGAATCCTGGACTGGGTCCAAACACTTTTGAAAATTCATATTTTTTCCCTGCCTTGGGAAGACGATTTGAGCAGTTTGTCGGCGAGGAATCAGTCCTGCATGCTAAGCACCCTCATCCAGATGCGTTGCACGCACTTTCCAATACAGTAAGTTCTAATTTGCTAATTGTTCATTTTCATTGGTTTCTAGCTAATTTCTTAGAAGCTTAAAACTTTCAAAGTAATTACAGAGCTACGTGAGAAGTTCTGCTCTCCCTAGTGAAGCTGTTTTCTAGTAAACTAAACTCTGCAGTGTATGTAGGATATTCTCGGCAGAATATCCTACTAACTTCAAGAGTGTGTACTTGGCGAGTGGGTACGTCTAGAAACAGACCTACCTGGTATGGACGAACATCCCCAAATGGTCAGACTTTGAAACTGAGCCAATAAGTTTCACTCTGCGTACCCTGATGGGAGCCGGGGTCTCTAAAGCCTCAGGGCCCAATGCTGTGTAGGTGTTTCCCAACCTGTAACATGCACAATCCAGGCATGTCTGCCCCCCTGGTACTAACCGAGAAGGGGATGGAGGCCCCCGCACACCGCCCTGGTCAACTGCATGTTCAGACTAAGCTTTCCTACGGCTTCTTTCTTGCTCTGTAGGTTTCCGTGTTGACTACTTTTCATGACAAAAAGACTCTGCCCTGCGGTCACTAGGCTGGTGCTTTGCTAAGCTGAGACACTGGGGAGCCAGCACAGTGCTGTTGGATTAGCCACTGCCCGGGGCTTCCATGGGATTGCCCACCGGCCGAAATTAAGCATTGGCTGAAGTGCTGTGCTGGTGAGAGGAAATACGTGGAACCGGATCTACAATGATAACCTGACTGTGCTCGAATCCATTCCTGAATTCAAACTGAGCATAATGGCTTGGGAAAATGTTCTTGTAGCATTTGCCTTGCAGAATTAGACTTGGCAAGAAGCAGCTCGCTGTGACTTGGCTGCTTTGGGGCAGGCTGACTGTGTGAAGCCCGGGCAACCGACTGGTTCTCCTTTGAACTAGCAGCATGCTTCAATTTTTTTATTCTTTGGTGATGAGTGAACTGTAAAAGATGGAGCTTAGTGTGAATGGTTTTGCTCTAGAAAATGGCTTGTCTACCTCTCTCTTAGCCTATTTTTAGCTCTCTGGGATTCTGGCTGAGTCAGGAAGGTGGAGATGGCTCTCTTTCGTGCACACTGCTGCTTACTTGCTCTGTTGAGATTGAAATTGGGACAAAACATTTGCACCGAATATTGGAGCCACAGAAATGGTTCCATTGGGGTTCTCATAATTGCCCGAATGAGCAGCAGGTGAAATTGTGGTTCATGCCATTTCCTGGTGCAAGGGGCATATAATGGGCAGAGACGATACTGGTTCTTGCACTGGCAGCAGCAGAGTTCGAAGGGTCTGTGAAGCTTCACCCAGAATCATGAGAGTGGATTCAAAGATTGGAGATTTTTTAACATTCATTTGGGGATGTTTCGATTTGTCTTCTATCTCCTGAGCCTTTAGCGGACACTTGATGTGCACCCAAGGTATTATTGACAACCGCGGTGAAGCGCCTGGATGAAGTAAGTGTTGTCAGGATCTAGACCCCAAATGCCACAACCCCCAAGGGCTGGTTTATTCACTTCAACGGAAAAGAATTCAAATCCCGAAATAATGCAAATACAAACTTGATGCCAATCAAAGCTTCTCCTCCTGTGGCAAGACTCTGCCTAACCTGCCAGGCGGCAGCCGTGGGGAGGGCGTTCTCGGTGGCTGCTCTGAGGCTGTGGAACTCCATTTGGCCCCGGACCTTCCCTCCTTCAGAAGCCAATGTAAGACCTGGCTGTTCTGCCAGGCTGTTGGTGGGGGTGGGGGGTGGGTTAGGGAAATTGTAGCTCCATTCAGATATTGTATTTTTTTTAAAATTTGATTTTATATTATGTTTAATATTATTTTATATTTTGTTTTAACATATTTGTACGCTGCCCCGAGCTGCCTTTTGGCAGGAGGGGGCGCGGGATATCAAATCTTTGTACTAATAATAATAACCTACCAGCTGTATCCATTCACTGCTGCGGTGAGCGACTGCCTAGGCTGCCGGCCTCTTGTAGGGTTCCAGCTCTCCTTCAGCATTGCAGGTAGCCTCCCCCACCCCCCATCTGCTCTGCGCCGTCGTGCACCCTCTCCCGGGGGCTTTTAAAAGCCCTTTCTGCCAGCCAGTCCTGATGCCAGTGTCTCGTCCCTCAGCTCCTGCTTTCACGTCCCTGACCGGGTTTTTTCCCAAGCTTGGGGCTAGGGCCAATCCAGGGCAACTGCCCTGCACCCCCCTTTTCCAGGAGCCCCAGTATGCCCCCTGTTCTCACCAGGGTCCTCCCATCTTACCTTCACCCTGGCCCCCACAAATTCTAAGGCTGGCCCTGCATGGGACCCCAGACCCACAGCGCTCTCTGCCTTCAGTCTTGTATCAGGACCCTGGAGAGCTCCCACGTTCGTCTCGCAGGATCTGGCAGTGGATGCTTTCACCTGCACGGACAGGTAAGTCGCAGGTTGGGAAAGGGGGCCACGTACAAACCAGGGGCGTCTCTGATCAGGTGGGAATGCCCCGAGGTGGGTGAGTGAAGCTTTTATGTGTGTTCATAAAGGTTGTGAAACCCAGCTCTGTAAATGTGCATAAAAGCTTCAGTAACCTGCCTCGGGGTATTCCCACCTGATCAGAGACGCGCCTGATTTGTATGTGCACCCCCAGCCCTCTTAACCTTCCAGTGGCCCGTTCGCGTAGGTGTGAAAGCAGCTTGTGTCTCTCTCTCTCCAGGGTGTCGGGGGCTGTCGCTACACAATCAAAGTGAGTCCAGATTAGCTGGAAATCGGGAGGAGTTATTCAGAGATAACTGTTCACACGATGATTAATATTCTGCAATCAGCACTAACCCAGACTCAGCAGTTCTCTATGGCGGGGGAGCGGGGAGCTCTAGCATCGACACGAACACTGGTTCGGACTTATTTAAGTCTGAAGTAGGGTTGCCGCCTACGCACGTTTTTAAGGAGCACGTATGAAAAATACATTTTGCAGGGCCCTGCATTGGCACTTTATATTTAGTTGTTTATACCCTGCCCTGCCTGCCTCCGGCAGCTCAGTATGGCTCACAACAATTTAATAATAATTTACTAATTACAATAAAAACAATATAATATCAAAGCAGTTAAAACAATTCAACAATAGGCTTTCGGTGCCAATGCAGGGCCCTGCAACATGTATTTTTCATAAGTGTTCCCTAAAAACGTGCCTGGGTGGTAACCCTAGTCCGAAGTAACTAAGAATTTGAAAATTAGGACCGATCACTCTGGATTGCAACAAGAATCTGGATGTGTGTCTTCCAAAATATCTGTGTCCATGAGCACTTGGATTTACAAGCGTTCATTTCGGACCTGATTGTGTGAAACCAGCCCGGGTGCCAGACTGTGCAGCTGTTCTGCTCCAGAAAGGAAGTGGGACTAAAGGGAAGAATTAGGCTACACTTCAAGGGCCCTTCCCTGTTCCCTCAGATTCCTGCCTTGAGTGGGAGCCCGATGGCGGTTATCCCATGTTCCAAAACATACCGTCAACTACAACACACAATCCCTTAAATAATCAGCTCATCAGTACCTCTCCCCAGTAATCAGCCACCCCAAAAGGCTGTATCCTGCAGCAACTTCTAGTCCTACCCCATTGTCTTTACCTGGAGGGCTGGAAATGTTTGTTTCTCCCCCTCCTCCCCCAGCAAAGCGGACACGCTGCTTGTATGTCCCTGTATTTCCATGATGCTGGGAGTTGGGATTTTACAGAAACCACACGCCATTGTGAGACTCAGGATAAAATCACAAAAGCTGGCAATGCTCCAAGAGGCAGCCAGCTATGGAAGAGCTCAGCCGTAGACTCCACTTCTTGCAGCCCGGCTGTAATGCAAATCTGGGGATGATGCCGGCAAGACTGAGAGACCAGGCAGGCAGCTGAAGGGAAGAAATGAAAGCCATCAGGAGGCTAGCTGGAGGGTGCACATGGAGCAGTTGGCTAAGAGGTAACAAGGGACTAACCCATAAATTCCAAGGGTTGGACACTGAAATGAGTAAAGAAAGAAATAGAAGTTTCGTATCAGGCAAAATGTACTTGAGGGGAAGATGCGTTTGGTTGTGCCGTTGTCTCTCTCAGAGAGTCGAGGAAGTTCAGTTTGCTGAGGAACAGTCCTGTCCCGGCGGGGCGAGCGGCTGGACGACCTAGGAGGTCTACCGGGCCTCTAATTTCCCCGATTATCATGCCACGTGACCTACAATCTGGGAGTGAGCAAATGCCAGCAACTGACAAGTCAGACTATGGAAATGAGGTACGGTTTGATGTTGCCATAGCTACTTGTGTGATCGTCCATGAATGGTAAACTAAAGCGGGTTGCTCTGTATGAAATGACGGCGACAAGCTGCCATGGAGTGTGACTTGAATTTCCTCTTTATGCAAACCGCTTAGAACATTGCAGGGGTGGTGAAGGGAACTTGTTACTAAGGTGGCATCAGCCTCGGAAGATTTAGGGGCTGCATTTGAAAGCAAAGTGCAGCGAGCATCCACAGATCCATGCTGACCCAAACTGCAATGCAGGCGTGCCAGAGACCTGGGAGCTGAAATCTCTTCAGTACCATGGATCTGTGTTGTTTGTAGTAACCAGGGCTAGTTAGCGCCTCTGTCCATCTCTAGCTAATTAGTGAGAACGTTGGGCGCCAAGCTGAGTAGCAGTTAGTGTGCAGAATAAAGATTTCTATCTGGTGGGGGAAATGGAATCGGCTTCTTTTCAATGAAAATCCTTTAAACTTTTATTAAACATCAGTCAGGTTGTAGGGAATAAAAGCCTTGGATTTATTGCCAGTATCTTATGATGTTTCAAAAGGGCAAATGGATTGTAGCCATTGATGGGTAGATGCAGATCAGGTATAAACATTGATTAGACACATGAATTTATCCAGCATCGTCTTGAAAGAGCTGCTTCCGCTTGGCTGATCTTACTGTTCTGATGGGGGGAAATGTTATTCTGTGCAAATGACTGTTCACGTAAGAGCGTTGTTGCTTTGCACGTTTCCTGTGTGTGATAATTGGTTGGGGAAATTGGGCCTCTGTTTTCTACAATAGGCTAGACTTGTGAAGGAGAGATTTAAGTGAGATGGCAGGAGGACATTCTCTGTTGATAAGAAGGGATTTCCAAATGCACTAAAGCAGCTTAAAAGTACGAGAGCCAGCAAAAGGAAGGCTGATATGGCCTAACGTTTTGTGACCTGTTTGTCGTACGTAATCTGTGTTGTCCAAGAAAAACATTTCATAGGGAGGATGGAGCGGGGTGCTAGCTCGAGATACTGGAGACCTATGGCCAAGTCCATGCTCCTCCAAAGACCTCATGTGTGACCCAGACGAGTCATCGGGCCCAATCCTCATTCATTCCGTGCGTAAGGTGGTTCCAGACAGGGAAGCCACATGCTGAAGAGGCCGCGAGAGACTGAAACGGGTGCCAGATCGATTTGCTTTCATCGTAAGACCCATAGTTGCCCATCGCCCATTCTCGTTTGCGCATGCAGTGTAGCTCCTCTGGGTGCAGCTCAGCTCCTCACCCCTTGGGAGCATGTTCTCCCAGATGGAGGAGGGCTCTCCCTTTGCAGCAGCCCAGTGTCCGAGGCGATGTCTTGCTCCAAGTTGGATGGGATCTTAACCCTCTGCAGGATGACGGCAGCGACATCATCCCCGATGGGGCACCAGCCACCTGGTTTCTGAAAACCTCCAGCGACCGAGAGCCTACAACCTCCCCAGACAGCGTGTTCCGTTGCTGCACGGCTCTTACCGTGTTAGGAGGTTTTTCCTGATATTTCAGCAAAATCTACTTTCCTGTGACTTGAGCCCAGTGTTTCTAGTCCTGCCCCTGTAGCCAGGCAGAATGGTCCCTTGCCCTCTCCTTGTTGGCAGCCCTTTGGATAGTCCAAGGCTCCCCTTAGGCTTAACATAGCCAGTTCTTTCCTCATGCGACTTGCTTACCAGACCGTTGACCATCTTGGTTGCCCTCCTTTGAACCTGCATGAATTTGTCATTGGGGCCGATCCCATGCTCCGCGGACCCCGCATGCGCACGGTTTCCACATGGCATCATGTGCCTGCCTGTGCGTGTGATCCACGGGGCTTGGGATTGTCAGTCCCCAGAACTGGACACCTCACCCCAGGAGAGTGGAATTGTCACTTCTGCCGACTTGGAGACAAGGCTTCTCTCAATGCAGCCGGAAATTGCATTAGCCTTTTTTGCAGCCAGAGCTTGTGATCAACCCCAGTCCCTAGATCCTTTCCACGGGTCCTGCTGCCAAGCCAGGCAATGGTGCCTCTTGCTGCAAGGAAAGATTTGGTACCGACTTAGTTCTTGGGCCGCACTTTGCCGTGTGTAACCACTGCCTGTCTCTCGGCTCCCTTTCTGTGAGTGAGGATCACAGCGCTCTCTCGCGGTACAGGGGTGTTGTGTATTAGAGACCAAGGAGCTCAGATACCACAGCAGGGATGAAAAACCTCAGCCCCAGGGGCCAAACACAGCTTGCAGCTAGTTTTTTTATGAGGCCCCTGGATCCAGTTCCTACCCTCAGCCCCTGAAGGATTAGGCTCAGGGTAAGAGAGCAGAGATCAGGACAGGGGACAGATCCATGATCTCTGGACCCTCCTCTTCCTGGGTGTGTCCCTTCAGCCCCTGCCGCCAATGCCTCTGTGGCCCTCAGGGCCTGGACTAGTTTTCAGAGTGGCCCCTGGGAGCCAAAAGGTTTCTTGCCCCCAGGCTACCGTAACAAGGGCTGTGCTGACCCCTACACTGGATAGACACAACAGGCTGAAGAAAGAGAGAGAAGCTATGTTGCTGAACCGCATCCTGGCGAGATGTGAAGCAGGAGCAGAGGAGCGTGATTGCCAGGAGCCGGGTGAAACGGTAGAGCTGGATGGATCGGACTTTCCTCGCTGAGAAATAGCCCCCATCCAGCCCAGCCAGCAATGAGCGCTTTCACGCTCTGGTTTGACAGCGCCAACGATAAGCAGCCTGTGTGAATTCAAACCAGAGGTCACCGTTTTTGCTTCTTTGCCACAGCCGTAAAGCCTCTGGGAGGCAGCCTGACTCCTCTGAACTCTGCCTGCATTGACCGGAATTACTGCGGAACCAGGAAATCTCTGTCCTCATGCTCAGCTAAAGAGACGGCCTTCCCCTGCCCACTAAGGGAAACATGAGGGGCAAGGAAATCTCGGCTAACTGGAGTTTAAATCCCTGTTGGAGGCAGGCTAACTCCAGTTAGCTGGTCACGGTTAGCTGTGTTCCTCTCTCAGGGGTAGCACACTCGAGTAGAACATCCCGCTCTCTATGTAAGGGGTTAGCTCTCCAGGGGGAGGAGCATACCTCTCTTTTCCTAATGGAGGCCTCTCTTAAAATAGCTCCATGGAGTCCCCCGAGCCTCTGCATCATGCTGCATCAACACCTCCGTGTTGCTGTCATCTACTGCCGCTCCAGCTCCCTCTCCTCCTTTCTCTCCGAGTTCGAGTCCTGGCTCACCCTATTCCTCTCTGACAACATCCCCACGCTCATCCTTGGCGACTTCAACATTCATGTTGACACACCCTCTCAGCCTGACATCACCCGCTTCCTCTCCTTAGCCTCCTCCTTTAATCTCCACCTCTGGACTAGCTCCCCCACCCACACTGACGGTCACTCTCTTGATCTCGTGTTCTCTAGGAACTTTTCTGTCTCCAATCTCTCCTTCGAGCCCCATCCCATATCTGACCATTTCCTTGCCTCCTTCAATCATTCCCACTGCTCCCCCTCCTCTTCCCCACCTCACCGTCACTTCCGTGACCTGCAGACCATTTTGTCCCAGGATTTTGCCTCCTCCCTCTCTCCTCTTCTCCCCTCAGTCCTTTCCTCCTCCTCCCCCGATTACGCCATCTCCACCTTCAACTCATCTCACACCTCCACCCTCGACTCCCTTGCCCCCCTCTCCTCCTGCCCAGCTTGCTCCCGTAACCCTCGCCCTTGGCTCACCCCCACCATTTGCCAGCTCTGCTCCTCCACCTGAGCTACTGAACACCTCTGGCGCAAATCCCACGACCACGTCGACTTCCTCCACTTCAAATTCTGCCTGTCATCCCTCAACTCTGCTATCTCCCTCACTAGACCGCAGTACTATGCCTCACACATTGAGTCCTGCTCCCGAGACCCTCGCCACCTCTTTTCCACCTTTGACTCCCTTCTCAACCCCCATCCTCCTCCTCCTCCCTCTTCTCTCTCTGCTCAGGATCTTGCTCTCTTTTTCACCTCTAAGATTGACAAGCTCCACCTGGACATCACTTCCAAGTCCTCTCGCCCTGCTACTCCCCAGCCCTCCTCCTTCCAACTCCCTCCTGTCCTCCTTCCCTCCCGCCTCCTTTGAGGAAGTCTTCTCCCTGCTCTCCTTTCCCAACCCCTCCACTTGCCCCCTGGACACCATCCTCTCCCGTCTCCTAACCTTCATTGCCTCCACCATCACCCCTCCCCTCCTGCACATCATCAACTTCTCCCTCTTTACCGGCTCCTTCCCCACTGCCTTTAAACACACCACTGTCTCTCCAATCCTCAAAAAGTCCACTCTGGATCCCTCTGAACCCTCTAATTACCGTCCTGTCTCCCTCCCTCCTTTTTGCTTCCAAGCTCCTTGAACGGGTTGTCTACTCCCATTGCCTCGACCTGCTCTCTGCCAACTCCTACTGTGACCCCCTCCAATCTGGCTTTCGCCTCCTTCACTCCACTGAAACCGCTCTTGCTAAGATCACCAACGATCTTCTTGTGGCTAAATCCAACTGCCTTTACTCTATTCTTGTCCTCCTTGATCTCTTTCTGCTGCCTTAGATGCTGTTGAACACTTGCTCCTGCTTGAATCGCTCCACTCTCTTGGATTCTGAAACTCTGTCCTTGACTGGTTCTCCTCCTACCTTTCTGACTGCTTCTTCAGTGTATCTCTTCCTTGTTGGTATATGCAACATCCATAAGTTAACGTTACTGAATTAAGAACAGTAATTGACTATAGAGCCACCGGATGGCACTGCTAAGTTTATGTGTACATGGAAGGGAGATGAGGTTTTACAGTTGAATTCCTTTGTGTAACCACTCCTTCTTCCCTTCTCTCTCATTGTCTCCATCTCCATTTTGTCTTCTTACTAGTTAGATGTAACTAAGGATTTGTGCCTGTGAAAGCTTAAGTAAAGTTCTGTTTTTAAACCTTCAGCTGCATTTGTCCTTAATGATTGCGAATCAGTTATTACTCTGAGAAGGGGAGGGAGGAGGAAGGGTAGGAGTTAGGAATGTTGCAGTCAGGGTTCCCCAAGGCTCCATCCTTGACCCTCTCCTCTTCTCTATCTACACCCAATCCCTAGGCAAACTCATTGCCTCCAACAGTTTCCAATACCACCTATACGCT
The DNA here is from genome assembly GCA_003113815.1 of Sphenodon punctatus. NCBI lineage: Eukaryota > Metazoa > Chordata > Lepidosauria > Sphenodontia > Sphenodontidae > Sphenodon > Sphenodon punctatus. The sequence goes on along the minus strand of QEPC01011901.1, from coordinate 29,126,997 downwards.
GACGACACTCAACTCCATCTCGCCACTTCTTCCCTCTCCCCCTCTGTTCAAGCTCGTCTCACCAACTGTCTCTCCGATATCTCCGCTTGGATGTCTCAACGCCAACTCAAACTGAACATGACAAAAACTGAACTCCTGATCTCCCCTCCCAATCCTTCCTCTCCCTCTTCCCTGTCAATTACCATTGACGGATTCTCCATCCTCCCTGTTCCCCAAGTCTGCAGCTTGAGCTTCATCTTCGACTTGCACCTCACTTTCAAACGCTACATTGACTCCGTGGCCAAATCCTGCCACTTTTCCCTCCACAACATTGCCAAGATCCGCCCTTTTCTGTCTGTCTCCTCTGCCAAAGCTCACACCTCGACTATTGTAACAACCTCCTCGCTGGCCTTCCCCACTCCCACCTTTCTTCCCTTATCTCTGTTCAAAACTCTGCTGCCAGGATCATCCACCTAGCTCGTCGCTTTGACCATGTGCCGCCTCTCCTCTCCTCTCTCCACTGGCTCCCACTTCCTGAGTGCATTCTGCCCAAGCTCCTCATCTTCACCTACAAAGCCCTTCACAACCTCACTCCCCCCCCTACCTCTCTGCTCTGATCTCCCTCCGAACCCCTGCTCGAGCTCTCCGCTCCTCTTCCATCCCCTCCCTCACTCTCCCACGCCTCCACTGCTCCCCCAACCGCCTTCGTCCCCTCTCCCTCCCTGCCCACATCCACCTGGCTCCCACCCTCCACACCTTCAAGTCCCTCATCAAAACCCACCTCTTCCACTCCGCCCTTCCTAACTCCTCCTGACCATCCCCCACCTGTTATATGCAAACTCCCAATTTACTGTAACCAAGCCAAGAACGTGTCCCTGAGCTCTCGCATCCTCATGAATGTCGCATCCCTTGTCTCTCCCTCTGTTCCCCCTTCCCTGTCTCCCCTCCCCTTGTCTTTAGATTGTAAGCTCTCGGGCAGGGATCGTGTCTATCTTATTCTTTGTAAAGCACCAGGTACAATCGCTGGCGCTATATAAATGCTTATAATAATAATAATAAAAAAAGGTTTTACTTATTAAAAGAAAATGGAGATAGGTCCTTCCCTGGCCTCATTGCTCCATTGCCGACTGCAGGGAATTGGAGACCCCAGGCCATGACATACATATGTGCATGATGGACCCTCTTAAGATGCCTCCTGCAGTTTCCCCTGCCCTGTTGCTTGGAAGAGCTTGCTAGCCGGCATACGAGGCTTGCAGACGCTTCTCTCTAGGGATATAGTGGCCATCTATCTCCTTTAAAAGAGGACACTTAGGAAACCTACGGTGCAGTCCTGCATCATGTGTCCTCTTTTAAAGGGGAGAGATGGCCACCCTATCTAGGCAGCGCTTCACCGCACAGTAACGTCCGTGCAAATCCCCAGCTCGGGGAGTCCAAACGTCTGTTCTGAACGGACGTCCCCTTCTTGACATTGTCAGGGCTCCAATCAAAGCCTGCCCTTGACAAGTCAGTCCTCCCAGTGCCTAAGGGCAGGCGTAGCGGGACTGTCCTTGAAGACACCTCGGGAGATACTGATTTCAAAACGACACTAAAGAAAATTACAGCTTGTTTTTATTAAAATTAAAAATGAAGTCAAGGTTATAAACCGAGGCAGTAAATATCAAGGAGCTAATGGAATTAGCTGAGTTAGGAGCAATAAGAATGAGTTATTGTAACCCCCTGGAGACTGAAGGCTGCCATGGAAATAGCAACCCTGTCCAAGCCCCTTACGCTGGGGAAGGAGGCTTGATATTGCGGCACACCTGTGTTTGCAGGTTAAACTCTTTGACCTCAGGCTGGTTGTGAGAGAAACATAGGGTCACCCTTGACTGGCTGAATCTGAGTCGGTGCCAGGCATTAACTTATTTCTCCTCTAAGGAAGAGGTCAGAGCTTCAGCGAAAACACCCCTTTTCCTGTTATAGACACAAGCAAAGATGCAGTTGGACATTTTCTATTTATTTGTTTGCTAACTAATTATGTGGCACTCCCTCCCTCTGGCTGTCTGACTGAGGCCACTTTCAGACCTCCCCCCCACCCCCCGGCGCATACTCTGGCTTCAGGGGTGTGTGGGGGGGGAATGTGCAACCAGGATCTGTGTGGGGATTGGCTGGTCTGAAAGTCTCCCCGCGCATGGATGCAGAGCAAGAAATCAAGCTTTGCATCCCTGCATGTGTCTGCCGACAAAGCTTTCAGACCGGCTGATTCCCGCGCATATCCTGGCTGTGCATGCCCCCCTCGCAGCCAGAATATGCACCGGGGGCAGGGGGAATGTCTGAAAGTGGCCTTAGTTCCTCCCTCCTTGCTTAAAAAACTCGTTTATTCTCTCGGGGCTTTTAGGATCCACGGCTGGTTCCCCTTCATGTGGTCTGTCCCCCCTCGCCACCTTCCCCTTTTAAATGGTTGATTTTATAGAGTTTGATATTTTGTAATGTTTTTATATTTTTATGATTGTTAAGTGCTCCGAGTGCCATTTATCCAAATAAATGCTGGGGAAAAGCACTATAACAGCAAAATAAAAATACAACACAACTCCTAATTATTATTGTTGTCCTTGTTAATAAATAAAAACAGTGTAGCATCCTGCAGTGTATACAACAGAAACGCTGGTGTCTGTATCTGGTGGGGTTTGCAGCTCCTCCTGCTAAGCTTCAGAGGCAGATCTTTTGTGTAGCTCTGCATGGCAGGGGAACCGAGGTTCCCATAGGGAAGGGCCAGGTGTCAGGGGAGGCAGGCAAGACTCGAGGGGCAGCTGTGAGGGGGCGTGCTGCCGGAGCGTGGCAATTGAGGGCCTCAAGATTTATTGTGCTAGGAACTCTGAGCAGAGTTAATGGATGGATAAACGAACTAGATTCCGTCCATTCAATTTCTTTATCTTTTGTAGCGGAACTTGAAGACCTTTCTCTGTGTCGCTGGAGGCAGCAATAAAACCTTTTTGGTAACTTTCCCCTAGAATCGGCACCTGAGAGTCAGTTTGAAGCCAAGACCCCCAGCTCTCTCTAACGTCATTGTCTGCGGCCCCGGGCTGCTGAGATTCCGCATGGCTCAGAGAGTGTGCTCAAGTAAAGAAGTTCGATTAATCCTGACTTCCCCCAAAAGGAACGTATAGCAGCCTCGTCCTATAAGCACTAGCGTGACTGCCTTCAGGCTGAGTGCTACGAGAGAGGCCAGCCCTCCATTATACATGGCCGATTCCCTCCCCTGTTCTGGGGCAGGAGAAGGGGACACCCACAGTGACTGGTTCATCTCGGGGACTACACTTTCCGGAAGACCCCAGTCACTGACCCGGATGTTTAGGAAATGGCTGATGCGGTTTTCCTTGGAACTACATCTGTTACAGGGTGTGGTGCCCAGGGTAAGTCCTCACTGGATCAATGCCACAAGGTCACAGTCTTTAGGGAACTAGCACATACAAAGCCTTTATTCTCTATATTACACTCTCTTAGTCCCTAGCCAGTATCACTCTCCACCCAGGGTACCCAACCTCAAAGTCTCTCCAAGCAATCCTCTGCTTATCCCTCGGGTTCTTTCAGGCCAGCACTTCAATATTCCTGACTGCTCTTCCTTATGCCTTTCAGCAGGGTTTCAGCACCTTGGTCAGTAGACTCCAGGGAGCTCCTCTCTCCTCTGCATCCAGGCACAGACTGACCTCTTCCTGGCTTCAGGCTTCTCTTATTATGCAGTCCCAGAGTGGGTGTGGCCAGGCTTCACTCACTTTAGCCTTAAAGGGGCAGTATCTGCCCAGTCTTCAGCTTCATCCTATTTCCAACTCAAGCTAATGTCCATTCACAGGGCTGGCTTTGTCACACCCAGTTTGTGTCAACCCGCCCCCCCCCCCAGTGCCCACTGTACACCATCTCCCAGAAGCTCTGAGTCAGTCACCTCCCTGCATGCAGAGAGGGGGCCATGGCAGCCAGGGAGGAAAGAAGCTCAATTTGGCTGACATGGTGACACCCCGCTTGGACCTTCTCCTACCCCCACTGCACAGAGCCGTGCCCCAGCACCTCTCCCTCTGGCATGAGGAGCCACACCGCATGCACCCCCAGGTATTTCGTTTTTTTTTACTAGAGCTAAAGCAAGCAGCCGTTGGGTGCTCTGAGGGTAATTTATGATGCCCAGATCCTCTCCGATGGGTCGGGCAGCATAGATTCACCGGGCACACTCATTTGAACAGGTGCTCATGCAGCTGTACTCCCCTGTGTTCTGATCAGAAAGACGATGATAAAGGAAGAAGTAATTGCCTCTCTACACAAGTGGGTTAAAATGAGGAAGGAATCTCTTACTGTGGGCAGGAGGAGGATGTACTCTACTGGAGGGAGGTATTTACCCTAATCTGTGTAGACCTCTGCTGTCCCAGCAATCCTCCTTGGCGTATAAGAAAAAACCTACTACTTGTTATTCCATCTCTCCCTCCTGGCAGATCCCTGTAAGTTCTTAAACAGGAAAAGGAAGTGCTGTTTAGACTCTGGTTCCCACTACACAGGGGGACACAAGTGGAGAGAGGTAATTATGGAGTAACTAACTACCTTTGCTTGTGAGAACATGCCCTTAGGCTTTGCCTGGGGGAACCTGGGAGTGATCCTTGCAGACTGGGAGACTCTGGGTCATGACAGAGGGCTTTGAGAGATTCTTGAGATGAGTGAAGATTCCCTGCACCTTGGTTATGCATTGAGGAGAGCTGCGAAGAGGACGTTGAGGTCTGGAGTAATGTGCAGTAAGGGGGAGGTCTCCAGGAAGATGCATGCACCTCTTGGCACAGTGTGTCACCAAAGTGCCACCAACCTAATCCCCTCACCTGGGACAGAGAAGAAGCAAAAAGGGCAGCATCTTCCATCAGGATGTTTTGCTTTCCTCCTGTTCCAGCAGCACATGCTGCCACAGGTTCAAGGTTCAGAGCCCCATTCTGGCCCTCCAGGAGCTGCAGGATTATCCTCAGAGAAGAGGCAGGAGCAGCTGAGAGGAAAGAGCTTTGGAAGTGACGATGAAGAGGGAGTGTGGGATGTGGTCAAAGCAGTTTTTCAGCAGACTTTGAATGAATATCCGGGAAGCAGGAAGGGGTTTGTCAAGGCCAGAGAACGGAAGGGCTTTAACAAGGACTGTTCTGTCTGGGAGTGGGTGGCTGAATCGGGGTGTGCATGTCGGCGGAGCTAACGTTCTGTATTGAGAGTTCCATTGACTTCAGTGGAGTTCCCTGGGGCAAATTCCTCTGGCTTGCAACCCTGAAGTTTTCTCTGTGAGCATACACTTATAGACACAGATGGCTGCATAGGAGAGATATTGAGTATGCTAAGTATGTGCTTTGGTCCAATATTTCATGTTAGATGAGGTGTCAAGATGTCCCTGGCATTTAAAAAGCGCTTGCTGCTGTGTGAGAGATAAGCGCTCTGGGAGGGAAGCGGCCAGGGATCCCCCGGAGGCAAAAAAGCCCCCGGGGGATCCCTGGCAACTTCCCACCAGAGTGCTTATTTTAAAAGAGTTTGCTGCTGTGTGAGATAAGCGCTCGGGGGGGGGGG
>QEPC01011901.1:29092915-29107554 GCA_003113815.1 Sphenodon punctatus | reverse complement strand
CTGAAGGCCTGGGCGAACAGCCAGGTCTTACAGGCTCGGCAAAAAGCCATCAGACCCGGGGCCAGGCGGGCTTCCTCCGGGAGGGAGTTCCAAAGCCGCAGCCCGGCCACCGAGAACGCCCTCTCCATCGTGGCCCCCGTTTAACACGGGGGACCTCCAGGAAGGCGCCCCCGGCAGACTGTAGGGGCCGCCCTGGGGCGCGGAAGGCGAGGCGGTCCCCAAGGTATGAGGGGCCCAGACCGTATAGGGCTTTATAAACCAACACCTTGAATCTGGCTCAGTGCGCTATAGGCAGCCAGAGCAGAGCGCGGAGCACTGGTGTTATGTGCTCCCGTCGCCTCGTCCCCATAAGGAGCCGGGCCGCCGCATTCTGCACCAGCTGCAGCCTCCGAACCAGAACCAAGGGAAGCCCCACGTAGAGCGCGTTGCCTCCAGGTGATGAAAGCGTGAAAGAGAGTGGCCAGGTCGGGCCCGGAGACATGAATTTCCTCTTTCCCTTCCCCCTTCTTGGGGATGGTCTGGCCGTTGTGTGCAGCCGTTCCTAACGGAGCTCTTGTTGGCATTCCCAGGAGAGACCAGTCCGTGGGGCAGGGAGCCAGCGACCGGGCTGTGTAGAATTCCTCCTCTCTCTCCGCCTGCTCTGTGGGTGGCCAGTGGCATCGAGCCACTGTAAATCTCTAGCTTTTGGTGTGAACATCAGTCTTGTCTCTCTTTACAAATCCTGAATTCCCTTTGAAGTGGAAAAGCCAAGATAAAAGCAGATTTCGTATCACTTGGCGATATGGGCTAATTACGCGGTCAGATTTGCCAGGACAGTAAAATAATATTGTATTCATAATTTCCTCTGGAAGCTGTTTTAAAGCAAACCTGCAGGGAGCGCCACCTCACTCACCTTGTCTGCTCCTCCGATGGATGATCTGGCACACACGAGTGCCTTGCGCCCGAGCTAGCTAGCTCAGGGGAGGCTCAGGTGTGAGTTTTTCAGCGTTCATGGTGGGGTGTTTTTTTTGGGTTTTTTTAAAGTTCCATTTTTATCAATGAACCTTTTTTTTTTTTTCCCTGCTGAGGGAAGCGACAGTTGTCTTTTCACTGTTTGGATGTAATATTAATGCTCGAGCGTAACTTAGCAACTAGAAATGGGCAAAACGGTGCATGGAGAATAATGAATGATAAGAACCTTTACACTGAACCTGAAGTCAAACTCTCTTTAGCGCTAAGCCTCCTCCCTGCTCCCTCCCCCATACACCGCCTACCTCCAGCTGGCTTGATGGTGCCAGAGCCTCAGGAGAGAGTGGAGCCTTCCTGTCATTTTGACCCGTGACATCAGTGTCACTTCATAACCCCCAGGGATGAAGGGTTTTTGGAAGCTGATGAGTAAGTTACATTCCCTGCCAAGTTTATGGGTGCCGTCAGGTTGTATCTTCCAAGAATCCTGCTTCTTTTCAACAAAATTCTCAATTATGAACAAATGGAAGGATGCAGGCAACCCAGATCTAGCCGAACAGCCGGGAAAGTGCATGTCACTGGCAATCCTCCAGGCTCATACGGCAACAATTCTGAAGTGGGAATACTTGGAAGGAAGTGATTCCGAGTTGGTTGCTATAATGGAACAATAGACCCGGACTCCATCCTGGGAAAGTATTGATATTTCTAGATTCGTTCAAAGTCATTCCTAGCTGCCTGGGACCCTGGAGCTGCTGTTCCTTTGTTCCGTTTCCCTGCTGGACATTTATATCCCCGTTGTGCCTTGTCTCTTGAGGGTGGTCTCCCTCAGAAAGTCATTGGGGGGGGGGGGGGGGGAGTGTCTCGTAGGTTAGGGCCATGGCTCTTGGTTTGGGATTCGAGGGGTGTGTGTGCAATAATAACATTTCAACAGCAAGGAAACGTCACAGCATAGGAATTCCCTTGACTCCGCTGGGAGGAGCTGCCGTATACCAGTTCTGCCCAACTCAGAGATTCCCTTTGCACAAAGGTAAGCTTTAGAAGGATGCTGGAGCTCTTCCCCTGTTCCGCCATTGGGGGGACTCTGTTCCGACTCTGGAATTGCTCGCACAGTGTGCGAGGCGTTACTAGGATTGCTTGCTTTTGTGGTGGTTTCTCTTGGGTCTCCTTTTGCCAGGTGAGGAAGCGAATGCAGTCAGGACAAATCATCCTGCGAAGCAAGGAAAATGAGTTTGTCTGGCAGAACTGCTGAAATCCATATTGACAAGCTTTCCATTTGGGAATGCGCTTCCCTGTCTGCAGCGGGACTCGGCAACCAGCTCTCGTCCTGGTGCTGTGTTACAGCAAAGCGGGCTGGCAGGCTCCTGTCCCTGGTGCCCTTCGCTTAGGTGAAATGTGGTTGCCTGGCTTGAGTTGAATGCAAAGTAGAATTCTGCACCAGGGAGTTCCAGGATGGCCCATCACTCTACTTTGTCCAGGGTTCGGCTTTCTCGTTCACCAGCCTTCCTCTCTCCTCGAGCAGCAGCTGACCCTTCCTGCACCAATCGGATGGCTCTTTTCCTTAACTGCCCTGAGCTGCCTGTGTTTTATACCTGCCTGGAGCCAATCAGTCCTCGGTTTATTGGTCAGGGGCAACGGTGGCAGGAGTTTCTGTGGTCTGAATCCTGTTAAAGGGCCATACCCTGCTCACTCTTCCTAAAGACAGAAGATGGTTCTCTCTCTTGTTGGGGTCAGGATACATGTGGAGCAAGCTGAGGCCAGAGAGGTGGAGTGTGTCTCACTGCAAAGATGTCTCTGCTTTCACAAGTTTATTTATTGTGTCGTAGTTTAAAATCAATATGTTACAAAGTCGGTAACCACTCTGCTTGAATGCAGGAGGAGCGTACACATTAGTAGAGTGACTCTGAAGGTTTCAATTATACTTTGCAAGGATTAGAGGTTCGTGGGAGAGTTCCTGTATATTAAAATGGGCTACAAACTCAATGGGTTTAGAGCAGTGGGATCATGCCACCAGCAACCCTGCTGTCTGCACAGTGTGAGACTCGGCAAGCCAGGACACAAGCTACTGTCGAAACCAAGAAGAAAAGGTCAATCAACACCAATCATTAAATTGTGTGGGTTTTGTGCAATGAATGCGTGTCCTCACCACAAAAGATGTGCCTTATGAATTCTGACATTGCCCTGAATAAGCATGCTAAGTATCCTGACATGAAGCTGAGGATGTCTACAGAATTATTTATCATTCATGTTGAAACAGAACAAGATAACGTGTCGGCATGTGTTGATCTACCTGCATGAGGATTCCACTGTGTTACTAGTTATGGGGAGAGTTAGCAAGAGTGGGGAGTTTTTGTAGATTTAAATTAGGCTTTTATACATTTATGTAGGCAAGGTTCACAGCCAATAAGGTGGGATCTACCAAAGGTACCCCTCGAGGGAAACGGCTACATTATCTTATCGCCCAACCCCTAACTCTGCCGTCCAAACACTTCACCAAAAAGAAAAGTCTTACACTGCCTCTGGAATATGCTCAGATTCCGACTCTGATGGATCTCCAGGGGAAGGGAGTTCCACAAGAACAACACATGAGGATCAGTATGTGCTTCCTGCGAGAGACAGCCAGACACTTTTATTATTTATTATTATTAACAAACATTTATATAGCACCAGCAGTGTACCTGGCACGTTACAAAGTAATAAAATAGACACTTGGGCACTTCTTGAGCTTGAAGCCAGAAACAAGGGTAGTAAATTTGCAAGGCCATTGTGTCATCCAGTAACGGAAAAGGATGAGTAGGAAAATTGTTTGCTTTCGAGAGTCTCGAAACTCTTTTCTTTTTAAACCCCTTTTCATGGATGCATGGAGTTTCTGTGTTTTCACACCCCTTTAATTACATGGGCAGCTGCCCATGAAGGCAATACCAGGCTTGTGCCAGAGCAGAGCATCATTGAAAAATACAAGAGACAAGAAGGATAAAAGCTTCATGTTTAATTTAGTGAATTCACAACACTCAAAGTGTGTAAGAATTTAAAAAGTATTTATTGCTGTTTAAAGAGAGTGATACAGATTCTAAAAGGGATAATGGACTCAGAGCTGGAGTTCAGGCACTAGGTTGGATCACTTTCGTGAACAAGCCGGGCATCCAGATTGACACAAGCAGGAACCACCCTGTTCCAGCCTTGCTCTGCAAAGAATTGAACAAGCCGTTTGCCGCCACGGTCAAACTCCATGCTCTCTCCAGGGGAAATGCAGAAGGGTCTCTCAGATAAGCTGCAACAGGCAGTCAGACTCAGGGAACAGCTAAGAAGTGACTGGTAAAGTTAGACCGCAAAACAGTGGAGGGTCCCCAAGGAAACCACACTAAAAATGTCCAAATTCTTTTGGCCGGTTGAGTGTTGCATCAAATGTATCTCTTTGAAAATGCAAATTCCGTTCCAACAGTATCTACATTTAAGAACCTCAAAGAGGTGGACGTACGTGTACGTTCCTGATTGGCCATCTAGTGCGGCTTACAGGGCAGCTTTACCTTGTATTTGATTATGGGGAGTTCAAAAGAGTGGATTTAACATTTTCAATATTTGTAGTGGAAGGGGGATCATTCATGACACGACGGGGATTAGAGGGAAAATATTTGCTCTTGTGAATGGAAATGTTTTTGAAATGCGGTTTGCAGCCTGGATGCTAGAAAGGATCCCGTCAAGGGATGTGTTGGGAGTGAAACGCATTCTAAAGGGAGAGGAGGAGGAGGGAGGGACCTGGCAATTCAAAAGATGAGAACTAAATTCTAAAAAGAAGCTCTTTTGTAGGCATTGATGTCAGGAATGGGGAACCTTTTCCCTCCCAGGGGCCCCTTTGACAATTAGTCCAAACTCCAAGGGCTGCAGAGAAGTCTGCGCTTAGGAAGAGGAGGGACCAGATCCTGGATCTCTTCCCTAGCCACGGTCCACATACCCTCATCTCTTCTTCCGTAACCCTCAACTCAACCGTTCAGCGCTTGGGGGGTCAGAACGGGATCCAGGGGCCAGATCCAGGCACTGGAAAAGGGGACACACACAAACTGGTCCCAGCCCTGAGGTTCCCCACTCCTCATCTATGCATTTCTTTTCTTTTTTTAAAAAAAAAAACCACAACTCCTCTCTAATTCCACAGCGAGGTTAATAGTTAACCAGGTCTCTGTGTGGAGATGGATCTGGATTGGGCCTCCTCAGACAGGCACAGTCGGGAAAGACCCTAAGGAGCCAGGTGGCCCCTACGGTAAGCAGGCACCTTTTTCTGGAATGGCCAGGCTGTTTGATAGGAGTAGCCTCTAATAAAAGAATGTTCCTAAGGGGCCTGAGCCGGATAACAGGGCCATGAGTAGTTCTTAGCTAATCGGCAAGGGGGGATTTTTGACCCGGTATCGATAAACTGCATGCCTTCGGTGACATTGACTTAGTGCCGCTGTCTCTCCCCAAGCCAGGCTGAGGCTGGGTGGGCGTGCCCCCTGCTTGGCTACCTGCAGCAGCAGCAGCAGGGGCGTAGGCCAGATGCCAGCTGTGTAGCACTAAAGCGCTGATCGCAGCTGTGGCCGACTTTCCCCAGCTGGTACAAGCTTAAAGGCAGCGAGAAAGAACGTCTTCTTTCCAGGCACATCGGGATAACTGAAATAGCCGTTGGGAGACTGCAACGTGCTGTGGAATAAAACTTTTTTTCCCCTAGTGAAAAAATGCATCCGTGCTTCCTAGTCTGGAGTGATTGTTTCTGTCAGCTGCTTAATGTCCAGGCTGCAGCATGAGGTTGTAGGGGCGGCTGTGAAAACAACAAGATCCAGGGCGGGGAGACAGGTTCCCTGCAGCATTTCCCCAGCTGCGTGGTTGTAATATCTTCTCTTGCACCCACAGCAGCCATATGCTGGCAGGGGGCAGAGCCCGCCCCGGTACACCCTGGACACGGCCGTGCCCCCGCTGCCCGGAGAGATGACTGTACGGCCCAAGCTCCCCTTGGGATTGCAAGGCAGGCTCTGCTCCAGTGCAGAGGGGTGTGCAGCCAGCTATAACTGGCACCTCTGCATGTGCACCCTTGACACTGCAAGGGATGTGACTAAGGGGGGCGGGGGGGGAGAGGAAGCGGTGGGTAGCCTTCCTGTCTGGTAGCTCTAGTTTTCTCTGGCATGATTGAGTCCTAACTGGAGATCAGCATGGGGGTGCACAGCAAAGAGTTATTATTATTCTGCAGTGGGGGTGATAGGTCAAGCAGAGGTTCATGGGGCGTGCCTGGTGTGGGTTGTGATCTCATTCCAAATTTCCACAGCAAAAATTTCAGCTTAGTTAATTCATGAGGTGCAGTTCGAAATTCAATATGTTGTCTTCTCTCCCCACCCCCGGAGAATGTTTACAAGGCTCAATAGTTCCTGTAGTTCAGGGAAGCTAATACCATACAAAGCAAGACAGCGGCTTTTAAAGCGAGCCACCAAAGGGTTGTTCTGCAGCGAGCTTGTTTCTCAAAAAAAGAGAAACATTTTAGAAGTTCTGCAAAAATTCTCCCTTGTCTACTTTACCGCACACAATTGCTCCCACTGTTGTAATTAACTTCATCTAAACATTCCCAACCATTCTCTCTAGTTAATTAATTAAACCTCTTTTAAAAGTTTAACTGTACAAGACAATTCAGTACTTGAAAGGAATTAATCGTTGCCCGGAGGCTAAGAACTTGCCACAAGCAGCAGAGCAGAGCTGTGGTGTCTGGAACAGATCACAATTGACTTTAGCCACCTGCTACCTAGAAAGTGTGAGGCCTGTATCACAGACAGCGAGATAAAACATTCTTCATGATAGGGCCAGGTGGGAAAATAACATCAGAGCTGAATGATGCTTCAAGTGAAAACTCTAAATTGGAGCCCAGGGAAAAGAACCAAAGTGAAACCCTTTTGGGTATGCTTGGAACAATTAATTAAGAACCTGGGCATCCCCTAGCACCTTTCAGGCAACGCAGCCACTGGGTAAACCTGTACTAAATTTCCGGTGCCCCAGAGAGAGAAGTAAGTTATTTCATATTCTGCCAGGAACATGTAAACACTTTGGGGTGGGAGTACAGTGCTGTTACAACCACACTATTTTTTGGATTAGGTAACACCCAAAGATTTCACCAAATGCCGGTGCCTCGTTGTGCTGTGCACTGTACAGACAAGAGGAGCATGCCCCCGGCGATAGGAGCACCCTGTGGGCTAAGTCAAGGAGACATTGTTGTACCTGTTTTATAAACTGGGGCCTGGAGTGTTGTGTCCCGTTCTGGAAGCCCCATTCCAGGAAGGGCATTGAGGAACTGAAGTGGGTTCAGAGGAGGGCAGGAAAGATGAAACAAGATTTGGAAAACAAGACTCACCGGGAAAGGTTGAAGGAGCTAGGTATGTTTAGCTTAGGTAAGGGGAGACATGATGGCGATCTTCAAATATTCCTGAACCTCCTTTTGGACTGTCTTGTCGTCATGCCCATTTCTGGACCCCTGGGCCTGTCTTCCCAACCCTCTCTCCATGCCTTACTCGATCATGATATTTTAATTGGATATTTTATTATTTTAAATGTTTGTAGTATTTTTAAAGGATTTTATTTTTTTTGACCATTTGTGTTGCTCGCCGCCCCGAGCTGCCAGTGTGCAGGAAGGTGCGGGATATAAATGCTTTTAATAATAATAATAATAATAATAATAATAATAATAATGTTCTTTTCTGCTGGTTGACCTGCTGGCTTTCTGACCCCGTAACCACAGATCTTCAGACCACAATACTCGGCTTTCCCACTGGCAGTGATGACTCACCCCACAGTTCCACCTTGACCATACCTATGTCACTTCCTTGCCTGTCCCAACAGCTTCAGAATCCCGACTTCCTGTGCTCCCTGCCCCCTTGCAGCAGAATCCTTACATATTGCTTCGTTTTAGGATGTTGTTACAACCCACATGCGGTGTAGGCTATGTCTTGAGTTGTCTCCCTCTGGTGGTGGCGCTGGACCACATAGAGGCTGTGGCACTCTGCCTCCCTCTGGTGGTGGCGCTCGACCACATGGAGGCTGTGGCACTCTGTCTCCCTCTGGTGGTGGCGCTCGACCACATGGAGGCTGTGGCACTCTGCCTCCCTCTGGTGGTGGCGCTCGACCACATGGAGGCTGTGGCACTCTGCCTCCCTCTGGTGGTGGCGCTGGACCACGCGGAGGCTCTGGCACTCTGTCTCCCTCTGGTGGTGGCGCTGGACCACATGGAGGCTCTGGCACTCTGCCTCCCTCTGGTGGTGGTGCTCGACCACATGGAGGCTCTGGCACTCTGCCTCCCTCTGGTGGTGGCGCTGGACCACGCGGAGGCTCTGGCACTCTGTCTCCCTCTGGTGGTGGCGCTGGACCACGTGGAGGCTCTGGCACTCTGTCTCCCTCTGGTGGTGGTGTTGGACCACGCGGAGGCTAAAAGGCCTGTTCCCTGCAAGGGCGATGGAGGCTCCAATCATCATAGCTCATGAGGTAGAGCTGTTTTTATTAAGCTCCAATTGTCCTTGGGTTCTCTCTCTGGTGTGCCGGCCAAGAGCCAGGTTGTGTCACTATCTCATTATCTAGTACCCAACCGTAAGTCATTAATTATATCCCATTTCTGTAATTGCAAGCTTTATATATGGCACATCCATGAAGGCAGGAAACATTAACATTATAAATCCATGGCATATTGAGTCTCAGCAGGAATTGTTAATGAATCGCCCTTTTTAATTTATTTTTTATTTCTCCAACCCCCCTGAAAGCTTGTGCTGCAAATGGGGGACTGTGATCCAGGAAATCTAGCAACTGAACCCTCATTGCACATTATTAATTCATTCAAAATTTATTGTGGTAGCATGCTCCGTACACATCAAACAAAATAAAATACCAGACATTACAACAATAAAGAATATGCAAATCTCTTCATAGTTAGGACAATAATTCATCGTATACACTCTGTGCCTCTCCCCTCCCTCTCGTCAGCATCAAGATATTAGTCCTCACCCAAAGTCAGTGTTCTTGTTTTTCATACAGCTGCACAAAATGGAGCGACTTGTAAGGTGGTATAATCATCAGCCTCATTTAGAGAAGCACTATCGTAGTTTCATTCTGGGAGCAGGGGCACATTGTGGAAATAATAGGTACCAGGTATATATCCTGGGGGACTGAGTTTGGCTGGCAATCAAAACCCATCTGTGGTAAGGATTCAGTTAGTTTATAGATGTTTGATAATCATTTAGTCCTTGGCGCTGTTCTCTGCATTTAAAAGAGGAATCTCTGTGCACAGTTTGGTGTGCAGTTCAGCAAAACTGCAACAGTGAGCGACCAAAGATCAGGCCACCCTTGTCATTATGCTCTTTGCTGTCATTGGAATTCGTCTGGTTGCTATCGGCCTTTATCTGCTTTTTACTGATTCCACTATGCCCGGCTGGGTCTCTGGCTCTGCAACATCAAATCACAAAAGACAGACGGAATACAACCCCCCCCCTTCCCAATTCCTTCCCAACGCTCTGTCAAAGTGCATGTCCCCAGGAGAGCTCTGCCTTCTGGCAGACCAACTCCAAGGAAGGGAGCAAGTTCCAGAGTCAAAAGATTATCTCCTGTAAACAACCCCCTCTGGAGCCCTAGACCACACCTTGGTCTAGGGCTCGTAAGTGTGGGGCCGCAGCCAATGTCAGCTGCTGCGGCCGAGCATGGGAAGCAATGTGGTTGCACAGAGTGAAAGAAGGGGCGATGTACCTGGCACTGTACAACTATAGACATGTCCCTGCCTTCCGGCTTACAATATAGGCAAGAGGAGCGGAGGAATCTAGTTGTCAACTAGATTGGTGCCCATCCTGGTTGGTCAAGCCAACCGGGAGACATTGGGGCCTTTGCTGGTTGAGGTGGTCAGTGCATCCTTTCAGGAGGGCAGGGTGCTGGCCGCCCTGAAGACTGTGGTTGTCCGGCCCCTGCTCAAGAATCCATCCCTTGACAATGGCTCTTTGGTCAGTCTCCAATGTTCCCTTTTTAGGGAAGGTTATTGAACGGGTAGCTGTTCAGCAGCTTCAGGTGCATGTTGATGCTGTTGGATTCCTGGACCCTTGTCAGGCTGACTTTCATGCTGGTTATGGTACGGAGACTGCACTTGTGGCCCTGGTCGGTCATCTTCACCTTGAGATCGACAGGGAAAATTTTACCCCGTGGATCCTGTTGGACCTTTCAGCAGCCAGTGAATCACGAGGTTTTGTTGAGGCGACTGGTAGTTGGCAGGAGTGTTCAGGCGTGCTCTTTAGTGGTTCCACTCTCCTGTCTGGGAGGTCCCAGTGGGTGGTGATGGATGATTGCCTGTCGTCCCCATGAGCTCTCCCCTGTGGCATTCTGCAGGGTCCCATTTGGTCTCTCCTCCTATTCAATGTGTATTTAAGGCGGCTGGGTGAGATCGTACATAGATTCAGGGTGTGGTGCCATCAGTATGCTCTCTTTCTCTTTTTCATCTGACCCAGGTCCTTGCAGTCTCGGTGCTTACCCGATGGCTGGCTGCTGTTGGGGACTGGATGCGAATTCAGAGCCGATTGAAGCTGAATCCAGACAAGTCTGAAGTGATGACGGTTGGCCGGTCCTATGAGGGGGTGGGATAGGGACACCCATTATTGATGGGGTCCAGACTCTTCTGGTCACTCAGGTTTGCAGCCTTGGGAGCATTGCTGGACCCCATGTCGCACCTGGAACATCAGGTTATGGCAGTGGCCCTGAACGCCTTTCACCAACTCCATCTTGTGAAGAGGTTTGTGACCTTTTCCATCCGATTCAGACCCAGCCACCTTTCTCCATGCTTTTGTAATCTCGAGGCTAGACTACTGCAATGTGCTCTATGTGGGGCTGCTCTAGAAGCCTGTCCAGAGACTGCAGCTGGTGAAGGATGCAACGCCCTACCTTCTGTCAGGGGTGGGTTGCCGGGAGCACATAAGAACATAAGACGTGCCATACTGGGTCAGACCAATGGTCCATCAAGCCCAGCATTCTTTCTTATGAGAGTTTGTTCTGGTGCTAGTACCGGTGTACACGAAGACCAGCAGAGTGAGACGATAGGTTTTCCAAGTATAATCCATTGTGCACAACATCTTTCCAAGCCTGTGGAGCTCTGAATTTTCAACTCTTTCAGTTTGGACTGCTCCACAGTTTTTTGGCCTTTCAAGCCAAATGAAACCATCATGATCATTGAGTCTGAGCCCCTGTATTCACAGCACTTGGCATTGTCTTTGCTAGACTTAGAGTCTATCTCCCGGCAGGATTGCCAATCTCAATTTGGACTCCAAGCAACATTGATTCTCCCAGCTCCCTGGTAAGGAGTGTTGTTATTCAGTCCCCCGTGCTGCTCGGAAGCTTGGCCTTATTTTAACTTTGACTTTCACTACAGTTCTCTGCCATTATATCTTAGGTCTCTGTGAGATTGAGCCTGCTGCTGTGAGGTGACTTTTCGATGTCCGTGTACCTGTACATACGTCACCCTCAACTTTCTCTTAGCTAGTTGTGGAAAGAAGTTTAAGGTGTTTTATTAGCATGCCGCTTGCTTTGTTCTGATGTTTGCTGAGGGGTGAAGGGTGCCTATTTCCAATTTGAGGACTCAATTGGAAGAAAAGATGTTCTAAGCAGTAATTGGATTTTCAAAAAGACAATCTTTAAAAATATTTTAAAATGAGTTGACATGAGCAGTAGTGACACTATCAAGACAGCTGCCTCAGTTCAAAATGCGCTTGGAAATAATAATACAGTTCCTTTAGTTTACAATCCTTTAAAAACTCAAAACCCATCTGGGGAATTAATTCTCACACTGTTGATAAGATAACCCTGCTTTCAGCTGCATAACAATCCCCTTGCATGCTCCTTTTCCTCATACCAATAAGACCCGCAAGGGACAATAATCACCAAACTTTATTTGTGTGCATGCATAATTTCCAGGAATTGGTGGTTCACTACAGTGATCTATTGGATTGTCATCTTTGCCTGACTTTCAGGTACTGTTAACATACTCAGGAAAGAGAAACATGCAGAGTTCTACCAATGTTTGGTAAGACTGTGGTGATGTGTTATTAAAGAAATGATGCTACCATCAAGAGTAAGCCAACAAAAATGACATAAGCACGCGGGAAGAGTGCACTCTGTTTCAGAGTGGATTATACACAAGAAAATGGAAGAGCATAAGAACACGTGCCTTGGGTCTTACTGCATTTTTATAGGTACACTTTTTTGAAAGAGGAGAATTCGGTTTTCAAATTTTGGATGGGATTTTCTTTCACCTTCTGGATCTTTTCAGTTAGTGCAGATTTTGGCAGTCGCCCTTCTTGAGCTAGCTCTGCACTGGCAATTATTGGTACAAAGATGCAGATGGCTGTTCTGATAATTTGGCCATAATACCCATCTTTGGATTCTCACTTGATGTCTTTACTCAGGAACGCGGGAATTAGGCTTCAAGAATGAATGCCAAACTACGTACCCAGCTCCTACAAGGTAGCTCTTCTGGGCGCAATTTAGTGGCAAGTACTCAAATCCACATTAATCTGCCCTGCATTTTTGTCTCCGTTTATTTACATTATTGGTTCTTATTACAGTATGATTGATGTAAAACGGACTGACTTTTCTCTTCCAAATTGACCTCTCTTGTGTTGTGGTGGCTACTAGGGCTGAGACGAGACCAAGTGTTCCCATTCCAAAAGGAAATACTGACCTTTCCGGAGTGCTTGCCAGTGTCCGTTGGTACTTCATCAGTTTCCAGTCACCGCGCTTCTGCCATTTTTCATCATTTTTGTCACTGTGGCAGAGTGGTGCCAGAATAAGGTTGATATACCTTTAAGAGGGGCACAAGATGGTGCCTGCCATAAGGACCACCTAAGATGGCCGCCAACAGGAAGTGGAAGTAGGTGGGCGTGGCTTCCACTGGAAAACAGAGCTAGCCGGGAAGAAAGAGTCAGTCTGCTCCTGACCAGAGAGAAGAACACATCTCCAGGGAGGCTGCTTGGAGGTTCCTGCAGGAAGGAGACCTGAACCTGAGGAGTGAATTGATGGTAACTAGCCTGTGGACTTTGTGTGGCTAGGCTACCGGTGATGTGATGGACTATATGCTTGAATGGGACTGAGATCGGAGGCTTGGTGCCTGGCCTGGGACTTTGAGCCAGAATAAACTGCTTTGATGGTGAAACCCTATCTGACTCTCTCGTTGGGACCGATCCTGACAACACTTACCCCACGGTGAAGTGGGGTTCCTGTGACAGTCACTTTTGGGGACTTTTTGTTACTTTCTGGGGCTTTTTGTCATTTTCCAGGATTTTTATAACAGTTTTACGGCAGTTTTACATCACTTCCGTTGCAATTTCCAGCACTTTCCTGGTGAGCCAGCGGGGTGTAGTGGAGAAGGTGCTGGATTTGGCCCTGGAAAGCCAGGATTTGAATCCGGCCCTAGGCATGAACTCACTGGGGGGCCTTGGGCAAGTCGCAACCTCTCGGCCTCAGTTCCCCCATCTGTAAAATATGTCTGTCTGTCTCTGTCCCTGTGTTCCCCTCGTCCTTCTTCATCTCGGATTGTGAGCCCCCTGGGCAGGGACCTGCCTTCAAACATCTGTGACTGTAAAGCGCTGCGTCCGCCGAGGAGTGCTATCGAAATGCTTCGTAGGAGTTGTTCCATCTCCATGGTCCCCCGGGGCGGGCACGGGGCACACGCAGGCCTTGGGGCTGGCCTGTAGCAGCCCCATTTAACTTGTGAAACCGCATAAAGCTGGTGAGTTTCTGCACTGCACAAATCCTGGCAAATGCCTGGCTTCTGATGGAAGCCGGACTCACCGGGATTTCTCGTTTCAGGTCCAGTGGCTCCTTCGCTCTTGCAATTGTCAGGGACATCAGGGCAAGATCTCAGTGGTTTCCATTTAGAATCATCTCTTTTGAGTTTTGTTTTGGGCAGATTCACCTCCACGTCTCACTTTGAGTTTGGGATGTAATAAAAAATTCATCCAAATGTTTACCTCAGATTTTTGGATGTTTCCCTCTGATCCCATATGCCATCCTAGGTTGGCTGGAAACTCATCCCTGTTTCATGGGCTTGTACAAACTTTGCCTGAACATTAGACCTTTTTGGTTCCCGCCCTAATCCAAATGCTGTTTCCATAGCCGAAATGGTCGGTGCTCCAGCCGCGATGTCGAGGACACTCGGGGGACAAATATAGAAAACGCCAGGACACTCACAATAAGGAGTGCTGACTTATTTATTTATTTATTTATTCAATTTGTATCCCTGCAAACAGCTCGGGGTGACTAACAAGTTAATTATAAAACAATTTATAAATTTATAAACAATATAATAATAAAACCAATCCATAAAAACACTACAATAAAACAGGCTGGGATAATAAATAAATAAGGGCGGGGGAAGATAAAACACCCCCTCCCCAAAGGCCTGGGCGAACAGCCAGGTCTTACAGATTCGCCGGAATGTCAGCAGGCTCGGGGTCAGGCGAGCTTCCTCCGGCAGGGAGTTCCAGAGACACGACCCGGCCACCGAGAATGCCCTCTCCATTGTGGCCCCCCGCTTAACACGGGGACCTCCAAGAAGGTACCCCCGGCAGACCGCAGGAGCCGCTCTGGGGCACGGAGGGCGAGGCGGTCTCTGAGGTACGAGGGGCCCAGACTGTGAAGGGCCTTATATATTAACACCAATACCTTGAACCTGGCTC
>QEPC01011901.1:29046359-29080923 GCA_003113815.1 Sphenodon punctatus | reverse complement strand
TTCCTGCCCAGCAGCATCCTTTGCCGCTCTAGCGGAGCTGGTCTCGGCGGTGGTGTTGAACTCCTCTAGGACTTTGGTCCTGGGGAACTTCAATACCCATACCGACGCCGGCCTTGTAAGAGCGGAGCGAGAGTTCATGGCCGCCATGGCAACCATGGACTTGTTCCAAGTTGTCAACTGCCCGACCCATGTGGGGGGACATACCCTCGATCTGGTATTCTGTTCTGGCCTTGAGACGGGTGATCCGGTAGTGGGGGATGTGAGAGTCACGCCCTTGTCATAGACGGATCATTACCTCCTACAGGCTAGCCTCTTAGCACGTCACCTCCAAAAGGGGAATGAACTAGTTAGGTTGGTCCACCCCCGGAGGCTGATGGAACCTCAACGGTTCCAGGAGGCCCTGGGGGATTTAACCTTAGACCTTGACGGCCACTCTGTTGATGAGCTCGTCTGAGCTTGGAACATCTTGCTCGGGGAGGTCATTGACAGGGTGGCTCCGAGATTTCTTCTACCTCTGTCTCGTCACCGCAGGGCCCCTTAGTTTACTGAGGGACTGCGGTGTATTAAACAGGCAGGTGTCTTGTTGTGCCTCAGTTTCCTCAGAAGGAATTTGCGCTTAGTGGTCCAGGCCTGACATGATCTGGTCTGGATATAGGGCGCTCTTTTCCAATATGTGGAAACTCAGTTTACACTTTGTTAATAAGCCAGCCAGCTCAGCTAAGTATTGTAAAGACAATTCACTTATATAAATGAAGCTATGAGACTTAAGATTATAAAAATATGAAGCAATAGTTTTCTTAAATTGAAATAAAGACATACTACAAAAGAAATAGTGTCAGTTAAAAGTACATGACTTGTCACTTAGAAAGACACATTTCTTGTTCAAAGAATAGATCTTTTATAAATTCAGAGATCTTAACCTCTATAAGATAGAACATATGTTCTAAATATTATTGCTATGGTTGACTCAATGCATCATATTAATATACATTCATATTACCCAGTCTTTTGCCCCATTCTGCCAGATGGATATGAGAAAAGTTCCATAGAAGGAACTGTTTCTGAAAAATCCATTTCTCCTCTCCCTTCTTATAGAATGACGTTTGCTTGGAATCAGTTTAGATGATGTCAGGTCAAGACTGCTGACGGAGGGTTTTTCTCACAGTACATAGTAAACTATATGTGTTAATACATAGGAAACAGGTAACTATCATTGGAGCTAGGATTAACAATGAGTAAACTCCAAACAAAGAAAGTCTTTTCCTGCCCTGCCTGGAAGTCACGTATCTTGAAACTGGTCAACAGAAAATGTGATTTCTTTAAGAGATAGACTTGATTGTATCTTTCTCCAAGATTATAGGTAAAAGGACATTCTAAAGAGAGTTCATTAGAAATTAACCATTCAAAGGCCTAGTCTAATGTTCAACATATTGAAACTCAAATGGTCAAAAATATATGCCTATATACAGGCTACATGACACAGGTAGGCGGCTAGAGCAACGCTGGCGTCGGACTCACGCTGAACCTGACTGACTTCTCCATAGGGCCCATTTGCGGTTCTATGTTGAGGCTGTGAGGATGCCAAAGAAAGAGTTCTTTGCCGCTCTCATAGCATCTGCAAAGTTGCGTCCAGCAGAGCTGTTCCGGGTGGTGCAGGGGCTAGTCAGTCCGGCCTCCATCCGCCTGGATGGGGACTTGTTCCAGGCCCGCTGTGAGGAGTTTGCCATCTACTTTGCTGACAAGATTGCTCGGATCCAGAGCAATTTCGATGCTGGATTAGGAGCAGTAGAGGTGGAGCATGAGGTGATGGAGGCCCTGTTTGGTCCATCTTCTTGGATTGAGTTTCAGGAAGTGACTCAGCCAGCCGATGCCGTGGCTGTCCTGGGGTCTGTTAGAGCCACCAGTTGTGAACTAGATCCTTGCCCGTCCTGGTTGGTGAAAGCCTCCAGGGAGACTTTGGGGACGGTTCTGGCAAGGGTAATCAATGCGTCTCTTCGGCAGGAGAGTTTGCTGCCCGGTCTCAAGGAGGCCATGGTGCGCCCCCTGCTGAAGAAGCCATCTTTGGATATGGACGCACTCGCCAGCCTTTTTAGGGAAGGTTATTGAACGGGCGGTGGCACTGCAACTCGAGGCTCATCTTGACAGCATCGGTTTCCTTGACCCATTTCAATGAGGGTTCCACCCCGGCTATGGCACGGAGACGGCGCTGGTGGCCTTGGTGGACGATCTCCACCAGGAGATGGATGCAGGACGTTCAACACTAGATCTCTCGGCCGCTTTTGATACAGTGGACCACGGGCTGCTGTTGAGATGATTGCGAGCCCTGGGGGGTCTGGACGGGACCATCTTATGGTGGTTCTGATCATTCCTCTCAGAGCCAGCGGGTTGTCCTGGGGGCTGAATGTTCCAGCCCCCGGGCCCTGGATTGTGACATTCTGCAAGGTTCTATTCTGTCTCCATTATTGTTTAATGTATATATGCAGTCCTTGGGGGAGATTGTGAGAGGGTTTGGTGCACGTTGCCACAAATATGCGGATGACACCCAGCTATACTTCTCCTTTTCATCTGACCCAGGTCCTGCCATCTCAGTGCTGTCCCAGTGTTTGGAGGCCATGACGGATTGGTTATGGCAGAGCAGACTGAAGCTTAATCCTGATAAGATGGAGGTGATGGCGGTGGGTAGGGTGAGGGAGGTGTTGGCTCCCCTCATAGAGGGGGTCTGCCCAACCATAACCCAGCAGGTTCGGAGTCTGGGAGCGTTATTGGACTCGGATCTCTGCCTAGATCGGCAGGTGGACACGGTGGCTAAGGCCGCCTTCCGCCAGCTGTATCTGGTGCGGAGGCTGCGTCCATACATTTCCAGACCTGACCTGGCCACCTTCATCCATGCCTTCATCACCTCGAGGCTGGACCACTGCAACGCGTTCTATGTGGGGCTTCCCTTGACGCTGGTTCGGAGGCTGCAGCTGATGCAGAATGCGGCGGCTTGTCTCCTGACGGGGACGAGCCGACGGGAGCATATCACTCCTGTGCTCCGCACACTGCACTGGCTGCCTATAGCGTACCGAGCTCGTTTCAAGGTGTTGTGTTTGGCCTATAAAGCCCTACACGGTCTTGGCCCGTCATACCTCAGGGACCACCTCACCTTCCGTGCCCAAGAGCGACCCCTTCGGTCTGCTGGGAGCGCCTTCTTGAAGGTCCCCCATGTAAAGCAGGGGGCCACAATGGAGAGGGCGTTCTCAGTGGCTGGGCTGCGTTTATGGAACTCCCTCCTGGAGGAAGCCTGTCTGGCTCCAGGTTTGCTGGTCTTCCGCCAAGCCTGCAAAACTTGGCTATTCTCCCAGGCCTTTGGAGGAGGGGAAGGGGGTGGGATAAATTTTTGAGGGGGTGTTTGGTTTTTAGGATTTTAGATGTTTTAATTTTGTGAATTAGTGTTTAAATGTTATTTTAATTGTGTTATTTTTTGTATTGTAAGCCACCCCGAGATGCCGTGGGCATGAGGGGGTGGCTAAGAAATATAAATAAATAAATAAATAAATAAAAATGCAGAGTAGGAGCCTATGCCAGGGATTCTCTTACGCGTTGCTGTGGTCCAAGATCGGTTTGTGATGCCAATCAGCCAGCAGAAATGTCAACCAAATATCCTCATTCTGTGCTGCGACCATCCCAACATCTCTCCCCCAACTTGTTACTGGGAACTCAGAAGCATCTGTTTAGGAAAGAGCCAATAGAGATTCTCTTATGTCCTCTGTCCTTGTGATGATAATTGGCCAGCCTGGATGTGTAAACTGTCTCCTGATTGCTGGGATGCTATCCACAAAGTCCCTTCTATGCCTGCCTGAGGGCCACCCCCTATGCCCGCCTCAAAGCCACTACTGATTGGTCCTGTAAAGCTGGAAGCATGCAGTAATTGGCCAATGAATGTGTCTGTCAGTCTTTGGGGTTGCTCCACATCCTCCCTCCTTTTTGCCTCCCTCCCCCTGCCATGCCAGGTGCCTGCCTCTGACTGGCACTGCATGTGCAGCTATTTCTCTGAATAATGGTCTTCAAAGGGACAACTTGAATTGCTTATAAAATTGTGTCCCTTTATCAAATTGTCCTGTAGTTTGGCAGAGATGACAGGGAAGGTATGCGATACATTCCTGCCAAATGACTTGTAAACAGGATGGAATATAAAAATGGTACAGCTGGAAATGTATTTTCAAGTTAATGTCTTATATCATCAGGACCCTTTATCCAATCTTTCTGAAAATTGTCAGGATATTTAAGCTTGTGGAGGGACATAATATTTACAGGTTCATGTACATTGTCTGGAAGATAAAGAAGTTGTAGCCATGAATGTGAATGGGGCTTTTCTTAAAATCACAACATTCAGTTGCTTCTAAAATTGGTTCCCTTTATCCAATTGTTTCAAAAATGGGTACACATAGTGTCCTCCATTGGGCGTACAATCCTCCCATGTTTCATCAGAATTGAATAAGAATCAAAAAAAGGTCTAGCCGGAAATACATTTTACAGTTTTCCCCCTTTATTTCAAAAACAAAAAGTTGTTTTCGTTTCTATTTTTGTTATTATTATTTGTTGTTTTCATTATTGCAATAACGATAATGAAAACTACAATTTTCATTATTTTTATTGTAATAACGAAAACAACATGCACACCCTTAGACCAACCCCTTCCTCAGTGTGTGTTCTGTTCATGTATATAGTTCTGTCTTGCAGTCACTCAGTTTTAGTTCTGAGTTTCCTGTCACCTGATGAATAGTCCTGTGTTGGCTCTAAAGCTTGCGTACCCTCGCCAAAAGAAGTTGGTTCAATAACAGGTACCATCAGAATGACTTTGTCTTGATTCTTAACTCTTAACACTCCTCTTTTAGTGAATCCCATGCCGTCTTTGGTTTGGAAGTCAGCGGTTTGACTGGCTAATGTGTTTCCTTCAATTAACTTGAGGCAGTGAGTAGTGTTTCTGTTTATCAGTCTGGCTACAGTCTTCCTCCTTCCTCCACAGCCACGCTGATGGGGGAATTTCAAAATGGGGCTTAATTCAGAGCCGCGTTCTGACGTCCTGTCTCAGCTAGTTTAAAGGGTATAAGATAAAACACCCAGGAACTTGCAAAAGATGAGGCCATGGGGGGTCCTGTTGCTTAGCTGTGGCACTGAGAGCGAATCTGAACTCATTTACATTCTTGGAAAGGTTCCAAGTGACAACTGTGGACACTGGCCAAGGCTAGATGTCCCTCGTTATTAGCAGCTTTGGGGTTTGTTCTTGTTTGTGTATAGTGGTACAGAAAAGGGAGGCATCCTTTATTGAAACAAGTTTTAAAAATACTAAGATATTTCCAAAAATGAGACTTTGCCACAATCTGAGCTTTCCTTCATGTTTGGATTCTCCAGCCAAATCAGCAACAAAATTTGGGGAAGCAGTGTCACGTTCGTCAATACCACTGGCGAGGAGAGAACTAGAAAGCGGAACAAGGCACATGCAGCAGCATCATTGGCCACATTCTTGTTTGGTGCCCTTCCAGAAAGGGTTGACACCAGTTAAAGCTCTGATCCTGCATGGTCTAATCCTGTGCAAAATGTTCCACTGATATTTATTTGTGAAAATTAGGACCATGGAGTTCCAGAAAATCTCCATTGACCTTGCTGGGTATTTGCCAAAGTGAAAATGGACAAATGTGCTTGATGAACCTAGTCTGTCCCTGTGACTGTGATGATGTCAACATCTGGACCCTTCCTTCCTTCCCAGTGCTGGAATTACTGCAGTCACACCTTGCGTTTCCTTTTTGAAACTCTGAATGTCTCCATCTGCTTATGAGCAGCGTGACACTGATTCATTCCTGTGTCATATGGGTATTGACATCATCCTCATTGACTTTCGCTTTCCAATGTGGGAATGTTCCAATCTCTCCGGCTGGGAAATTATAATGAAACCGTGACGCCATTTATTATTGATGAGAAGCAAATGGCCTGCAAAATCACCGCACATGGGCTATGCTGCTCCTCCGCTTCGGCGAGGCACAGATTGGGCATAAGTGCTTGTCAACACAAAGTCATCTGGAAACGTTTTGCTGCTTTTGTCTGAATTATTCATCTGTTTCTTTACTTTGTCAGGCAGACTCTGATTAAAGTTAATTCTGGTACAAGGTTCCATTTGAGTGTACACCTCCTCTGGCTCAGGAGAAAAAAGATGTAATTGTGTTAGTGGTGATTCGTAATGTGGTCGTCTTTTAAATTCATGGGAGCAGACTGAAGCACAAACGGAGAGATGGTTTGAGCTGGTGCAGGCATCCTCGCGACAAGCCTGCAAAGCGCATTGCAGCCGGGACCAGGAGTGATTGTGCAGTGGCTCAGGAGGAGGGGAGGGGGTGTTGCCGTTGGGAAGCTGCATGAAAATGACAAATGGCCTCCTGTCCACAGCTTTGAATTTGATGGGAGCAATGGGAGTCTCACCAGCCCGTTTCAGTCCCTGCTAATCACCCAGGAAGTAATGAGTGCCATATATTTACAGGGACGAGCTCCATTCAGGCAGTGACGGGTGATGTTGTGGAAGCGCTCGCCCATTTCATTGCACCTGGAGCATTTCCTAAATACTTTGTCTGGCTGCGTCATTACCTTCTTGGTGACAGGGCAGACAGTGAGAGGAGACGACTTTTGTCGGGTGTCCTTTGCTGCTGCATTTTCAGGAAGGCATTTTTCCTGATCGGTGTGGAAGAGTTTGGGTCAGACCGAAGGGCTGTATGCTTCCCCCTGCCTCCCCGGATGGACAGGCCATCCTTGACACCCAGCCTCTTCTCTTCCCTGTAGCCTGCCCCAGTTCCTCCTACAGCCATGGGGAGCGGGGGGACAATAGGCTACAGTCTTCCTCTTGGCTGTCCCACCTTACAACACCCAGTTCTCGCTTTGCCACCAAGGCTCCCCCATGCCACCATCTTGCCCCCCACCTCCATGACAGCTTCCTGTCATACCCTGGGGTGTGACCCTGTGTCCCTGGGGGTTTGGGGGCAATGGCGGGCTTGCCAGCACTACTGCCACACCTTGGCTTCAGCCTGGTCCCTGCATGGTAGACCCTTTACCCGGCATCTGACCCTGGCAGTGAGCTTGGGCCACAATTCAGCTGCTTGGTCCCCATTCTGATCCTGGATCCAGCCTTGCTCTCCTGGTAGTCATTCCCAGCTCCAGTATGGATCTCCTGTCCTGGCCTTACCTCCTAATTCCCCGGGACCCAATCCTGAAATGAACTCAGGCCTTGACCATGTCCTATAGACTCCCCCTCCTGCTGTCCATCCTACAGCTCCCCACAGCTGCAGACCCCCTCGGCTGTGCCTCCACCAAGCCTAGTTCCTCTCTTGCCTCAACCTCCACCAATCCCCGACATTTGGGGAGAACCCCCTGTCCCTTTTTCTGTTACTGAATTAGAAAGAGCCACAGGAGCACATGGGGAGGGGGAGTTCGGGAGTGTGTTACATTTCTGTTTAGGAAACTGTTTTTGGAACTGTGATTAATATTCTCATCTGAATGCTATCAGAATGGAAAATACAGCTTTTAAATTTTCTTTTTTGTTATTCAAAGGGGGCGGGAAGACTTTCCCATAATGAAAAATGTTTGTTCTCGGGACAGTTCAGTTGCCAAAGCCCGTTTTTCGATTTTAAAAAAAACACACACAACAATTTGAAAAGTCCAGTTGCATCTGGGTAAAAAAACCAAACTAACCAGGAAGGCACAAGGTGAACAAGAGCGAGAAGAAGAAATGTGGATCCACATGGTAAATATTCATTCCCAAGCCAGTCCCATCTACTGGGACTTTTAGAAATAAGTCGTCTTGAGCTGATCTGCTTTGTTCTGCCTGCCAAGCACTAACGAGCTCTGGGTTATTTGGCAAACTGCAATTTCAGTGAATTTATGCAGAAGGGGCACAAACAAAACCACTTGTGGTCTGATCGGTGGGACCGTTGAATCTGAATCTGGCGTCCTTTGGGTGAGTCTGCGAGCTGCAACCAGGCTTGGATCCGGGCAGTGCTCCCTCTGGTGCGGTGCCAGGGAAATGTATGAAAGCAGGGCAGATACAGGATGCTACGTTCTCTGCATTCACTCCCAGCGTTCAGCAGCCAGCTGATGTGGGGAGGCTGGGCCACCTTGGGCCAAAACGCTTGATGGACCTGTCCTCCATGAGTTTGCCCACAAGAACTTTACAGCATTTCAGTGGAGCTCCAGCTGGGATTAATTTAAACAAATATCTCCCCAAATTGGCCAACGCAGTGTTTCAAAAAAAACCCCAATTATCCTCTGTTGCACAAAGGCCAAAGCCCCTCTTTCCAATGGGATGTGAGACCGCCCCAATGCGAGACCAGACCGCGTCAAGCCGCCGGGTGGCGACTGCGTGGAGGGCGTTCTCAGTGGCCGCGCCTCGGCTGTGGAACTCTCTCCCGTCGGAGGCCCGTCTTTCCCCGGATCTCCCCTCTTTCCGTAGGTGTTGTAAGACCTGGCTGTTCTGCCGGGCCTTCGGGGTGTGTGTGTGTGGGTTAGGGGGCGGTTTTGGTTAGCCACTATTTGATATTTTATGTGCCCATTTTATTTATATTTATGATATTGTATTTTAATGATTTTATTGTTTTATTTTATGTTGTATGCCACCCCGGGTTGCTAGTATGCAAGAGGGTGTGGGCTACAAATCTATCGTAAATAAATGTGAAATTTGCCTATGCAAATTCCGTTTTTCTAAGACTCTACTTAGTACATGTGCGGGTGCATCTTGAAGCAGCCTAGAGTTCAGCGTTTTGATCAGGTTGGGGTTTCAAAGATACCGATGGCTCAGGCCACCCCCTTTATCTTAGGGATGTGGGGGAACCTAGTTGTGCTCCTGCCTGTATCGCACACAGTACTCTAATGACTGAACCGTTAACCATGGAAATGGATTTTCCCTGTTGCTCTCTGCCACTTAAGGGGGGTGAGTTGCCTAGTGGCACCATGCACCGCACCTTGCAGGATGGGGCTCCACGTGAGCTTGGGTTTTGCAACAGTGGAAGCGGGGTGTCAAGGAGGGGGGCAGGTATTAACTCAGAAGGCTGGATCCTGGCTCGGATGAAACTTCTTCCCGAATTGTTTTTCCACAAACTGTTGTCATTCTGTCCTGCGTGATGGGCCACAGAGCTGTCTTGAAGAGTATTTGCATTTAAATCCAAGGTCCGTGGGTGACCTGCTGGGCTTTCTGTGGGGTTTGTTTGTGCGTGCCATGGGGAGATGAGGACAACTCTAGGGAGCAGGGAAGGAATGTCTGTCACTCAGGCGGCCGGTGAACCTCTAGTTACGGATTCAGTTTCTTGCAGCGAGCTGGACTATTTTTAACTGAGCTTCTGAGTGATGGGCCAACAGGGGAGTCCTGTCAAAGGGCTTTGTCCAGGTAAGCATGAAACAGAGCGTTTCAGAGCCTTGATAGATAGACTGAATCACAGAGAAACTATCCTGAAGAACTGGAGGAGGCTAGACTTTCCACCAGTGGCGATGGGAGAAGGGGCAGTTGAGGGGGATTCATAATCATTTTGTTCTTCAAAGACAAAGAGCTCAGAATTGTAGACAGCTTTTCTGTGACGGAGCTGTAGGCTGGTGAGTGATGTGCTAATACACCCCCCATGAGCACAGCAGTATCAGCTACTCTGGGGGGAGATGAAGCTTGGTCAGGAAGGCTTGACTTGCACCAAAGGCACTCTCAATTTCTATTGCCGAGATGCCATTGAATTGATGAGTTTCCAGCTTGCAAGTCCACTCAAGGGCCCATGTGCACAGCTGGAGGGAACTGCTTGGTGTTCGCGCGCAGTGCACAGGTTTGCCTAACCGGACGTGGAAATGAGTGTGTAAGTGCTTGTTCATTCATACCGCTGGGCTCTTGTGGGCTAATTGTGCTCGTACACCAGAGTGATGCATCGGTGCAAGGGACCTGATATTTGAACTTGGGAAGGAAGGGACTTTCTCCCAAATCAGATTGGCTGGTGACTGCGGTGGGGTTTTTTCACCTTCCATGCTGGCTGGGGCCTGATTTGTTTGCTAGGGTCATCTGGTTAATATACCTCATCAAAACCGCTTCATGGAGGCCTCTGACTCTGGCATGCTGCAATACGGGACTCGGTTGCTTTTACCTCCTTTTACGTTTGTAAGAAGGTCAGGATTAGGGACCTTGTTGTTGTTTATTATTATTATTATTAACTACATATCTAGTACCAGCAATCCTGAAAATAAATAAATAAAAATAAATTGGAGATTGGTCCCTGCCCCGAGGGGCTTACACTTTGGGGTGCACAAGGAAGAGGGGAACTTACAGAGAGATGGGGAGACATTCAACAGGTGAGAAGATGCAGGTGTGTCGGTGTGCTGAGTTTAGCTACATGCTCAGGAGGTCAGATGGTCGCTCCTGACCTGGGACTGGAGGCTGCGGGAGAGTTGTCTGCTGTCTTACAGACCCTGCAAACAACTCTCTGTTCATCTGTGAAACAAGGAGCAGGTTGGGCTTCTTGACTGGTAGGGTGCCTTAGTCTAGTCTAAGCTGCTGTAACGATTTACATTGTGGGGAATAGGGAGCATCCACGAAAAGGTTTGGCCCCAGAATGGGGCTGGTCCAAAGCCCATTGAAGACAATGGGAGGCTTTTTGTTGGTTTCTGTGGCTTTTGGGTTTCTCTCCAGAACGGTTCCCTAAGCAGTGAAATCAGCAGTGCTGCTGGCTCCTAGTGCGGCAGAGACCTCTTGGACGAGCAGCAGATGACCTAGCATTTACCTCCAGCAGAAGCAAAACTCTTTTGGGGACTATATTTTTTTTAATCTCAGAACGTATTTGAAGTTTCTGATAGACTGATGCTTTTTTACTGGCGCCCTTTACAGTTCAGGGTCTGGCCAGGTTCCAATAAACCTGTTATCTAGTTTTATAATTTGGTTGTAAAGATTTTCTTTACTTTGAAGCACTTCAAACAAATGCCGAACTAACTCTCTCTCGCCAATTAATTTTTATTGATTTTTGTAAACTTAAAAACATTATCAAACCTCTAGTCCAAACTGATCGAGGAAAACAGTATATACAGCTTATTTCACTCAACTTGCTCGTGATACTGGATGTCCTATGGTCTGAGATTACAAATAGATCTGTAAATGACATCGTTCTGTTTGAAGCTGCAAGGACCCATTGGAGTCCTAAATAAAAACCAATTACACTAAGCATTTCGGTGATGAAATAATGAGACATGTATTCACCCTTGCCTAGTTTTCTGGGGAGAGCAAGAACCTCTGAAGCAAGGCAGAGCTTCAATAGTGTATAAAACAGGAATCCAAGAACTAAACTAGGGGCAAAATCCAAATATTCCTATGGTAGAAGAGAGAGATGCCCAGTACATCCTATTGAGAGGGCCTTCTCTGAGTCTAAAGTCACAATGAGCGATGGTTGAGTGTCATCAGATTTCAAGGTTATAATATTGATAACTTGTCAAAGGTTATCAAGGCCATGATGGCCTCTATTAAATCCAGCTTAGTCTGGATGTATTCAAGACCCCCCAACCTTTCTCCATCATGCTGCCTCGACTACTGCAACCTCCTCCTTGCTGGCCTCCCTCGCTCCCACCTGTCCCCCCTTGTGGCGATCCAAAACTCTGCCGCCAAGGTCATTCACTCTGCCCGTCGCTTCGACCATGTGACGCCTCTCCTCCTCTCCCTTCACTGGCTCCCCCTTCCGGAACGTATCCTGTTCAAACTCCTGGTTTTCACGTTCAAATCGCTCCATGACCAAGCTCCCCCTTACCTCTCGGACCTAATCGCCCTACGCGCTCCTGCGCGCGCTCTCCGCTCTTCCGCTGTCCCCTCCCTCGCTCTCCCTCGCTTCTCCTGCTCGCCCAACCGCCTTCGTCCCTTCTCCCTCGCTGCCCCGCATGCCTGGAACTCCCTCCCTGCCGACGTCCGCCTCGCCTCCTCCCTCCGCTCCTTCAAATCCCTCCTCAAGACCCACCTTTTCCATGCTGCCTTTCCCAATGCCCTCTAGTCTTTCCCCTTGCTCTTACTGTCGGCCCTCCTCTGCTGACTGCTGCTACCGACCACCTTGTAACCAAGCCAAGTACACGCGCCTGAGACTTCGCATCCGCCTGAATGTTTGTTTGTCTTCTCCCATGTCTCTCCCGCTGTCCCCTCTCCTTGTCTCCCCCTCCTTGTCTTTTAGATTGTAAGCCACAGGTAGGGACCGCAGCTGATTATATGTTCTGTACAGCGCCAGGTTGTTACTGGCGCTTTATAAATGTTTAATAATAATAATAATAATAATAATGCTGCCAGAATTTTTGCTAATATTTTGATATTAAGTTAACTTGACCTAGATTTGGAACGGGTTCCAACGACATAGCTTCGAGGCTTGATTGACAACTGATATCAGAATTTTCCTAAGCACTGGGGAAAGGGCCCAGAGACTCATTGGGCATTTTAAGCCTTTTACCTGTCAGGTGTTTGAGGAAGTATTGATAGGAGTAGCACCTCTGTTCATGTTTCTCACCCAATTGTAGAGTCCTGCGGCACCTCGCTTGATACCTCCCTCCAGGTTGATGGTGAACCATTGATAAGCGCTCTTTGGGTACGCTTCTTCAACCAGCTGTAAAGTAGTATCTTCTAGTCCACACTTTATGAGCTTGTCAACGAGGATATCATGGCAGACTTTGTCAAATGCTTTGCTGAAATCAAGATATATTACACATGGCATTTCCATAATCCGCTAAACTAGTAACTCGATCAGAAAAGGACATAAGATTAGTCTGGGATGACTTGTGCTTGACAAATCCATGCTGGTTTCTAGTAATCACTGCATTGTTTTCTGGCTGTTTACAGATTGACTGCTTTATAATCTGTTCCAGTATCTGAACTCCTGCTGAAGGGTGGGGCAGTTTATAGCCAAGGGCAAACAATTAGCTGCTTTAATGGGCATCTTATGCTTCAACACAAGGTTGGGCTACGGGATTGAAAATGTGTCCCAAGGAACTTGCTCTGACACTAAGATTAGTTTTTCCTGAAGAGAAAATCATTACTGTATTGAAGAGTGTTTCCTCCATATTCAGACTGTGGCCGTAGTCCGTAACCACTTACTCCCAAGTAGCCCCGTTGAAGCCCTACTAGCTTGTGGTTCACTGCCTCACTGGTATATTTCCATTCAATCTCTGTAAAACTGCTCGTGGTTAAAAGATCTATATCCCAACTAACTGCCCACAAGGCTATAGATTCTTCTTTCGGTGAGAGTTCTGAACGGAGGATGATCTGCTTAATACAAAGGAAATATCTAGGTTCTCTGGGGAGTAGGGATGGGACTCGAGGGGGATTACTGAATACCAGATTTACCGGTATTGGATCTCCCGATATCAGATTTATCAGTATCGGAATACCGGATTTTTAACATTGCCAATTTTACCAGATTTTTAACATTGCAGCCATTGACTTCATTGGGCAGTGTTAAAAATCCAATAAACCCGGCAAGGTTAAAAATCCGGTATTGCTGATACCAACCATTATCGGTATTATTGGATTAATCCGATACCGACCATTATCGGTATTGTTGGATTAATCCGATACCAATAGTCCCACCCCTACTGGGAAGTAAACTCTTGTGCAAACCAGCCGGGAGGTGCGGTTGGGATTGCACACTTAAGAGTTTCTCATTCCAGATCAAGTTAGACCCTAATCCTAGCCCTGCCATGTGGTGCTCTTGCTGTTCTTGGGATTTGGCTTTCTGAAGACGTCTCCCAGTGTCGACATGTGCCAGAGATCAGGTTTGGTGATTCAGAGCAGGATGGCTGTAGGGTTTCTTTGCTCTGGCTTTTGCGAATGTTTTAAATGAATGACTTCCTATGTCTTGTATACAACAAACTTGTTTTTACATGAACTTCATCCTTGAGCTAGACTCGCATCCTAGAGGGAGGAAGCTACGCCCAGAGAGACATCTTGTTCCCCCTGTTCTATCTCAGTGGTTGTGGCGAATCCTCTGCCGGTTGTGACAACGGTGGGAGCTGCTGTCTGCCATTTTATTACTACATGGGATCACTTTTCGAAAATGGAAATACGGCAAGTTCCATAACTGCAGTTTTGGAGTTTGTGAATCTTCTCTGGCAGGAAGACTTGTGGAGGGAGCCCCAAGAGCTTACCTTGAACAGGCCTAGAGCAACCTATTCACGTAGAAACAGCCGCATCGTGAGTCCAAGGTGTACTCGAGGACGTGACGGAGCCTTTCAGGTGATGTTCCGTGCAAAGGACGTGGGTAGAGGGTGGAACTGGAGCTTGGTGTCGGTCTCCATAGGTGGTAAATACAACAAAACTTATGGAAAAGGAGAACTTTGTTTTCATGTGAGGCATTTTAATGTTTCCTTTGTTCTCTTGACTGGAGACCAGAATGTAGCTCGATCCTGCTCTCAGAGCGTGTCCAGGTGCAGGAGCTGGACGGGCAGACTCTTCTGAAACATACATGACTAACTTAAGCAGGCACATGGAAAACATCATTAGGAACACACGTAGCAGTTCGTTTTATTGATTGTAATAGTCACTGTGAATAACGGTCACTGTTACAAAAGGGCTTTAATTTATGGAGTTAGCAGGAAGATGACATCAGGATGCCTTCCTTTTCGATTGAGTAGTTCACTTGGTGGCTGTGTATTCTTTGTGACATTTGCTGAATATTGAAGACATGGTGCCTAATGGATGTATCAAGAGGTCAGGGAAATGTGTGGCTGTAGATGGCACTATTAATTATGGAAGGACCTGGGTAATCAGGGCAGCTCAGAGCCGGAAGAAGACAGGTTCCCACCTCCATAAAATTACATTCTGTCTCGTGCAAATTCAGCGTGGCTTTTATAGCTATGGTACTGATAGTGTGCGTCCCTCTACTCCCCTTCTGCCTCCCCGCCCCCTGCTGCTCTGAATTCCCGAGCATTCACAGAGGCTCCAAGTGCCAACCCGAACGCTCAGGACTGGCACCCGGAGCCTCGGAGAATACGCATGATTATTATTCGGAGCAGCACTAGTCTTAAGTCACTTCTGGTTCTAAAAGAGTTCGCATCTTGCCCGTTTTCGATGCTCGGTGTGTACATTCACTGGCTGCATTCATATGAGATGCTTAATTTGCAAAAATCGCTTCCCTGTACTTTTTTTTTGGGTGGTGATGTGAAAAGGTTAGGTCAGAGGATGCAGTGGGTGCCACGTGCAGTTAAGCCAAAAAGCTTAACCCAGAAACCAAGGTTTTACAATTGTGCTCATTTCCCTCGCGCACATTTGTCATAATGTATGAAGGGATTAATTATGCTGCCGGCCTCTCTGCCCCATCGAGTCAGCGCGGAGCCAGGCAGCATTATGGTATATCGAGCAGCGGCCACAGTAATAGGGGAGAACTTCTTAACGGGGGAGGGAATTTGGGAATGGTGAAAATGCAGACTTACAATTTCCCAGAAGAAGTTGAAGGGCGGGAGAAAAGACTCGTGTGTGTATCTTTAAAAAGTGAGGAAAGGAGGATTGACTTCAGGACTCAGGAAGCTCCTAGAACAGATTATAAACGAGTCAGTCGGTAAGCCCTTGATGCCCGTGCAGTGATTGCCTGTAGCCGGCATGAATTTGTCAGGTACGAGTTTGTCAGACTAGTCTAGTCTAGTTTGGTGGATGAGGAGAACGCTGTGGACATACTATACCGTGATTTCAGCAAAGTGTTTCACATGAGACGTCTCAGATATTGAGACCCACCTCAATCAAGGGTGCAGCTGTAATCATGACAGGCAGCAGGGCTGACCAGGGCCGAGGAGCCTAGGGGGCTGTGCCTTCTGCTGCTGAGAGGGCAGGGCAGAGGGGTCCCATTCCATCTGCGGCACCAGGGCCCGCTCTAACCTCTCGGACCTCAAAGATGCTGTGTTTAAAATGCTGACTTTCTCTTGGTAAAGTCGGGGCTGGAAGACGTTGCAATATGGTGGATTCTGATGCCGTTTCTGAACAGGAGCAGGTGTGTATGTGTTTCCCAATGGCAATGCTTTGTGTAGGACTAGTAGTCTGGTCTGGGAAGGTACCAGCTGAGCCAAGGGCTCCTCCTGCTGAGGGTTGTACACAGAAATGGAAGTGAGCGACTTGCCCAAGCAGGGCGGTGGCGGATCTGGCAAGAGAATCCTGCCTTGAACAGTGTTGCTGTTCATATATTTCCTTGTTACAAGGAGATGAGCTCAGGAACTGGGGCGGATGAAGCCAGCTCTTCCGCGAATGTCACTCTAATGCTTTCAGTGATGAGGGGTTTCTCTCATTACTTAGCACTGAATGCGAAGCCGCAGTTTTGTTAGCTTGACAAGGAATGAAATAAGACATGGAGGGGCCTTACAGAAAATGAGTCTTCTGTAAGCCTGTGAATACAAGAAAATCAAATGGAAAACAAATAGCAATGAGCTCCTTTATGGCACGGCCCTTTCTGTTGAAAGAATTCAATTCAATTCAGAATTTTATTGTGCGGCGCATTGGCCTTGACAAATAACCAAGGGTAACAACCGAAATACTAAAATACTTAAAAGACATTTATATACAACATAGATCAAATTATATTGGGGTAATTTAGGATTCGTGTTTTTTTCTCCACTTACTATTTATTGTTTTATAAATAGTAAGCGGAGAAAAAAACACGAATCCTAAATTACCCCAATATCATTTCCAAGGCATTATGGACCCCCAGCCCACCTTCCTCTAAACTGGCTGGGAGCCGTCCTCTGCACTTCCAACAGGCAATGTTTTTTTGCTCTAAATGCAAAAATAGCCACTGCTTGGGTTACTTCAGGGGAACTATCCCCAAGCAGAAAAATAAGCTTTTGCGGATCAGATTTACCTTCTGAATACCTCGTACATGACTAGGGCTGTAGCGGAATATCGCAGCGGTAGCTATTTCCGGCGGAAACAGTGTTTCCGCAATTAGTGGAACGGCATGGCAGAAGCTTTCATTCCGCGGTTTCATTCCGCGGTTCCACTTATTTAATTCCGCAACTTAGTGGAATCGTGGAAACATGACATTTTCGCTATTTCCGCAATTCCGCCAGCGCCAAAAAATAGCGGAATAGCGGATTTCCGCAATTTTTCCGCAATTCCGCGATTTGCAGAATTCCGGCGGAATTAGCGGAATATCCGCAGAAAAGTCGCGGTGTGGCGCGGGCAGTTCCGAAATGGCGGAACGGAATCGGGGCGCTGTAAAAGCTGCTGCCGCATCAGCCCTATACATAACATATGGGCTCTAAGCCCGCTATACAATGGGCAGTACAAAAGATAATGCGGAAGATCCTCAACAACCTTCTCCTTACATATGCAGAGGCGATCAGAATATCTCCGAGCAGCGTATCTCCCCTTGAGGGCTTCCGTTGCCACAGTCTGACACCGTAGTGACGTAAAAGCATATTGCAGCTTAGATTGTGATATACCAACCAAGTAAACTGGACGCGACTTCCCGGCAGCCCAGTACTTATTATATGATGCTGTTTTTGTATTAGCAACCAGCATTCTATTACCCTGGGTGTCAAATACAGAGAGAAACTCAGGGGAGAAACCTAAGTCATTTAGCCTCCTTTTTATCCTCTTCCACCAAGGCCTAGAAGGGCCCGACATCTGGTAGCATTCTTCCAGGCATAACCTAACCCGGGATTCTGAATGAGTATGCATTGATTTCAGCCAAAAGCCGAGGATTAAGGCCCCGCACCTTCTTTCCCAAAACAGCACCCCGGCCTCCAAAGGGCACATAGCAGAAATTGTACTTCATGGGACCCCCAGCAATTTCTTTACAAACCGATTTTGGATTCCAGTCAGGGACTTTACAATACAGGGGTCACTTCCCCAGACTGGGACCCCATAAGATAACTTAGTCAATACTTTGGCTACAAAGACCTTTAAGGCTGGCGAAAACATATACCCCCATAAGAGTGGTAAAATCTCAGGATCATTGCAACAACTGGTTTTGCTGCTTTCCTTAGAGCAGCCACATGTGCCTCCAGGAACCGTTGAAAGAAAAGATCAACCCAGATACTTAACATACTTTACTTGTTGCAAAGGAACACCTCCCATTCTCCAACTAAATTCCTTGTACACTGGGGCAAAAATCATTATTTTGTTTTTTCCATAGTTTACTATTAGACTGTTATCTGCACAAAGGCAGACAAAATCCATTAGTAATCTCTTGAGTCCCAGGCGTGAGGAAGAAAGCAACACCGCGTCATCTGCATAAAATAAACAAGCGAGCCTCCCCCCCCACCCCCACCTTGGGGCCATCTATTTATCCTGTGCTCTCATGTTCAAAATTAAATCGTTCATGTATAAATTAAAAAGCGAGGGGGCAAGTATGCATCCTTGTCTAACCCCCTTCTGTACAGAGATTAAATCGGAGAGGGTACCCTTGTTACTCAGTCTCACTCTCATAGTAGAGTCTGTATAAAGGGCCTTCATAAGAAGTAACAGTCTATGGTCGATCCCTAGTATGCTAAGCTTGGGCCAAAGTTTCTCCCTCGAAATCATGTCTCCGCAGGTTCGTGGCTCCGCCCCCCCAACTCACGCTCCGAGGCTGCTCTGCTGCTGACAGCTGCGTGCGGGCCAGTCCAGCTCCCCACCAAGTCCCTCACTCCCCACCGAGTCCCTCGCTCCTCCCTTTCTGTTGAAAGAAAGAAATGACATTGGTTGGAGAAGCTTATTTCAGCAACATCGGCACTTGGCGTTAGGGCTCCCATATAGACACATTTTTAGAGGCCAGTTATGAGAAATTCAGGTTGCAGGGCTGCATTGGAGCTATATATAGCAACCCTACTTGGGGTCAGATCCTGCATCGGTGTAAGTTGAGAAGGGCTTCAGTGGAATATTCCCAGGCTTAGAACCGCACTGATCCATCTGCCATTGAGGTCAAAATTCAAACACACCCCCTGACTCATGGATGAAGAATCAGGCCTTGCATGAGACCAGCTGAAATCTGTTGGCTGCATTACGCAAGCTGGGGGCGCTGGAGAGAGAGAGAGAGAGAGAGCGAGAGAGAGAGAGTGGGGAACGTATGGAGGTGGAGTACTCCTCTGTGTGTTGCATTTTCTGTACCCCCCCCAGACCTGGAATAGGGAGAGGAGGAGCCAGAGCCGTCTAAGCCCATGAGCTGGACTAGCATACTAGAGGGAGTCATTTACACTGAGAAAAGAGGCTTGCTCCTCCGTTCTACCTCCCTTCCACGAGCTCCGTCCCAGCAGCACCTCGGTAGTAAAGCTCCACGCTACCGTGGGCTGTGCTGCTTAGAAGAAGTGATCTGGACCCTGGGAGTGTTTCTGTCTAAAGCAATGCGCGCGGGGCTCAGTTCTGCAAAGACCTCTGCCCATGTTATGCTACTCTACGCACTGTGATTGGTCCCACGGTACTAAGCATTTCACAAGGGATTGATTCCTTGCAGGAGTGAGCCGGTGACCACTGGCAAGACTCGGGGCTGATCCTGTCCATGCTTACATGCATTTAGGTATTTGCAGGATCAGGCCTTATGTGGGAAAACAGCCAAATAACAAGGCACAAAATGCTCCCAAATGTGCAAAGAAAACAAACACATTGGAGGAAACGATAGACACAATGTTTTATTTCCTACGATGGTAATCTCAGGTGTTGCTATTTCCTACGACGGTAATCTCAGGTGTTGCTATTTCCTACGACGGTAATCTCAGGTGTTGCTATTTCCTACGACGGTAATCTCAGGTGTTGCTATTTCCTACGACGGTAAACGCAGGTGTTGCTATTTCCTACGACGGTAATCTCAGGTGTTGCTATTTCCTACGACGGTAATCTCAGGTGTTGCTATTTCCTACGACGGTAATCTCAGGTGTTGCTATTTCCTACGACGGTAAACGCAGGTGTTGCTATTGGTAAAGGCCGGTGAAGTAGATTTTATTTCATTTTTTTAGATTTGTGTCTCTTTAAGTGAACTTGGCAAAGGTCACCCAGAACCCAAGCTTCCTGGCTCCCAGCACGCCTTGACGACACACCCGTCTTATCTGCTGCCGCACAGTTTCCTTCTCCCTCTCTGAGAAAAGGGCTGGGGAGGGTAGATTTCTCTCTGGCTGCACCGTCCCTGGGTGATCAGGCTGCCTCTGTGCACTTTCCAGGCAGCTGCTGCTAGGGCTCCCCGTTCGGTCGTGGCGGCCCCAACCAGGAGAACGTCCCTTGGCGGAGAGCTGGTAAGTTCGGAGTCGCTCAGGAAGTGACTCACTTGCATTGATGTCGGCCCTTTAGTTTCTGAGCAGAATGCAGTGTGGCCCTGACCAGGGGATCCATGATGGGAAATCCATTTGGATTCCACTGCACTAATAAAAGAAAGGAAGTGGTTGGGAAAGTTTTTCTGAAACGTGGAGCTTGAGGTGGTCGGGAGGCTGTTTGAAAGCACTGCGGGGAGGGGTGTGTCCATGTGAGACCCCCTCACCAAAAGCTACAGCCAGGCAGATGCGCTGTAGTTCAGCCAGTTATGGATGGATTATCCGATCTCAGCGGGGCCTGTGTTGCATTGGAGCCTGAGTGGTTGTGTTGGGTGTAAGGGAGAAGAGCAAGTTGTAGACACCCCTCTTGGAGGGTCTGACTCTGCAGCCATTTATTTATTTATTTATTTATTTATTTTTATTTATTAAAAATTTATATCCTGCCCCTCCTGCCCACAGGGCAGCCCGGGGCGGCGAACAACATTCAGTAAATTAATTTTTTTTAAACAATTTAAAATAAATACAATGTGTGGAAACCCCCACCCCTCGCCAAAAGCCTGACGGAACAGCCAGGTCTTACATAACGCCGAAACAGCAGGAGAGTGGGAGCCAACCGAGCCTCCTCGGAGAGCGAATTGCACAGCACAGGGGCAGCCACCGAAAAAGCTATGATGGCAGCATGGCTGGCGAATGCGCAGACCGTCAGTGGGAGGATTCTGTCGTGGCCCAATCTTCCCCTTAGACAGATTTTAAGGTAGGGTTGAAAAGAGCAGCCAGATTGCTAATCGCAAGTAATTTCACCATCTTGGGAAATGGGATTGATTTCCTGACTGTTTACCGAATACCGATACAGTTTCTTGACTCTTGAAATACTGTGAGATACCGTTGTGGTTTGCTGACTTTCCATTTACCGTTGCCATTCATTTACCATTTACCGCATTGCCAAGGGTACCGTTTTACTTCTCTTTTTCTGTCAGTTGCATTGCTGAGCCAATCACTGTGTGAATAGTCCGCCCCTTAACCTCCCCCTCACCCCGCCTGCCCAAACGCAGAATAAAAAGAGTTGCCTCCGCTCCTTTTTGCATGGAGACGTAGTGACTGGGGGAGGGTGCTGCATGACATGATTGAAAGGAGACAGACGGTAATTTTATCCTGGCAACCAATCAGAATTGTTATCCCCTTTGACCAATCTGCAACTGGACTGGAGATTCGTAAAGGAATCTGCATACCAGTCATTGGGTGTCCAGTCCAAGGGAGAACGGAGTGCAGAGAAGATAGAAGAAATACAGTATTACATCGGTATTGTCTCTTAGGATTTGAAATTGATGGAAAAGCAATAAACAGCAAATGGTAAGCAGGATACTGGTAAGTGTTATCAATAAATCAGGAAACGATTTGTTGATTCAGATTTTGTCGAGTACCGATAGTTCCTTGATTCAACCGAGACAGGATTGGGAACCATAATTTCGATGGGAATTCCGGTTTGTGAGAAATCACATTTCAGCCCTAATTTAGGGTAAAAATAAATGGCACAATAGTCACTCGTGTGGGCGGTGATTGGGCCATTAATGACATTACCATGGACAGGGAGCACATGAACTCCGTCTGGTGCCCCTGCATGGCATCCAACCTAGGCAGAGGCAGAAACGCCATGCGGACTAATGCACGCCCACATGCTGGAGTGTTGTCTGGGATGGAAGCTTTGCACACCTGCCGTGAGCCTCGCTTGGCTCCTTCCTGTGGCTGGCGTACAGGAGCTCCTTCCCAGGGGCGAGCTGTGAGTAAGTATCACAGGACGTTTGCCTACATCTTACTGTCTATTGGGTGCTGTCACCCGCGAGACATAGGCGAGTGTTAGATAGAACACTCAGAACAACAAATGGGGCTACTGTCCTTTTTTTGGACACTGTTAGTGTCTCATCAATCTGCGAAAGGACTCTAGGAGACTTGTTCGGTACCTAAACAAAGATACGAAAACCAGGGCCGTGGCAAAATGCGAAGCACACAATGAAGTGGGAAGAGGCACGTCTGGGTCAGCATGCTGAAGCTTTTGTTTAACCTACCTTTTAAAAGTGGCGTTTTATAAATGCAGCTGAGCTACAGTCAAATACTGTTAACAAACTCTGGGATTTTCTCATAACAGGAAAGTACTTGTCAAATTATTACCATTCTTCAGATGAATTGTTGCCTGCTTTGCAGCAAGTGAACAGGATAATGCCCCACTTTAAATCTCTGGCGTGAGAAGCACTGCAGTAGAGAAGGGATAGAGCAACAGTCTACACATATTTGAAAGGCTGCTGCAGGGAAAGTGGGGAACAATTTTGCTTCCTTGGTTTGGAAGGCAGGACAAGAGATGAGGGACAAGCAGTGGGAAGGGAAATTTAGATTGACTGTCAGGCCCAAATTCCTGGCTGTAAGGAATTTGGAGCGGGCTTCTTGGGGTGTTGATAAACGAGATGATAGCCCACACCAGGAGGATCATCAGACCATGTTCGCTGCCTGCTTATTAGCTGGCCACTAAATGCGCGGTCCTGTGTGCCGCGGAGCCTCCACTCATGACGGAGTCCTGGGGCATCATGGGCCCGCCGTGCCGGCCAATCCAGGCCAATATTCACCCACTTGTTCGTCCCTCTCTGTTCGGGTGCGCGGAGCCTTCATATGAGCAAAGCACCTAGAGTGGTCCCAGCAGTCATCACCGCTCTCCCTCTCCTTGGGTCTTCTTGTTTAGTTGCACTTTGGAGCACTCAAAAATGGGGATCC
The DNA here is from genome assembly GCA_003113815.1 of Sphenodon punctatus. Classification (NCBI taxonomy): domain Eukaryota; kingdom Metazoa; phylum Chordata; class Lepidosauria; order Sphenodontia; family Sphenodontidae; genus Sphenodon; species Sphenodon punctatus. Next base: position 29,057,958 of record QEPC01011901.1, on the reverse strand, counting down.
CAAAAGGCAGGGGATGGGGAACAGGAAGCAACCGGGGGGTGGGTGGGGGGGACGGAGCTTCATATCGTCTTTTTTTCCCCATAAATGGTTTTCAGTTTTCAGCCATGCCCAGGTCCTTGAGGAGACCCGTCGTCATGCAGCAATCCAGTTCAATGAATTCACCGACACAGGAGTCCTGAAGGAGCATTCTTTGAAGTTGGTGAAGAGGACATTGAGGTCCAGGACGCAGAGTGATTTAGAGGAGACGGTGTTATCACCGAGCGTTTACGGCACCTACCACGTGTGCTCAGGTGTCCCCATGATATGGACCACATTTTAATACAGAAATCAATTTGTGAACAATGACTCTCTCAGCATCCCAGTGGCAGCTACAATAATTGATTATGTAGCGAGGTAACGTTAGAAATGCATTTGATAGCCTCTCCTTTCTAGGTGCTCACTTGGACTGGAAGCAGCCAGCACCATGGTCTCAATCCTGACAACACCTGCGTATTGTTCTGTTAACAATGGGGCTTGCCTGTAAAGGCTTGTTGTATCGAGGTCTGTGTGAGCAACCTGCTCTCTGAAGCCCGGCAGCAAGTACTTCACGGGCCTCTAGTTGGGCTGCACATTGCAGAACCTCTACTATAAATTGTCAAGTCTTCTGTAAGTGATTGGCAGCCCAGCCTGTCTGTAAGTCCTTTCAGGACCAGTACCACTCACAGTGGGTATCTAGACGGATGAAGGGAGCTCGAGGTACACCTCTGCGTCCGCCTGCTTGCAGCTGCACCCAGGTCCATTTCAAATGGACCCAGTGGCTGCTGTGGCCTGCAGGCCACCCTCCCTCACACCATCGACTTAGACGGGCTTTTCTTCTTGCTAGCTTATTGGAAAGTCAAAATGGTGACCCTCCTAAGGAAAGCAAAAGCATTAAAATGGAAATGTACCTTAGTCTGAGTGAGTGAGTGTTACATGCTTTGCTGACACCATCTAAGGTACAAAGGAATATTTGAAGTGCTCTGTGTTATGTTAGTGGAGATTGGAAGAGACTCCTCTGCATATTCCAAAAGTGGAGCTCTGTAAAGCCATGGAAATGCAGCTGCTCCCACACAGGGGAGGGGGCCCAATGATTTACATACAAGCCCCCCAGCAAACTTTGTCAATATGCAAATGCCCAAGCCTTCCCGGCCAGAATGTTAATGCGATGAACTTGCACCTTCTCTCTAATCAAGCCCTGTCAGGAGGCGAGCACAGGCCGGAAGGCAGATGTGCAGGAGCTCAGGCATGCTTGGATGCTGAGGGAAGCCCTGGGGAACGGATGTAAATGCAGGAGCTCTAGTCGTGTGAGTCTTGTGTTCTCTGAATTGCTTCTCCTGGGACGACTCCTAGCAGCAGCAGGTGGCTTCCAGGGTGTACGTCCCTGCAGGATCCAGACCCCTTGGGCTGTCACTCACAGGGAATTCGTACTCCACACCCTTGTCCATGGGAATTAGCTCCACAGTCTTTATTAGACCCACACGGTTCCTGTATTCCCACTCCACAGGGTCACCTACACAGTCCACTGTATCCACAGTCCCTGGGCTGCTGGCTCGGTTGCCTCCAGCCTGCAGGCCCAGCACAGTCTCTCACAGGTACAGGAGCAATACACTAGCAACCCTCCCCCCCAAAGTCCATACAGCCAGGCCTCAGACCCCAGGCTCTGGCTAAGCCTTCCCCAGGCAGGAGGCACGCTCCTGGGCATAGCCTTCCCAACTATCTGGGTCCACTCTGGTCCTTCTGGTCTTCAGCACCTTGGAGAGGATAGAGTGGAGATCAAGGCTTTTAGGCTTCTCCAGGGGAGTTGTGGCCCCTTCAGTTTCCAGGCAGAGACTGCCCTTTCTCACAGTCTTGCCTCTCCTTATATCCCCAGAGTGGGTGTGGCCAGCTCTCCAGCTTGGCTACCCTTAAAGGGCCAATGTCCTGCTCACTCTGTCTCTTGGACTCTCAGCCTGTTTCCAGCTCAGGCTGGTCTTACACCATGGGCTGGCTTCCCCCCAGACCCATGCACATGCACACAGCCCACTTAGTCCCCTCTTAAAGAGGCAGCAACCATGCAGGACTGCTCCCTGCTACACCCTACAAGATATTTTTTAAAACCCATTCCCTCCCCGGGAATCCTACCCCTAAAACATCCTCTGAAAACCTTCCTAACCCCTCCTCCTGACCCACAACCCACATAACCTCCCACCCAACTTCAATCCCTATCCCCACCTGCCAAATGCCTTATCAAACAGAAATGTTTTACACTGCTCAGACTCAGGCTCCAGTGACCCTCTGGGGGAAGGGAGTTCCATAGAACTGGGGCAGCAACGGAGGACTCCCCCCTGCACCTTGCCCAATCTCTTGGACAAGAATAAGAGGTGGAACCTACAGGAGAGTGCTCCTGACTGACTGGAGGAGCTGCAACGGAGCATGGTAGGACAAGCGATCTTTCAGATCGGTGGACTTATCCTCTAGGCTGCCCCATGGCAGAGACATGCGGCCTTGGTTCGCCTGCCTCTGGGGTTATGATTGGCTCATTGGGGACAGCAGGTTGGGGGCGGGTAAAGCTGTTCAAAACACCATCCCGGTCACTTTGCTCGGATATTCAACTCAATTTTACAGGTTGGTTTTCCCTTTTTATTTTGGCCATTCCTGTTTTGGATTCTTGGTCGCAGCTCTGAACCAAGATGACCGAAATAACCAAACAATTCAGAATATTCTAATCAAATTATCCGCATATGTGGATAAACATTCATTTTGGGCATGGATATTCATTGGGGAAGTAACATCCATGGATATGAAATGTCTTCTTTGATGCTGCTCTACTGCCCACCGCCTGCTCCAATGGATTGAGGGATTGCTGGGCCGGGCCAGGCTAGGAAGAGCCATGACTTTGTCGGTCAAAGGGGGGAGAGAGGAGACCCTATCCAGAACCCAGGGAGTAATCTGGGCAAGCAGAAGCTCAGCCAGAGGGACAGACAAGGAGCAAGGGGGGAGCATGATCCCATTTCCCCACCAAAGCAGGTCAAGAAGCCTGGGCCTCTTACAGGCAGAGGGCTGTGCTAAACTGTAAAGTCCACAGTCGTCAAGGAGTTGGGTCAATCCAGGAAAGAGCCTGAGAAAGGGTTGGAGCAGATTGGGCTGAACCCAGACAGGAGCTTTGTGAGAGAGGGATTAGTTAAATTGTGTTTATAAAAGTACATGGCCAATAAACACCCTTCTTATGAAACGGTGCTTAAGTTTTGAGGAGTCTGCCCAGCCACCCATGTAGCCAGAGGCATGTAATCCTCTCCAGCTGAAAGGAGGAGCTTTGTCTGTGGAGAAGCTTTCTCTGCTGTGTCACCAGTGGGAAGGGAGCTCCGGCCCCAGTCACTGCCGTCCCCTCCTAGTGTTTCTGAGGATGAGTGTAGCTATGGGCACAAGTAGCAGAGTAGCACTCATAACCAGAGCATCCAGGTGAGATTGATTATTTGGTTTCTTTCTTTGCCCTTAAGGCCAAGGGCCAGGTTTCCAAATAATCACGCACCGGAAAACATCGTGTTTTAAAAGCCATTGCTCAATAAAATTAGCAACTCAAACATCTTCCTTCCTCCACTTTCACAGCAAGGATGTTTTAACACGAAGGCCCAAGCGGAGGCCAGCGCAGCAGTGAATTACAGGGAATGTGATTCAAATTAGATCTTTATGAATTAAAGGGATTAATCCTAACATTTCCAGCCGCTGTAACACTTTCCTTTGGGAATTTAAACCTTGCTGCTCAGAAAGCATTAGCATTCAGACCACAAACTCTGTGTGCTTAACACAAGATGAAAATGGAGATTAATTATAAATCATGCTGGGTGCAAAATGATATGATTCTGAAAACTTGAGGGAACCATTATATACTGTACAAAGAGCTTATAGAAATTGGTTTACATTCTAACTAAGGAAAGTAGAAATCTGATTAGGCAGCTCACCCAGGCTGGTTCTCTGGAACTAAAGTGGAGTTGCCTGAAAACAGAGTTCTTCCTTTGTTTCCTTCTTTTGAAAAGGTCTTCATTGCGTACCATAAACAGTCATTCCTCATTAAGGTTCTTCCAAACCTGCAATTACTAATGCTGGTGGCTGTACAAAGTTTCTGGGTTTGAGTCACATTCCGTTCTGAAGTTCTTGCAAATTTTAACAACAATTTTATAATAGTCCAAGTGCGTGGTTTACAATGGAGCTAAAACAAAACAGCCCTTCCATTTTTGCACAACAGTTCTTTGAAAACGGAATGGTGGTTTAAATTTCAGTCAGTATTGTAATAGGCTGTTCTGCACCTGCACAAATTGGCAATGGTTGCAATGGCACTGCCATTTTGCATCTACGCTGACTGCTGTGGGCGCATACGCAGAACGGCCGAAAAGGGTTTGATGATTCCAGTGAACAAAAATTGGAATGATCGCTCAATCTCATTTTCGTTTGGACTGATCGAACTGACCGTACCCATCAGGAACGGACTTTTAGCTCTAGCTTATGGAGATTAGTTATCCCATTTGGAGGGCGTTTCTTTAATGACATGAACCCTACGTTTATTTTCTCCTTATGCCACCAAAGAACATGAATTTGGCTTATCTTAGATACCAGTGGATATTCTCGCCCCATCCTCCACCACGTCCAGGCACAGAATTCACACAATATGACAGGGTGGTTGAGCTCTGCTGGGCCTTCTTGAACCTTGATTCAGAGTTTGTTGAAGTTGGTGGGAGTGTTCTCACAGATTTTCTCTGACAGTCTTTGGTCATGGGCTCCATGTGTCGAGGGGGATGGTCCCTGGTCTATTGCATTACTGCCCGGTTTTTGCAAAGGGAGGGTCTGCTTGAGCCGGGATGAGGGTATGCTGGGCTGTAAGGAGGTGAGTTGTGGCAGCCCTCAGGACATGGGGGCAGGCATGTCCTGTCCCGTGTGCCTCTGGTGCCCCTGCTCCCCTGGAAACCCTGACCTCCCTACTCCCCAATTCACCCCATTCCCTGCCCCGGACTTCCCGGAAACCTGTTTCCCTGATTCTCCTTGCTCTGGTGACCCCGACCTCCCTACTCCCCAATTCACCCCATTCCCTGCCCCGGACTTCCTGGAAACCTGTTTCCCTGATTCTCCTTGCTCTGGTGACCCCGACCTCCCTACTCCCCAATTCACCCCATTCCCTGCCCCGGACTTCCCGGAAGCCTGTTTCCCTGATTCTCCTTACTCTGGTGACCCCGACCTCCCTGCTCCCCAATTCATCCCTTGTCCTGGAGGTCTCCACTCCCTGCTTGCCTGTTTCCCTAATCCTCTGTGTCCTGGTGACTCAGACCTCCCAGCTCCCTGTCCTGTCCTGGGAGTGGGGACCTATTCCATTTCCTGTGGTGGCACTCATCCGAACCAAGCTACACCCTGTGTTTTAGTGGGGTGCAGGTCAGGAAGGCCAGGCATTTGGAAAGATGACCTGGAGACTTGAACGTCTCTTCCCTGAGCTGCTCCTGGATCTAGCCCATCCTGTTAATCCTGACAGAATGGAAGTAAAGATGACTAGCTTGTGCATTGGTTCAAAAGCAGGATGCACTTAAAGAAGTGAAACTACCTCCCTGGGTGTGTTCGCATGGGGGAGATCCCCAATTTCCAGACTTCTAGCTTGGTCTCGTTTTCAGCCCGATGCTAGACTCTGGCAGTGTTCAGACCAAAGGATGAGGCTGTGCAGCAAAGCTCCTTCTCTGAGCACTGCAGCCATTTCAGTAGCTGTCCTTCTTATCGGTTTTGGCCTTCGCCGGCTTCTTAAGACTCACGTCCTTGCTTTTTTAAAATGCTTTGATGTCTTCATCTCCTTGGCAAGCTGTATTACGGTTTTGATCTTCGTTGCTACAATTCTCTCTGGGGTATCTACAAATGTTAAATTAATCTTTAAAATATTAAATCAAACTCCATTTTTCTTCTTGAATAAACTTTTTATCTCTTCATTTATTCTTTACCTTTGAATAATGTTCACATTAACATCTAGGAACTATTTTACTCCTGTGAAATTGTAACAGGCTTGTAAGGCGGAATGCCAATTAAATGAGGCTTTTTTTCCAGGAAAAAGAATCTGAATTATAATTTGAAAACAATCACTTAAAACAAGGAAAACTTCTGGTATCATGGGTACCTCATGCACAGAGAGGTTCTCTGGCCTGAACTTTTAGGATATTATTTTCCTCAATTCATCTCTGTATGTTTAGAAGGTTGCGAGCGAGTCAGTTTTAATCCCCCCACCCTCCGAATAACCTAAGGTTAAAACAGCAGAAGTGAAAAGCTAATCAGCAAGTAACCGATAATGTGAAACCCAGGAGTTCTAAAATCAATTTATGTGGCAGCACAATAAACAGCAAGACAGATTTTACTGCTTGAACGTGGTGATGTGAATAGTTTTACAATAATTTCAGATGTGTTTTTGGTATTTCAGAGAAACAGGATACAATCCTCGGGGCAGCGCTGCTATATAAATCTATGGTGAGGCCACCTCTTGAAGACTCTGGTCGCCCCATCTCAAAAAAGACAATGGGGCCGGCCCCCATGCCAAGCTGCACACAAGCCACGTGCAAGCCCATTGTGGGGACAGTGTGCTTTGCGGAACCCCCCCACATCCCATGCCCAGAGGGTTTGGGATCGCGGCCACAGTAGAACTGGGAAAGGTGCGGAGAAGGGCAACAAAAACGGTCAAGATTCCCATATGAGGAGAGGCTGGATAGGTTGGGGCTCTCCAGCTTGGAGAAGAGACGACTGAGAGAAGATAGGAGAGAAGTTTTTTAAATCATGAGCGGTGTGGAGCGAGTCAATAAGGAGCTGATATTTACCCTCTCAGATAATACTAGACCTAGAGGATACTCCATGAAATGAACTGCTAGCAGGTTTAAAACAAACAAACGGAAGTGCTTTTCACTCCAGGGACAATTAACTTGCCGTCACTTGTTGCCAGAGGATGCTGTTGTGGCCACTAGCGCCGCTGGGTTTTGAAAAATGATTGGATACGTTCTTAAAGGATCGGTCCATAAATAACACTTAGTCAGGTAGCTCAAGCGGTGCAACCTCTGACTGTCGGGACTTGGAATTAAATAATGGACTGGGTCGCTTCATTACGACCTGTTGGCTACGTCTCCGAAGTGACAGAGAGTGGCCGCTGTCGGAGACAAGGGCTGAGCTCAGTGTACCGTTGGTTTGACCCAGTTTGGCACCAACCTTGTTCTTATATTCATAATAACAAGGGGTAGATATCCATGAGTAAAGGGACAAAATAAAAATGAGGGAAGTTTAGAATGAATAACAAAAAGTTTCCAGAGGCTGAGACCAATTAACCGGTGGCACTAGGAGAACTGGGCATTCCATTGTTTACTATAAGCAAGACCGTTCTGGAAAGAGTCCCTGTGGAGTGGTCCCACATGAGCCAAGGGAAATGGACTTGCTGGCCCAATAAAACTGTGGGCATGGCAACTGGGCAAGGCTGCTTTGCCTAGAGCATTAACAGGAGCTGACACATTCATCAAGGCGAGACCTTCCCCTTCTGTCTCCCCAGATAATTTCAGGCGTTTGTTATCACAAATGATTTTATTTCCACAGTCACTTTCTTTGGCAGCAATTATGCAGTGAACACATTGCCAATTTGAAGGTGTTTGTGGTGACCTTGGATGTAACAGAGTGATCCAAAATGAGATTGGTGTCTGAAAAGAGAAATCAACAATATTTGTAAAGAGAAACTTTAATACTGATGGAAACGGGAATCCTACTAACATTTTATATTAACAAACAAAGCCATGTGGTTTTTTTGTTTGTTTCTTAAAAACTGAGCAATTGGAATACAAAATAATCAAAATAAATTTCAATAAGTAGATTCCTTTCTATTTTTGAGTCTCGAGAACTGGACTAATTCCCCGTGGATGAAATTAATTCCCAGCGCACCACACACATCCCAGTTATGCTATTGACTTCATGTTGGCCCCCCTACACAGAAGTTTTCAATCACCCATTCAGAGCAGCTTATTGTTTAGCCAAATGATGGATAACCATTTATGCAGATGATTAACTTTTTTTTTTGTGCCTAATCTTGTGGAGTCCAATGGGAAGATGCACAGAAGTTCAGCATCAGTGTAAGGCGTTGTAGGATTTTGATCTTGCTCTCTAATTGAAAGAATATCCACTTAGTTTCATAGGTGTAAAAGCTACACACAGGAACTTAATCTGGAGTCTAATCCCAACACTAAAAAAATTCCAAACTCATCATACTGGATATAGAAACAAACATTTAAAGGACATCATCAAACAAGTATTTAACTCCTCTCTAATTTGCTGTTCAGTAATATTTGTTGACTGTCAGGATTTTTTTGCCATAGATAATATTTATTTCAGTCTGACATGTTAAATATTTCAGATAAGAGTCTGTGCGAGTATTTGGCTTTCTTGGACACTCGGGACATTAGGATTATTTGCCTGTCAGAGCAAGCTTTCAACATTTTCAGGTGCTGAGAGCCTTTGAAACTTTTACTCTCTATCTTTTATAAGGCTCATTGGGACTCCGGTTCGTCCTTTCAGTGCCAGATCCAGGGAGGTTTGAGCCCTGTACAGAAGGGTAGTTTGGGCCCCCTCTGAAAACAGAGGGACACACGCTGACTGACCTGTTACAAAAAGGAACATCCCTTTCAGGGGCTGGGTTCCTTGTATCTCAGAATTGTGTTAAATACATGTTGTTGTTTATTCCTGGGCCTTCCTGTTTGACCTCCAGACATGGAGCCCTGTGTGGTCCCACAGTACTATTCTGGATTCAGTCCAGAGTTTCCTGCCCTCATCCCTTGCTGCCCCCAAATTCTCTAGGTGGTGGTTGTATCTTCATTTGGTCAATGGGACTCTTGTGTAGGACTTCTCCTGTATGGCTGCTCCCTGGTTCGGAGTTGTCTTGGTTAAGAGAGATAGAGGACCAGCATCGATTCCTGATTCCGTATCTTGGAGACCCTGGCTGATTTTCTGTTGCCATTGATGTCTGCAGCAAGTGGGTTCAAATCTCAATCTACCCAGAACAGCAGCATTTTATGTCTTTTTACTGACTCGGTGTTCAAGTCAACAAAGAGTCTCCCATGTCACTTTGAAGCCCAGAAGGTTTATTAAGCCACCAGGGCTATGCAGGAATAATCAACTTTCTGGATGACGAACAAAACCACTTGTTGTTTCCAATTATCAAACTAGGTTACATCCCTTTTGGATTAGATATCGGGTGTCTTTAGACATAGCAAAGATCGGGTGTCACAAGCCCTAAGCACGTGTTTGGCCGTTGTGTGTGAGCACCATAACAATCCCAACACTAATTTGGCCACATACTGAACACGTGATGTGAAGAACACCATTGCATCACAAGGACAGTTTGTGTGTTTCAGCTGAACACGTGGCTGATGTTGTGTCTAATGATATCACGTGGTGTTTTAGCAGGTACAACTTGGTGAATGAGGTGGCAGCACTTGCGTGCTGAGATCGGGTGATGAGCAAAACGCCGATTTGCCCCAAGATGGGCTGTGTGTCTAAGCAGCGCCACATGGTGAACACAGGGCCAAACCGGTGTTCATATCAAAGTCAAAACACACATTCAGACCCCCGTTGACATTATGTCTAAAGACACCCATTATCTGTACAAACAATTCTTAATGGAACGCCCACTCTCTTAAGCTACTGCAAATCCCTTTCCATCCTAGTTGGCGATGATGTGGCCTTCTTAGCAGTTGGGTGGTGTCAGGCGAATCTGTGTGGCCACTTCCTCAGTAGCACTTGGAAACCTATCCCTGCCCTGGAAACTTTCATTTATGTCTCCACTAGAAAATCCAGAAACTCTTTTGGGTGACTGGTGAATGAACTTTCCAAAGCCCACAGAGACTCCAGCTGCTCTTGTCTTTCTCAGGAGTTTGATCTAATACAGCATACAAAAAACCCAAACACACAACCCATAAAAAGAATTGTCTCTCAGGAAGCTTAGATTTGTATGTAGCGTACTCAGCAGTTAATTGCAGCAGCTGGAGCATCTCTAGCGCCTTTCCTGGACTGTTCCACAGCAATTCATTGGACAGGAAAACCTCTCATGCCCACAGCCACACACAGACGTTTTTGAAAGATGACACATTTTGTTTCACAGTTTCTCTCTTTTTCCAGAAATCAGACTAGAATTTATTGGATTTTTAAAAAAGCAGTTGAGTATTAAAACAGGCTGGGATTTGTGTTGGCCAAAATCTTCTTGGATAGAAGGGAGAAGAGAAATTACATCTTGACTAGCATGTGTGGCTGCAACGTACTCGGCTTCTGTTGAGGAGAGTGCTCCTGTGGTCTGTTTCTTGCTAGACCAACTGATGGGTCCCCCTCCTAGCAGAAATAGCCAACCGCTGGCGGATTTTCTGTCAGAGCTGTCCCCAGCCCAATCTGCATCTACGTATCCTGTCAGCTTACATCCAGAAGTTGCAGGTAGCTGCAGTTACGGTGTGCGGTTCCCTTCAGGTAGCGCATGACCCTCTTTACCGCATTCCAGTCTTTCTGACTTGGTGCTGATACTTTCCTGCCTAGGATTCCTATTGCTGCTGCAATGTCTGCTCTAGTGATGGTGGCGATATACAATAGTTTCCCAATTGCGCTTCTGTATTGCCGGTTGTCTGGCAGTTGCATGCTTTGTTCTTCAGTCTCCTTCGGGTGGTTAGTTTCCATGTGAGTGCTTACTGCCTTGGCATCTTTCATTCCAAAGCTTTCTAGTAATTCTTCTATTTTATGCCTTTGGTTGAGGAGATAACTTCCATTATCATCTTTCTACTTGTATGCCTAGGTAATGTGTTATGTTTCCCAGGTCTTTTGTCTCAAAGTTTTGATTCAGAGTTCTCATTATTCCATGGTCATCCCCTTCTTGGTCATAGCATATCAATATGCCATCAACGTAGATCAATATAAATGTCCATCTGTCATCCTGTTTCTTTGAATATAAGCAAGGATCCGCTTGACTTCTAGTGAAATTTTCTTTTGTGAGCAGTACTGTGTTTATTTTTATATTCCATGCTCTGGCTGCTTGTTTGAGTCCATATATGCTCTTTTTCAACTTGCATACAAGGTCTGGTCTTTCGGTGTCTTTGAATCCTGGTGGCTGTTCCATGTAGATGTCTTCTTTTAGTTCTCCATGTAGGAATGCTGTTTTCACATCCAGATGTTAAACCTGCATTCCTTTCTCTGCTGCTGTGCTCAGTAGTGTCCTGATTGTGGTGTACTTAACTATTGGGGCAAACGTTTCATCATAAACTTCGCCATATTTCTGTGAGTATCCTTTAGCGACTAGTTGGGCCTTGTATTGTTCTGCCTTGCCTTCGGCATTGTATTGATTTTAAATGTCCGCTTACATCCTATGGTCTTTCTGCCCGTCAGTAGTGTACACTGTGTCCAGGTTTGACTTTTATGCATGGACTTTATTCTGTTGCTGCCTTTATCCATTTGTTGTGTTCCCCTTCTGACATTTGTAAGACATCTTCCCATGTCGATGGCTCAGACAGTCTGTCGGTACTTGCTTTGTAGGACAGGCGGGTGGGTGGTTTGCCTTTATTTTCCCTGGTAGATCTTCTGATTT
>QEPC01011901.1:29008921-29039282 GCA_003113815.1 Sphenodon punctatus | reverse complement strand
CCCCCCGCCTCAAGGCCAGAGCCGAAGATCAGGTCGAGGGTATGTCCCCCCACGTGGGGACACTACACTACTGGCCTTGACAATGTCCTCTGGCAACAAATTCCATAGGTTAATTATGTGTTGAGTGAAAAAGTACTTCCTTTTATTTGTTTTAAATCTGCCGGCAGCTAGTTTCATGGAGCGGCCCCTAGTTCTACTGCTATTTGAGAGGGTAAATAGCCGTTCCCGATCTTCTCACTCCGCACCACTCAATATTTTATAAACCTCTATCATGTCCCCTTTCAGGCTGCTCTCAGACCTCCCCCCAGTACATATTCTGGCTGCGGGAGGGAATGCGCAACCAGGATATGCGCAGGGATCTGCCTGTCTGACACACACACACCCGCGACTTTGCCGGCAGACACGGGCAGGGATGCAGAACTGGATTTCTAGCCAGCCTATATTGTGTCAGCTGAGCCTTTGCTCCACTGGGCCTGTTCTATACTTCTGCGATTCATTTGGCCTCAGTGGCTTTGTCCTTACTGTTCTGGAGTGGAGGATGAAATTGCACGTTTAAGCGTCCCCACTGCTTCACCATAGCTGACTTTGGGACGTCTGTCTCCAAACGGGACCTAGTCTTTCCTTCTTTTCAGAGCCTCCTCCTGAAGAATTTCAGGAGACGTGTAGCTGCCGCCAGTGTCTGCCTTCTCCCCATGAAGTGACTTCCTTTCCCCCTAAGATTATGCACTTGGAGCCACCCTTGGAATGATAATCCCTCTTCGGGGGTTGGCTGGTTTATTGTCCCTGTGAAAGGGTCTCAGCTCTGCTCCTCTCATCTGGAGGAAGAAGGACAACCCGACGCGAGCATATTACACCGGCGCTCCGTTCTCTGCACTGGCTGCCAGTAGGTTTCCAGCCTCAATTCAAGGTCTTGGTGTTAACCTTTAAAGCCCTAAATGCCTTGGGCCCCACCTATCTGCAGGACCGACTCACCCTCCGGGTCCTGGAGCAGCCCCTGCGGCCGTCCTCCTCGAGGTCCCCCGGGTTTCCCTGGAGTCCGCCATGAGGAGGGCGTTCTCCGTGGCTGTGCCGCGGCTGTGGAACTCCCTCCCACTGGAGATCCGCTTGGCTGCCGGCCTCCCCTCTTTCTGCAGACAATGTAAGAGCTGGCTGTTCTGCCAAGCCTTTCCCGGGGGAGATGGGGTGGGTGCGTTGGGTTGGGGGGGGGGGGGGCGGGGTTTTATATTGTTTTTAAAAAATTGTAATTATTGTTTGTTTAAATGTTTTTAAAATGTTGTGAGCTGCCCCAAGATGCCTGAAGCAGGAGGGGGCAGCGTATACATTTTAATATAAATAAATTAAATTAAATAAACTGCAGAGGCTCCTGGGTGTTCCTTTCTTTTCAAATATCACTTAGTTTTTAAACACCTGACTGGCTGGAGCGTGTGTCTATTAAGTGTCTAGTGAGAGGAACGTTTCACTTAGCATGGAGATGGGATTGCTCCTGACCAAAGAAGCTGCTTTAACTCATGAAATAATGAGATGCTCTTTTGTCCGGATCCTCTAACTCGATGTGACAACAGTTTCCCGGCTGTGTGAAGCCTCCCCGGTTACCTTGGGCTACGTTCAGAATCCTGCTGCATGTTGAGCAGCATGGGACACGGATGCGGCTCTTGCTCCATTCGCACTCTGCAGATGATCCGGCTAATTCATTGGCAGGGTTACTTTGTAGCAGGGGGTCTTCCCCGCACCACACAGGGCTGCTGGGGTCTCGCTGGGCAATTAGCTCTACCCCTCTGCCACGCCTATTCAGCCCTGGCCTCGGCTGAACCCCCCTTTGAGGAAGGGGTTACCCTCCGTTCGGACCCAACGCTACCAGTCCAGAGGGGATCAATTTCGCAGTCTCTTTATTAGACACAGTACCGTCCATGATTCCCTGCAGCTGCCGGCTCATCCGCTTCCACCCTGCCGGCCCAGCACAGTCTCACTCAGGCACAGGAGCACGCTAGATATTAACCCCCCGAAGTCCGTCTAGCCAGGCCTCAAACCCCCAGGATCTGTCCGAGCCTTCCCCAGGCACGAAGCTCCTTCCTGGGCACAGCCTCTCCCGTTTGCCTGGGTCCACTCTGGTTCTCCAGCCTTCAGCACATTGGAGAGCATAGAGTGGGAAGGATCTGCTTTAGGCTTCTTCAGGGAGAAGTGATCCCATCAGCTCCCAGGCAGAGACTGCCTTCCTCTCTGTCTTGCCGCTCCTTATATCCAGGCAGAGTGGGTGTGGCCAGACTTCCTCTTAGCCTTAAAGGGCCAGTGTCCTGCCCAATCTGTTCCAGGATTTCTCAGCCTGTTTCCTTCACAGACTGATCCTCAGCTATGGGGCTGGCTCTGTCACATTTCTGTGCATGCTCAGCCCTCCAGCTGGCCCACACAGCCCCCTTCTTAAAGGGACAGCAGCCTCGCAGGACTGCTCCCTGCTACATACTTTATTTTTTATTTATTTTGGGATATTTTTATCCCGCACCCGCCTGCAAAACAGCAGCTTGGGGTGGCGTACAACAATCTGTACAATAAAAGCCAACACAAAACCGGCTAAAAAATTTAAAACCATAAAATACAAAAGAATGGAAATCAAATGAAAACCCTACCCCCACCTACCCGTATCCCTCCCCAAAGGCCTAGTGGAACACGGTCTCCAAAAGGAGGGGAGGTCCGGGGCCAAGCGGGCCTCCGTCGGGAGGGAATTCCAAAGCCTAGGTGCGGCCACTGAGAATGCCCTCTCCATTGTTGCCACCTGGGGGTCCTCGAGTTGGGTGTCACCGGCCGATTGCAGGAGTCGTACCACTGCCCAGGGTACGAGATGGTCCCGCAAGTAGACGGAGCCCAGACCGTTTAGGGATTTAAAGGTCATTACTAGTACCTTGAATCGAGCCCGAAAGACAATAGGCAGCCAGTGCAGGGAACAGAGCACTGGTGAAATGTGCTCGCAATGACCCGTCCTTGTTAGAAGACGGGCCGCAGCATTCTGCTCCAGCTGCAGTCTCCGAACAGTCACCAGGGGTATCCGCACGTAGAGTGCGTTACAATAGTCCAATCTTGAGGTTATGAAAGCATGGATGATGGTGGTCAGGTCGGAGTCCGAAACGTATGGCTGTAGCTGACGTACCAGATGTAATTGATGAAAGGCACTCCCCGCCACAGCCGCTACCTATCTACAGAACANCTCCCCCAAGGACAGCGTCGGTGTGAATGTTGAGGTCCCCCAAGACTATCGTCTTCGGGGACCGCAACACCACCACCAACACTGCCTCTGCCAAAGCATGCAGGGAGGTTGTTGTACTGGTAGGTGCGCGGTATACCAGCAGCACTCCCAAATGATCCCCCACTGAATCAAACACAAGGTGGAGGCCTTCTATGCCTACAATGGATCACACTGGATACATCCTTACAGACCAACCCTCTTTAAATATCATAGCTACACCGCCCCGCCCCCCCATCCCTCCAGTCGTGGCTGATGCTGCACAGAGTACCCAGCCGGAACAAGATCAGCCAATATAGGCCCTGATTCATTGTCCAGCCAGGTCTCTAGGACACATGCGAGGTCGGCCGCCTGGTATATCCCCCAGAGCATTCCAGAACTGATCCAGTTCCATTAGTCTCTGGGGGCAAACCATACAAATAGGTTCCACACCCTGCCGGAGGCAGACATGCGTCCAGAGATTAGCCAACAGCAGCTAACGGTCTGTCCGTATCACTCAAAAGTAGTTACCTAAGTGTCAGTTTTTGCCCCTGCAAGCTGCTTCTTCCTTTGCCTCCATTCTCCAACTCTGAAATGTGGACTTGTTGATATGTTTGTGGTAGTGCTCAGTTATGGACCAATTTCCACTGAGCTAACTACTGTCTAATCACGTAACACAAAGAAAATTCCCAACCCAAAGGACTGACTATCCGAAGGTGAAATCCTGTCCCCGTTGACTTCAGTGGAGGCAAGATATCATCTTATCCCTAAATCAGTCTCAAAAATTGCATTTGTTCCCTCCAGACTTAGACCCCAAATACAAATTATTAACATTTGTGCACTGACATCCCTCGGTGTCTGATGCTAAACTCCAGCAGGAGCAGCGGCTCCTCATGGGTGCCGGCACATTCATTTAGCCATGGGAACTCACTGGTTCAACAATTGCTTAAGTCACGTCCGCCGCTGGGTTTCCTTCCCCTTCTTCTGGAGCAGTGGATGCTGATGACTGTCAGAGGAGGGATGTGGGGCTCAGTGGAGCCTGGGTCTGGCCCGCCTGGCTGACTCCATTCTCCTATTATGAGCTGGATGTTGGCAAACCCCTCCCAAATGTGGTCATAGGGTTCATTTGCAATGGAGCAATCATCTAAATAATGGCAAAGGAGACAATGTCCGTTTGTGGTGTCCAGAGACGGGGGGACTCTTGTCTTCAGAGAAAGGAGGTGTGTTTTAATGTTCTTGGGAAAGAAGTTCCCGTTTTCATGTGAGGCAGATTTAAAGTGAGAGTCCTTTATTAACCTTCCTCTCATTTGTGGAGGAAGTGCATGACTGCGCTAAAAATTACCGGGAGTGATATGTAAAGTAACCCACAGGAATGCTAATTATGGCAAAGGCAATGTCAAAAGAGAAGTGTCCCTGAGGCAGCGATCGCTGCAGATAGTGTTTGCATCTGCCCTGTGTTCTGCACAAAGGACAGCCAGAAAAATGGAAATGGCAGGAGGAGGAATCTGAGAGGGGCTGCCAAGAATGTATGATACCTGGGGTTGGCATTGGGGAATGCACTAGTTTGTGCCATGTTGAAGATGGAAGTGAAGCCCATTGAGAGCCAGGGCGTGAAGCAGCATTGAAATGGTAGGAGGGTGCTGCTGCTTGCTATTTATTTTATTGGGAAGAAGTAACTTCAGATTTTCCTTTTTGCAGCCTTCTAGTTTGCTCCTCGAGTCGGAAGTGTTTGGAGTAGGTTTCCCAGAAACACCATTACATTCATGCTCACAAATGTCTGGGTGTGCAGCTGCGGACCCCTGCGTGTTTATAGTGCAGCAGCAAAACAGCTTGGCGGTATCCATGACAACACGAGAGTCCGTGCCATCACGCACAACTCGGGGGCAAGCTAATTCAGAGACGGGCGAAGGCTTCTGTGAAATTGTCACTTAAGAGACCTCGGAGTTCACTATCACAGGACAGATTTGGAGCCATGTATTTGGCAAGACTTGTGGAAACATTTCACACTTCTGTGGTGAATAGAAATGCCCATAGTATTTAATGCGCCCACATTTTGTGGGGAAGGGATATGAAATGTCCCGTTTTTAGGGTTCAGGCTAATTGCTGTCTCTTATACACATCTAGATGTGTATAAGAGACAGGTCTTACACTGTCTCCAGGTCCGGGGCCAAGCGGGCCTCCGTCGGGAGGGAATTCCAAAGCCTAGGTGCGGCCACTGAGAATGCCCTCTCCATTGTTGCCACCTGGGGGTCCTCGAGTTGGGTGTCACCGGCCGATTGCAGGAGTCGTACCACTGCCCAGGGTACGAGATGGTCCCGCAAGTAGACGGAGCCCAGACCGTTTAGGGATTTAAAGGTCATTACTAGTACCTTGAATCGAGCCCGAAAGACAATAGGCAGCCAGTGCAGGGAACAGAGCACTGGTGAAATGTGCTCGCAATGACCCGTCCTTGTTAGAAGACGGGCCGCAGCATTCTGCTCCAGCTGCAGTCTCCGAACAGTCACCAGGGGTATCCGCACGTAGAGTGCGTTACAATAGTCCAATCTTGAGGTTATGAAAGCATGGATGATGGTGGTCAGGTCGGAGTCCGAAACGTATGGCTGTAGCTGACGTACCAGATGTAATTGATGAAAGGCACTCCCCGCCACAGCCGCTACCTATCTACAGAACAAAGGCGTTGTGGGTCTTTGCGTACAAAACTGGTATTGTGCTTTGTGTAATAGTGAAATCATCAATCTGCAAAGCACCGGCATGCTGGATTAGAGCACTGGATCATCCAAGGCCTGAATCCCATTGTGTCCTTAGGCAAGTCACTCGGTGTAGATTTTCAAAGGCTAGAATGGAAAATAATTCCTTTGGATATTTTATTTATTAATTTATTCATTCATTTGTTTGTTTGTTTATTTATATTAAATTTTTTATGCCGCCCCCTCCTGCCTCAGGCATCCCGGGGCGGCTTACAGCATATTTAAAACATTTTAAAACATTAAAACAGTAATAATTCAGTTAGAAACAATATAAAACCCCATCCCCCTGCCCCCACCCTACCCTACCCCCCTCAGGAAAGACCTGGTGCAACAGCCAGGTCTTACATTATATGCGGAAAGAGGGGAGGCCGGCAGCCAAGCGGATCTCTGACGGGAGAGAGAGCCATGGAGAACGCCCTCCTCATAGCAGAAACCCGGGGGACCTCGAGGAGGGCGCCCCCAGCCGACCGCAGCGGCTGCTCCAGGACCCGGAGAGTGAGGCGGTCCTGCAGATAGGTGGTGCCCAAGCCATTTAGGGCTTTAAAGGTCAACACCAACACCTTGAGTTGGGCCCGGAAGCCTACCGGCAGCCAGTGCAGAGAGTGAAGCACCGGTGTGATGTGCTCGCATCGGCCCGTCCCCTCCAAGACGTACCAAGGGTAGCCCCACGTAGAGCACGTTGCAGTAATCCAGTCTCAAGGTAATAAAAGCATGGATGACTGGCCAGATCTGAGTCCAAGACATATGTCCTAAGCCAATGCACCAGGTGTAACTGGCAAAATCATCCCTTCACCACAGCCGTCACTGGGCATCCAGGCAGAGCTGTGGGTCCAGGAGCACCCCCGGACCTGAGAAACCAGGGGAGGGCAGACCCCCATCAGTGATGGGGGCCACCACTCCCTCGGCCTTCCCCACAACCATCACCTCCATCTTGTCAGGATTAAGTCTCAGNAAGCATTGTAGCCAGGAATGACATCAGGTACTTGACCCAGGAGGCCTAGATTCTCTGCCAGCTGGGGTCCTTCTTGCCCCCCCCCCTCCAGTTTAACACCTAGCACCACACTGACTGAACTTGGGGTGAATCGCCAAAACAATAGGGTGGCAAGGAGGGGAGAGAGCCCAAGAAGAAGGGAGGGAGAAATCAGTAGAGGGGTTGGAAGGCGGAGAGGGAGAAAAGTGTGTGTGGTGTGGGGGAGACTACAGCAGACAAGTCGAAGTGGGGGGTCACAGTCCAAAATGTTTGAGACCCATTGGCCTAGGGCCCCGTACTCACGGAAGTCGCAGAATGGGCTGACTGGGGCTTCACCAGCAGCTGTGGTTTCCCACTGCAACGTGCTCCTTTCTGGGCTCATTCCTGAAGCCCTACCCCCAACTAGGTCTCCCTTCTCCCCCCCTGCCTGCTGTGGGAGGGCAGAGTAGGGAGCAGTGGGGCGCTGCAGTTCTGGTGGCACCTTTTTCTCTACAGTGGGCAGAGGGAGAACCTATTTTGAAAAGCAGCAAAAGCTGAGATTCTAGTGAATGTCAGGGTACTGATAAGTAAGTTCGGCTATCACGAATTGTAAACGCTAGCAGGACCTACAGCAAGATGGAGTGCCACGAGATAGCGTTTCTCCTGGGAAACAGCGGAGCGGCGGCATTTGTTGCTGAAAGGAACCTGTCTCTTGTTTTAAAATGAATTTGACAAAACACAGTTTGTTTGATGGAATTCCCAACTCCTCCATTTAGCAATCGTTGTTGCAATGTTACTTGAAAAAAGTCGGTTACTCAAACGTCATGACAAATGTTGTTCAAAACAGCTACAGCCTGTCTGCAGTGATGGCAGCAGGCGAGGGCAGGTAGGGAACACAAATTATTATTCTGATTTTATTTCCGATTGTATGCATGTCTAACTCCCCACCCCTCCTGGATATTGTGATAAAGGTGTCGCCCGTTCTCAGCCCTGTCTGTTACTCTGGTGATGTCTTACACCTTTTCATCCTGCTCCCGGCATACGTTGCTGCAGCTGCTAGAGGAGATGGGTTGGGTAAGCTTACTTACCCCTCTTGCACCTCTCCTCCCTCCTCCACAAGCCCACTGATTTCATTCTGCTCAGCATCCAAATTGAGGGTAACATCCGTAGTTCTGCTACTGGGCACGCAGTATGAAAACTCAGGAGTGCTAACTACTCGGTGCTCACGCTGAAAACCCAACTGAAGGCAGAAGAATGCTCACCGTGCCCCAGAGTTGACTTTTCACATTTGTCAGCAAATTTTGGTGGCAATCACCGCTGCAGCTAATTCTCCAAGCCCACAAGGGAACGGCGCTGAGTTCTGTGCACAAAATGCAGCTTCCCCTCCCTCCAAAGCTTTCTCTCCCACCATTTGCACAATAACTACAGTTGTCGGGCACCTCTGAGCAGAGAGAAAGGAGAAGATGCCCATGTCCTCTCGGCTGGAATCGGTTGAGGTGGGATGAGTTCACAGCAAGCACAGAGGAGCCAGTGCGTCCTACATCAGCCCAACTAGTTGTCACCCCCCATGTAGGGCAGCAAGGAGGAACAACCAAGGCACTTTTATCACATCTCCCCTCACTAGGTGACTAGTTCTTTGTAGCCTTCTGCCAGCCAGGGCTGTCGTAATCGACCGCGAGGCTGAGATGAGAGAGAGAAGTGAAGGGGGGGGTGGGGAGTAACTTGTAACTATTTGAGCACATGCACAGGCAGTATGGCCATGGAGCAAATCCCTGCTCCAGCAAGGAATCTGGCCCATGGATCCATTTTAAAAACCCAAACATATTGGGGTGTGTGCTGCTTAGGATACAGGCCTGTTTCAGAGGTGGGTGGGTTAGCTCCCATCAGGTTCAGCGGGGGAGGCTGGAGGATATTCCACATCTCTGAAAGCCGATTTCCCTTTTTGGCCAGAGAATTACTATTTTAATGAAAATTCTCCGTTGCCAAGCTCTATTATCTCAGGGGAGGGTGTTGGTACAATTTGTTTGCCGGCCTCTCCCCCAGAATTCATATTTTCCATTTTGCAAGAAAAAGAAAGCTTTTCTTAACATTAAAAGAGAGAGAGAGAGAGAGAGAGAGAGAGAATGCCAGAATCTTTTAAAAGCAATTTTGAAATTGCATTTTATTTTATTTGCCTGCCGTGGAATTTGCCTCCACTTCCTGGTGGAGTGGGGTTGGCTTCATTGGTGTCATTAGGATCTAGCCAAGGGGAGAAGCACCCTTCGGGGTACTCCGAGATGCGGTAGGAAATCTCCTTTTCTTTACTTGTCCTTTCCACCTCCTACTTTTGTGCCCATGATGATCTATTCTTCCCTAGTTAGTTATTTCTCTAATGCATAGATCACCATTCTCTATTCCATCTATTGGTACACAACAATTTACATTAGTCCACAAAACATATCGTTAACGACTGCAATCTGCTTTAATAGCTGCTTCCCTAATTAAATACCCAGAGTGGTTCTATTCTCACTCAAGAGCTCTGGACCTCTAATTTGTCGGTATTCGTTATCCAGCATTGTTCTGCTTCTATCTTTGTTCCATTTTCCTCACATTTGGTTTCTAATTTATATTAGAGAGGCTCACTTCTCGCCCTCCTCACTCACTCATTGTACAATCCAAAATCCCTTCTCGTGGCTGGCCTGTCTTCACGCGAGAGCTTGTTTCTCTCTCCCATGCTCTCCCCAAGGGAGACGTGTGTATGCAGTGCAGACTTGGATGGGATTTTGTGGTGAGGAAGATGAGATGGGGATCTAGTTTGTAATTTTGGCAGTTTTTGTATGAAGGGAAACAAATCCTTGCTTTGAGCTGACACGATGTTTTCAGACAGTGGATCAGACTGATCGCTTTGTTGTTGCCATCACAATGACCCAAGGACTCTTCCTGGTGTAATAATATAGGGCACTTCTATTGAGTTGGAGGTGGCTGAAGAGGGTTTTACATTGACTCAGGGGAGTGCACCGTAACCGGATAGGGCTCTTTGCCAGTGGAGTCAATGACTGACTGCTATAGTGGTTAATATTCCAGCCGCACCTTGGGGCTTCACCTGCAGCCAACCACTGGACGGACGGACAGACAGGCAGAGTCCTAAATAGACCAGACAGCCAAAGGGTGGGAGGGGACATGGAGGCACAGGGTGTGGGCAGGGCTTGCCCCAGATTCGACTGTAGTAGGGAAGGACCTCCGGTTTCGTCCGTCCCCCCCATTCTGAAATGCCACTTTGGGGATGAAACACTCCTGATGAGTTTGACTACGTCTTGCAGCGCTTTAGCTGCTCTCTACGGCCTTGATCCTGTTGACGTCCTGTTGTGGGAGAAGTTCACCCCAACAGTACTAAGGTACTCCCACCATGCGTACCTTGGATTTAGTTTATTCCCTATGTGTGTGGCACATTATGGTCTTTTTTGCCATTGCACCATTACCCCCCAACTCCCTCCCTCCCTCCCTCCCCCCATGTGTGTCCCCTGAAGTGCCCTATACCGGCGGCTCTGCAATGGAGAGCTGAGCTGGTTTGCAAAGGCTAGGGGGGCAGAATGAAGCTGGCGGTGACCAGGATTGTCATATGCTGGTGCAATCATCACAGATTCCTGCATGCCATTTCCACGGATGCCTCCTACCCCTGCCGGCTGTAAGTCAGCAGAGCTCCATGTATGTCAGGTGTGGATTGTCTGCCTGCAGCTCAGTTCTCAGTCTCATGGGACTTTTGGGTGGATATTCCAGCCAGCTGCTATCCCTACAGGCCAAGCAGAAGTGCTGCTTCCCCACTGGGAAAATCTCCCTCTCTCGACCTTGTGTCTAATTTTAAGCATCTGTTTTTATCAGCAGGAGAATGATGCAGCCTTGTTGTAGAAATAGTCTCTTTGCCAGGCTTACGCACAGGAGTGTCTGCACCGAATTCACCAAATGGGTTTACAGGGCCGTCAGGAAATGACCATGTCTGCCCACCAAAGCAGACCTTATCCCTCGGATGTGCTGTCTTTGTACAGCACCCGAGGAGGCTGCTGGTTGATTTAAGGGTTATGCCCTCCTGGAAGAGGCAAATGCTTATCTTTAAACGCTCTGCCAGCCTAGTTTCTCTAAAGAATAATGTAGTTGACATGGGTGGGTTGTTTTTTTTTGTCCTTTTCAAAAAAACAACAAAAAACAACCCAATCTGATGCTCTTCTTAAAAACCTGGAAGAAATCCAAACAAAGTGACTCATTGGCTCAGGGTTTTGTCTGTGGAGAAAAAGATGTGGTAAAATTAGGTGCAGAGTGGGAACAAAGAAAGGAATCTTAGTGTTGCATCCCAAGCAGAGTTGATGTTTCCCAAGTTTGTTCAAAGTTCTGTTTGATTCCAAATCTCGAGGGGGTCGCCGAGTCCAATGCTCTGATTTAGGTTGAACTCTGCCAGCGACAGGCGGTTGCAAAGGCTTGTATGAATTGGTGGTACGTGGTCACAGATGCACCTTGGTGGCCTGATTGCATGCTTGCTTTGAACATGTACATTTTTTTCCTTAGGAGAAACATCAGCTTGATTCTTAATTAAGATCGCTAAGCAGATGCAGATTATATTTAATTTAAATATTTATGGAATTTGCTTAAGCTTTCAAAATGGATTAGAGTTTGAAGGAGGGAGTTAATATCATCTGGGTGATAATTTTGCTGTTGAGTCCAATTAAGAAACCAATCTGGAATTATTAAGAGTTCCTGCACTGGGGAAAGATTTAGCAAATTTGTTTGCCGTGCTGGCAAGCTGAGGGGAAACTGTAGTGGAAAGATTCTGCTTTGGGGACTGAATCTGGACCCGATTTGCTCTAACAGAGCACTTCCACGTGATGTGGCGTTTTGTCTTTGCTACTGAATTTATCCAGAATTTCTGCTGCACTTCCTATGCTCTACACCCTGCCTGTAACTAAAGCTATAAGAATACCGATTCCTGTTCTTAATTTAAATCCATGCATTGATTACGGGTGGGCTTGCTTCTGTTGGTGACACTCTCAACCGTGGAAAAGATAACACGTTTTCTTTCGAAGAAGGGATTAGTCACTTCTGTGTATTGGGGAAACGTGAAAACGCACGTAATGGCGGCGGTCGACCATCTCGCCATGATCCAGACTGGGACGCCGCTTACACCCCAGTCGCGATTGGCTCCGGCCACAGAACAAACATGATAGTGGCCGGGTTCGTGAATGTATGGCTGGCCAGACCCGTCCCTGCACTGCCCCGAATGGGATGGCTCTCCCCCGCCCCTAGGACAGGTGGCCATAGCAGACAACGATGGCCATCATGGCCAATGGGAGACACTCTGGACCGGGCAGAGAACGGTGGCCTAAAAATATTTTATAAATAATTTTTTAAAAAAAATAACGAATCATCCTACAGTGACTGGTGAATAAGCCAATCCTAGAAAACTGTTTACTTCTATGATCTTGGTGAGCTGGTCTCCTGGGGTTGGGGATTGGCAAACTCTCCTTGAAACGTACTAATTTTTTCCAGGGTCTGATGCCCCAGTCTAGGAACAGGAACAGTGTTTTTCATTTTCTCAATCTTCTTCTCTCTCTCCCCCCCCCCCCTTTTTAAAGGTCCCCTCAATGGTATTTTAATTCACGGGATCCTATGCAGTTCCCCGGTATGCCATGCACATGGGATGTGTGCCCCAGGAGAGAGGATGCGGAAGGGGTGTTAACAAGAGAGTGAGTCGGTCTGTGGTGTAGTCTTTCCAAAGCTTGTGTACTGAACTCCCAACACCGAATCCTGATTGTTACAGCCAGCAGAACTTCACTGCTTGACGGCATGCTGTTGTCTGCGTCCGAGTCTTGCTCACTGGAAGCAAAGGGCCAGAGTCTGCGTTTTCTAGTACAGTTCCCTTCACAGGCCTATGTCCCCCACCCCCTGCCCTCACTGATAGCCTCCAGCTTAATCCATAGCGTGTAAGCTCATATTAGGTGCACGTCATCCCCTAAACTAATCGCTGCCTCTCGGCAAACAGGAGACTTGCTCCCTTGGGTAAAAGACGGGGTGATGATGAGTGCAGCCGTTCCGGGGCTGAAAGGCAGAAGTGTAGACTTCTGTTTCCATACTGGTTCCTTTCTCTCGACTCCAGAGTCTCACAATTACCATGTGATTCTGTTGCCCCACTTGGGAAAGCGCTGGTGATTTTCAGCTAGTTCGTCTGTGATCACGCTAATTTCTTCAAACTGGGTGGCCGCTAAGAAGCTACTTAGAAATGTTTTCTTGATTAAAGACGTTGTTAACATCTATTGCTCTTGACTTTTAATTAACCTCAATGCCTCCCAGGTTTCTTATGATTTTGAATTGACTTGTACTTCATCTATGGAAACAGTTTTATTTTGTGCACAGCTAAAAATACGCCTCCTTGTTCCCATGTTGCTGTAATTGGTGACTCGCTGTCCCTTGAAGCTGCTCTGAAAAGCTTGTTAAAGTGTAATGGGAGTCCTGGGAGTTAGGCCTCTGGGCTGGCGCTATTGGCTGCTCACTTGGAGCGCGAGCAGGGGTTGAAAAGTAAAGTAACTTAGCAGATCCCCTGCCTTCTGTGCTGGATGATACATTTCGGGAAACTTTTCAACCCAGCAGTTCAAAATATTGGCTCAAAATAGCCCTTCTGCCAGCATCCCCTTCCTGGGAGCGTTTCTCGTTCCTCCACAGCGAAGGTGTTCAATGTCTGCGTTTCCCCTGTACAGGGGCAGCACCCTCTCCTTTACGGTCTAGAGCTGAAAGAGGTAGCGAGTTTCGTATTCACGAGTATAACCACTTTGGCCTTTCTACAGCTGCAAATGGGGAGTCACACACATCCAATGATTGGGTTATCCAATTTTTTTCCTATTCTGGTTTAGTTTTTCCAGGTTTCTGTTTTGGTGTAGCAATTGTATCTTTTCTGGCAATCGTGCAAGCACAATATTTATTATTTATTTAAATGTATTATACCCCATCCTCCCCCTCAACCTCAGGGCTGGTTCCGACATAAAACCCAATGGCAGCAGTGCAGATACGGCCAGCCTGTCACGATGACCGAATAACCCAAATGCCGGGTGCCGGAGAGATTGGCTCTCTGAGCTGCCGCTGCCAGTTCAGGAGGTGCAGCCTCAACACGTTAGATACCGCGTCTGAAAAATGGAGCACCCCGCCGCTCTATCTGTGATCTTCTCCCCGGAAAACAACTCAGCAGCAATGAATGCTTTGGGCTCCCCTGTGGCCACAGCCCCCCCTTCCTGTGGCAAGAGGCTTGGGGATGACTGGGTCTCACTGCCCGGTTGGCTAGGGAGCCTGGGGCGGCAGTGGTCGTGTCGTGTCTCCTTTTCTGGGGAGTTCCCAATGGCAATTCTCCTGGGACTCGAGTCCTCTGCCACAGACTCCCTGTGCAGCTTGGGCAAGTCACTTAGTCTCTCTGTGGGGGGTAGCAGCACTGCCCTGCCCCCCAGCCTGGTGTGTGGGATGATCGGGTGAGGCTCTGACATGTACAGGGCTGATAAGTATCAAAGAGATACAGACGTGGGGCAAACCCATGGCAGGAATGGGAGAATCAGAGGCTCGGGGCCTTTGCTCATGTGTGGGGTCTGGGCCAGCTCCCACATGCTGCCTGGGGGAGCCAACCCCAGCACGGTCCTAGGGGGTGGGACTCTCTTCCCTTCTCGCCCTTCCTGAGGAACTGAGCGCTCTTTGTGAGTGGGGCTGCCTGTGTTTTCTAACCCACGCTGTTGCCCTCCTCTCATTCCTGTGGCCGCTTTCCTGCTTCCTCCTCTCTTGGGCATTTCTTATCCCAACGTTTTCATTCACGCAGTGGAAGGGCAAGAAGATCAGTCAGTCCCTGAAGCTGCGTTTAGCGGCGTGTGAGCAGAAGCGGCACTCTTCCAGCGTTTCTCTTTCCCTGCACACTAGACAGGCCTCACCTGGCCCGCTTTTACAAATTATTACATAATCCAGCCAGAGCTGCTGGCAACATCCACCTGCCCTCTGCTTTTCATTGGAGCATTGAGATGAAATTAACTTTGGGACAGAGGGATGTGACTTGCAAATGTAACTGCGCTCTGGCCAGTTCTCCCGGCTCCCAAGCACCAGTGGAAATGTTAGACTAAATCTTCAGTGATTGGTTATGCCTTAAAATATCCACGTGTTCTCCAGTGGGAGGGTGATTGCTCGGACAGGTAAAATGAACTGACCCCGATCCCATTCAGCCCCTCTAGCTGGGAACGTGCAACCGCACCTCGGCTGGGATTGGAATGGTCCGAGAGAAAACCTAGGGCTCGGTTGGAGAGAGGGAGATGCCCGTGAGAAATGGGGCCAGGTCAAAAAAGGGGCAATCTTCCAGCGTTGTTGATAAATGACGGAGCCACGGGATCTGTGGGGCTGCCCCCCAAGTGCTTCATGCTGCCCACTAACCCTGGCTCCCAGCCTGATCCAAATTACTCGTAACAGGATAGAGAATAAAACTGAACATATTATAATGCCACTATAGATTATTATTATTATTATTTATTTAATATAGCACCAGCAATGTACGTCTCTGACTGTGGATTGTACAGAGCCGTACATTGCTGGCACTATATTAAATAAGGGGCTTACAATCTGAGAGACAAGGGAGGGGATAGGAGGGAGAGGGGGACATCAGGAAAGACAAGGAGACATTCATGCGGTTGAGAAGTTGCCGGCTCACGTGCTTCACTTAGTTACCGGGAATTAAGTTCTGAGTGAGGGGGAGAGGCTGCCGTATCGCTCCTGACAAGGGTTCAGGAACATAGTACAGAATTGGGTCTGGGTGACTCAGTGCAGAATCAGGTCCAAGAGTTCAGGAACATAGTACAGAATTGGGTCTGGGTGAGTCAGTGCAGGATCTGGTCCAAGAGTTCAGGAACATAGTACAGAATCGGGTCCGGGTGAGTCAGTGGCAGTGCAGGATCAGGTCCAAGGGTTCAGGAACATAGTACAGAATCGGGTCTGGGTGAGTCAGTGCAGGATCTGGTCCAAGAGTTCAGGAACATAGTACAGAATTGGGTCCAGGTGGGTCAGTGCAGGATCCGGTCCAAGGGTTCAGGAACATAGTACAGAATTGGGTCCAGGTGAGTCACTGCAGGATCAGGTCCAGGGGTTCAGGAACATAGAACAGAATTGGATCTGGGTGAGTCACTGCAGGATCAGGTCCAAGGGTTCAGGAACATAGTATAGAATTGGGTCCTGGTGAGTCAGTGCAGGATCAGGTACAAGGGTTCAAGAATGTAGTTCAGAATCGGGTTTGGGTGAGTCAGTGCAGGATCCAGTCCAGGGGTTCAGGAACATAGTGCAGATTCAGGTCCAGGTGAGTCAGTGCAGGATCCAGTCCAGGGGTTCAGGAACGTAGTGCAGATTCAGGACCGGGTGGGTCAGTGCAGGATCAGGTCCAGGGGTTCAGGAAAGTAGTTCAGAATCAGTCCGGGTGAGTCAGTGCAGGATCAGGTCCAACGGTTCAGGAATGTAGTGCAGAATTGGGTCTGGGTGAGTCAGTTCAGGATCCAGTCCAAGGGTTTATTTATTTATTTATTTATTTATTTGCATGATTTATACCCCAACCCCCCTGCAAAGTAGCTCGGGGTGGCTAATAATTTATAAAAATACAATAATGTAAATACAAAAATTATAAATGCGAGAAATACATAATAAGAATAAGAGAAACTATGAGAATCTCCAATCCCAATAAGGGATGTCAGGAGAAGTAAAAACCATACCGCCCCCACAACGCCTCACCCCTTCACCCGTCTCCCTCACCAACAGCCTGGTGGAACAGCTGGGTCTTGCATTGTCAACAAAAGAAGGGGAGGTCTGGGGCCATCCGGATAGACAGGGTCAGGGTCATGGACAGCTGTAGAGCAAGCATCATAGCAGGAGCCAGGTCAGCTCCAGGGCCTCTGCCGGCAGGGAGTTCCACAGCGTTGGTGCAGTCACAGAGAACGCCCTCTCCATGGTTGCCCCCCAAATATCGGTGGACCGCAGGGGCCGGTCAAGAGTCTGGGGAGTGGGGCGGTCCCACAGGTAAGCCGGGCCCAGGACGTTTAGGGCTTTATAGGTCCACCAACACCTTGAATCGGGCCCGGAAGACTATAGGCAGCCAGTGCAGAGACCGGAGCACCAGTGTAATGTGCTCATGATGACCCGTCCCTGTCAGGAGATGGGTCGCCACGTTCTGCACCAGCTGCAGTCTCCAAACCGTCACCACGGGTAGCCCCACGTAGCGTGCTTTACAGTAGTCCAGTCTTGAGGTGATGAAATGACCAGGTCGGAGTCTGAGACGTATGGCTGAAGCCGCCGCACCAGATATAAGTGGTGAAATGTGCTCCTCACCACAGCTTCTACCTGGACATCCAGGCGGAGCTGGAAATCGAGGCGCCCTCCCAGACTATGAACCTGGGGGGGCCAGTGGAGTGCGGACCCCATCAATGACAGGGGATGCCACACCCACCACCCTCCACACTAGCATCATCTCTGTCTTGCAAGGATTCAGCCTCAGCTGGTTCGCCCTCATCCAGTCCCCCACGGCCGCCAGACACCGGGTAAGCACCGAGACTGCCGGGTCTGGGTCGGATGAAAAGTCGAGGTAAAGTTGGGTGTCATCAGCCTATTGATGACACCGCACCCCAAACTGTCTCACGACCTCGCCTGGTGGCTGCACATATACGTGGGACAGGAGAAGGGACAGGAGAGGACCTTGCGGGACTCCACACAAGATGGCCCGGGGAGATGACAAACAATCCCTGAGCACCACCCGCTGAGTTATCCCAGCCAGGAAGGAGCGGAACCATTCAAGAACAACTCTGCCCACCGCAGCTCGGTCCCTCAAGCAAGTCACCAGCGTCTCTTGGTAAACGGTATCAAAAGCAGTTGACAGATCTAACAAAATCAGCAGGGTCGACCAGTCCTGATCCAATTCCTGGAGGAGGTCGTCGACCAAAGCCACAAGTGCAGCCTCAGTGCTATGGCCTGGACGAAAGCTGGACTGCAAGGGATCCAGAAAACTGATGCGACCCAGATGCTCCTGTCGCTGTCGAGCCACAACCCGTTCAGTAACCTTCCCTATCAAAGGAAGGTTAGAGACTGGCCAAGAGCTAGCGAGTGAGTCAATGTCAAGTGATGGTTTCATGAGCAGAGACCTCACTACTGCCTCCCGGAGCGAGGCATTGGCCACCCCTGCCAGCAATGGCCCCAGCGTCTCCTGGCTGGCCTTAACCAGCCAGGATGGGCATGGGTCCCGTTCGCCAGAGGTGGCTCTGACAGCCCCAAGAACATCCGCTGCATCAGCGGGCAGCACCCACTGAAACTGATCCCACAAAACCGGGCAAGGTGGGACTTCCATTACCGCCGGTTCTCCTATCGTAATAAGTGTGGCGTTGAAGTCGTGATGAATACAAACAATTTTGTCCGCGAAGTAATCAGCAAACATCACAGCAGGCAGTGGAAGATTCCAGTTCCAGGCAGAGGGAGGCCGGGCCGCCCAGCCCCCTCACCACCCGAAAAAGTTCATCTGGGCGAGACTTCGCAGACGCTATGAGGGCAGCAAAGAGCTCCTTTGCTGCCCACACAGCCACGGCACAGGCTCGCAAACTGCCTTTATGTCACAATCTGTCGGCTTCAGCATGAGAACGGCACCACCGTCGCTCTAACCACTGCCCTTCCCGCTTCAGCTGCCGCAGATACGTTGGACACGGTAGGATTTACTTGCTGGCAGGAGAGCCACACTTCCTCCTTTTCCATGAGACGAGAGCCGCGCAACGTTTGACTAGTGCATGTTCCCGTGTCAGCAAAGGCTGCACAAGGAGTCTCATGGGAAAGCAGCCTGAATCCTGTTGCTTTGCTCTGTATAATATTGCTAAACTCCGGCCCTGCCTTTCTGTTTCCAACGCAAAAACCCTAATCCACGCTCTAGTCATCTCTCGCCTTGGCTACTGGAACTTCCTCTTCACTGGTCTTCCTTGCTCTGATCTTGCCCCACCTCCATCTCCATTCAACATTCCATGGCCAAAATCATCCCCCTTGCCCGTCGCTTTGACCATGTTCAGCCCCTCCTCTCTACTCTACACCGGCTCCCTCTATGGGAACGCATTCAGCACAAGCTCCTGGGCTTCACCTTCAAGGCTCTTCACAGCCTTGCTCCCCCGTATCTCTCCACTCTTGTATCCAACCACATTCCTGCCCGAGAACTTTGCTCCTCCTCTGTCCCCACCCTTGACTGCTTGTGACCCCTTGCTCCTCTAAAAGCCTTTGCCCCTTCTCTCTTGCTGCTCCTCAAGCCTGGAACTTGCTCCTTGGATAGGTTCTCTCTCTGTAACTAAGTGAAGCACATGAGCCTGCAACCTCTCAACCTCACGACTGTCCTCTTGTCTTGTCTTGCCCGATGTTCTCTTCCTCGTCTCCCTCTCCCTTGTCTCTTAGGGTGTTTTTAGACACACGTTTCTCCTGCATGTTTGCTGTAACGTCCAGAACTTTCTGTGGGTCTAAATCACTCATCCAGATCTTAAACATTCGGATCTTTGAACTTCTGCGTGAAACTTCTCCCAGAACTTTTGTGTGTAAAAGGTTCTCCTGGTAAACTGTCTTGTTCCAAGCAGCTGTGGTCACTTGGTTTCCATGGCAGCCCCTCACGTCTACAGCTGCGGCTACTTTAGGCTGCCTCAGGGCAGTGTTTGTGTGAAGAATGCATCCAGGAACTGCCTCAGGTGTGAAAAATGAATCCGGAGCTTGCTTGTGGACTTGTAAACCCAGAAGATTGAAACATCCGGAACTTTAACGTGTGTCTAAAAATGCCCTTAGATTGTAAGCCCCCTGGAGGTTGGGACCTGTCTACAGCTGTTGATTGCACAGTACCAGGCACACTGCTGGTGCTATGTAAATAATAATAATCAATAATAATAGAACTAAAACAGGTACAGAGAAGGGCAATAAAAATGATAAAGGATATGGAATGTCTCCTACACGAAGAGAGGCTGGATAGATTGGGGCTCTTCAGCTTGGAGAAGAGAAGATTGCAAGGGGACAGGGTAGAAGTTTATAAAGTCACGAGTGGTGAGGAATGAGTTGGTTATTTACCCTGTCAGATAGTACTAGAACGGTGGACACTCCCATCAAACTAACTGGCAGCAGATTTAAAACAAATAAAAGACAGTACTTTTTCACTCAATGCACCATTAAGTTGTGGAATCTGTTGCCAGAGGAGGTGGTCAAGAGAGGCCAGTGGCAGAGCTGGATTTAGAAAAGGATTGGACAATCCTCGGAGGATAGGTCCATTAATGATCTACTGGGTACTTCTCCGAAGTGACTGAGACTGGCCACTGTCAGAAACAGGAGACTGGGCTGGATGGGCCATTGGTCTGACCCAGTCTGGCACTGACTCTATCCTTACAGATTCCTGCTATGGATTCTTGGCTCTTCTTATGATTTAGGGTATAGTTAAAGTTTTTTCAGTGTGGATGCAGATTGTCATCATAAGGGCTGTGTCAAGCATAACTCAGAATGAATTTGCAGACAGGAGTTCTTTCCCCTCCGTGAACTTTAGATAGAATTAATCTGCTGACTCTGCTCCTTCTGTCACCAAAGGCTGCTGTTCAGCAAGTACAGAAATGTTACCGTTACACCTGCCAACTTGGCCACCTGAGACGAAACTGCTCTGCAGAACAGCTGCCACCTTGCTGCTCCCGGCTCCAGAGAGACCTTAACACTGGGTTGGATGAGCTAATCAACACGGTTGGGTTTCTAGATCTCAAATATAGTTGCTGAATAATAGGTGGTTCTCGTTTTAAAAACTTCAAGTCCATGACCTCGGTTAATTTGGTTGGGTCGGACAAGTCCCTTCAAATTCAGACCTAAATTCTGTCTCTAACTGAGACCAGTTTCAGATCTTCTCCCCTCACGCATGTTCTGGTTGCAGGGGGAAATGCGCAGCCAGGATATGCGTGGGGATTGGACGGTCTGAAAGCCCCCACCCCCACCCCGTGCGGCTTTGCCAGCAGAGACGCGCAGGGATGTAGAGTTGGATTTCCCCCCGCACGCAGCAAAGCCGCGTGTGGGGGGGGAGGGGGCTTTCAGACCGGCTGATTCCCGCGTGTATCCTGGCTGCGCATTCCCCCCTCGCAGCCAGAACATGCGTGGGGGCTGGGGGTGGGGTGGGGGAATGTCTGAAAGTGGCCTTAGTCTGGAATGCTGCTGCAGAGAGTCAAACTAAGGCTGCTTTTAGTCGAGCGGCAGGATCTAGCGCGTACAGCAAGGATGTGCCGAGAGATGTTCTGGGTGGCTGCCCTGCTCCTGTGGAAACCTCTTCCCCTGGAGATTTGTCAAAGCCGGAGCTTCAGCATCTCTCAGAGGCAACGTGTAAGGCCTTTGGGGTTTGGCCAACTGCCTAGCTGGTGGGGATAGGGGTCTGTAGAGGATTTATTATCGGTTGTGTTTAGTTATGCAGTTCCCTGCCCCAAACCTTTGCAGAAGGGCAAGATAGACGTTTAAATACATAAATATCTAGTCACAACTCTCCCCAGTCAGGAGTTGTGCAGGGAAGCACATATTGGTGCAAACTTCCTTAAAGTTTGGCCCAGTTGTCTGGAAAAGCTATAACAACAATTAATAGCGTATTATCGTTTTTATTTTTATCATTCCCCCCCCCCACAACAAACGTCACTTGGAACGCTTCATACAAAATACATTAAAACAATTGTTTAAAAACCAGTTTAAAAGGGGCAGGTAAAGAGGGGGGACAGCGCTCATTAAGGGGAAGCAGCACCAGATCCTAAGAGCCCCTGGAGAATAAATAACTCTTCAGGTACTTTTTAATGGTGCGGAGAGAGGAACCGATACCACAGTCACACCTGACACCTGGCTATGTTCAAGTGATACGCAGGCAAAGCCGCAGCAGTGGGGCGGAGCCCAGCGCCGGCGTGAACGGGGTTCTGCGTCAACCGGAATTCTGCTGCGGCGTTGCTCGCGCATGACAGGACTGGGATTGGCGCCTTGTCATGCGCGAGCAAAGCCGCGGCAGAATCCCATTCGCATCAGCGCTACTGCTGGCATTGGTATAGATTTTTATTTTGTATTGCATCTTTTTATGATGCTAGCCGCCCTGAGCCTCAGGGGATAAGGTGAGATAAACATTGAATTAAATACCAGCGAGCATCATGCTGGGAGACTAGACTCTCCTTAGGACACCGTTTCCTGGCCTTTGGGCTAGCGCGTAATGTCAGAATGAGACCCATTGAAGTGAACGTAAATGGGGCTGATGCTAAGCGACCGGAGGATCACGCCGGCCACGACTTGCTTTCAGCGTCCTAGAGGCATCAGGTCAGTGTGCTTCTCGGGTGCCGTCGCTACAACTTCTGGCATCAACATGGGTCGATTCTAGACTGTGGAACTAGACGTTGCCGTCAGCGGGGCTGCTTGCAGAATAAACTACAACATCCTGGCAGAATTGACCCTTCCTTGCTGATTATTCTTGGAGGCGCACAGAGCCCCCCAAGAGTCCCAAGAATATAAGACAGAGTTGCAGTCATGCAGCTACGTACAACTAGTCCCGATCGGCCAATAAGCTCGAGCCTGATCTGGTTTCCGCCGCTGTAAGTCGGGCATTAACGTCCTGGGAGCCGTTGATGTTGCAGCAGCGTAAGGGGAGGCTAGAAGCAGCCCAATAAGTCAAACCGTGGCTTCTCCTTTTGCCGCATAGTAACTTGCGCACCGAGCTGAACGGCGTCTTGGGAGCTGAAGATAAGAGGCTTAGGAGAATCTCATTTTATGGTGCATTTTCTAAAATTTTATTTTATTTTGTAAAGCTCTGGAAATTAAACACATTATTTAACCTAATTGCTGCCCTAGAGGCAAGGGTGAATAATATTAACAGAATCAGGTTCCCCCTGCCCCTGCCCAAGGCAGGTAGCTACCAGCAAATGAATCAATTGAATTAATTAGATGCAGTAGAGTGTGTAGCACCAGCTGGGGAGGGGAGTGCAGCTATTGGTTATTTGGATGAAACGCTGGTTAGATTGGCTATGGCTTGTCTTTGCGTTTAGTTGGTTGGACATTTCTCCTCCTCCCTGTCTCTCCTACACACGCAGCCGAAGTTGTCAGAGTGCGATTTTCCTGACATTTTGTGAACCACTAGACAGGGGGCACGTTCCCTAAAGCCTTTTGAAAGACACATTCATTCTCTCGTACCCTCTCCTCTCCCCCCCCCTCTCTCTCGCACGCGCGTACACACACTCACACCCAGCTCTCTCACACATTCAAACACACAGATTCACTCACACACACACAGATTCAAACACACAAATAAACACAGATTCTCTCACTTACACACACACACACACACACACACACACTCATTGAGACAAACTCACACTGTCTCATTCAAACAAACAAAATCCCACTCTCTCTCTCACACACACACACACACACAAAATCATTCACACTTGCACACACGGGGGTCGTCCCTCTGCTCGCACGCCTCCTGCTACTGCTGCCTCAGGCTGTTTGGCCGGACCGTCCCGCTCAGCGTGCGCTTCTCCGTAAGGGCCGCTGCTACCATTAGGCAGTCGCCTAGGATGCCAACTTGAAGGGGGCAGCCCTCCTGCTCCCGCTGAAGCTGCCCTGCTGCCACTGGTATAACTTCTATACTGGACGGGATGGGAAAGGTGCCTGTTCTCTACTGGATCCGGGGTAGAACAGGTGACCCCCTAGGTGGCTCTATCCCTGATCCGCCTTCCGCTGCCATCTCTCCTGCCCCTGATCCAGCCACTGCTGCTCCTCCGGCAAGTTGAAGGGGGTATCTCTCCTGTCCCCGATCCAGCTGCCACTGCCAGGGCCGGCCCTACTGTGGGGCGGCTCAAGGCAGCTGCCCCGGCCCCGCTCCTGGGGGGGGGGGGAGCACTCGGGGTCCCCAGCTCCCGGCCTTTCTCTCCCTCATTTCCCCTGGTTGAGACTGTGACAGGAAGTGGAGGAGGGGGGACACGGAGGGAGGGAGAGACAGGGCCTCTGCGTCTTCCCTCACTTCCCGCCTCTCCCTTACGCCACTGGCCCCCTCCGCTACCTGGATGTTTTGGCCAGGGGAAATGAGGGAGAGAGAGGCAGGACCTCTGCCTCTCTCTCCCTCATTTCCCCTGGTTGAGACTGTGACAGGCAGTGGAGGAGGGGGGGCACGGAGGGGGGGGAGAGGCAGGACCTCTGCCTCTCTCTCCCTCATTTCCCCTGGTCAAGACTGTGACAGGCAGTGGAGGAGGGGGGCATGGAGGGTGGGAGAGGCGGGGCCTCTGCCTCTCTCTCCCTCATTTCCCCTGATTGAGACTGTGACAGGCAGCGGTGGGGGGGGCCAGCAGAATGTCCGGTGGCAGCGGGCAGCATGGTGGCAGATTTAATCTGCTGCCGCGGTGCCCGCCCCGCCTGAAGCTCCGAGCCCGGCGCGGGGCCCAGGCCGGAGGTGGGGGTGGGGGTGGCAGCGGTAAGTGATCNAGACTGTGACAGGCAGCGGTGGGGGGGGCCAGCAGAATGTCCGGTGGCAGCGGGCAGCATGGTGGCAGATTTAATCTGCTGCCGCGGTGCCCGCCCCGCCTGAAGCTTCGAGCCCAGCGCGGGGCCCAGGATGGAGATGGCGGCAGTGGCAACAGATCAGGTAAATGATCAGGTAAGTGATCCAAATGACCACTCAGGCTTGGGGATGGGCAGAGGGGAGCCCAGGCCCGGGGAGCACCCCCCTCACCTGGGGAGCAGTCTGTGCATGTTGCACGCTAGGTGTGTGCATACAAGGGTTGTGCACAACATGCGTGTGGGTTGCATGTGAGGTGCGCAATGTGCGCAGCGGTTGCGCGAGGAGCACACACACACAAGGGTTTGCCTAGGGCAGCAAAAATCCTTGCCCCGGCCCTGCCTATCCGGGCGTGTGCACACACCGGGACCAGCCAT
This sequence comes from Sphenodon punctatus, assembly GCA_003113815.1. Lineage (NCBI taxonomy): Eukaryota > Metazoa > Chordata > Lepidosauria > Sphenodontia > Sphenodontidae > Sphenodon > Sphenodon punctatus. The sequence goes on along the minus strand of QEPC01011901.1, from coordinate 29,014,444 downwards.
CCCCTGAATCTGGTATGCTGGGACTACATTTCCCAGCCTGGAAATGGCTGGTCCCGGCGTACACACTCGGGGCGTTCCTACAGTAGCCGTGGGAAAGGGGAAATTGCAGGGCATTGAATTTCTCCCTTGGCTTTCCCCAGTGCTGCGGGGATTGGCTAGATTTGCCTTCTGACCCTGGCAGCCTCCATCACAAGGATTTGTGTGTCCTCCCGTTCTCTGTATTCCAGGAGCGACAGTAACAAACGGCAGTGCCCATGGCCTCTCCGGCGCCCGCCAAGTGCTCTGACTCACTGTCCACTCTCTCTCCGCCTAGTTTACTGCCTTCCAAGCCTCCGGGGAAGAACAGATGGAGCTGGAATGCTAAAAATACTCCAGACCATCCTGGAGACGTCATAGTCTTTTCTGGATTGCACTGGGCCTTCACCTCAGTCAAGATGCCTTGGGCTTACAATGCAGATTGTACACCAGGGTAGAGTGTAAATCCTGAGTATTCTTCCGTTTGCTCCTGTTGCACATTAATCAATAAAAGCAATTTCCATTGGGTAGAGAGTTTCTAAGATTTTCATGAATCTCGCAAGATTCTCAGAAATCGTGACAAGATCTTGCCAGGTTCTGCAAGAATCTCTTGCATTCTCATTTCAACCCTAGTGCCAGTACGGATCCCTGGAGCACTCCACCATTTTATTCTCTCCATTGCAAAAACGGACCATTTAGTCCTACTCTTTGTTTCCTATCCTTTAAACAGTTACCGATCCACGATAGGACACTGCCTCCTATCCCATGACTATTTAATTTTCTCAAGAGTGTCTTCTGACACTTATCAAACACTTTCTGACAATCCAGATACACTATGCTGACCAGCTCACCCATATCCACATGCTTATTTACACCCTCAAAAAATTCCAATAGATTAGTGAAGCATGACTTCCATTTGCTAAAACTATGTTGACTCTTCCCCGTTTAGCCAGGTATCAGTATGCCCAGTAATTCTTTTTTTAACAACCATGTCCACCAGTTTTCCAAGTACTGATATCAGGCTTTACTGGTTGGTAATTTCCAGGATCGCCTCTGAAGGTGGTTTTTTAAAATATCTGCGTTACATTTGCTACCCTCCAGTCCTCAGGTACAGTGGCAGATTTCAGCAGTAGGTTGCAGATTACCAGTAGTAGGTCTGCAGTTTCATATTTGGGTTTGTTCAGAACTCTGGGGCGAACAAATACCATCGGGTCCTGGTGATTTGTTACTATTTAGGCCGTTTTTACACGGACGCCCCCCCTCTGCTGGGTGTGCAGGCAGGTGTGCAGTAGGACAGCCGTGTAAACACTGCAGCGGTGGGGAGAGATGGGTGTGTATCCATGGGAACACCACGGGCGGGGGGGGTGCGCGCTCCTGCACAACACCCACCTCCACCCATCCCCCATCCATGGAGCCAGCCAGCAAACCAGAGGAGGCTCCGTGGGTGGAGGTGGGGGTGCGCCCATGGGAAAGGCCATACACCCACCTCCACCCACCGCCGGCGCACACCCATCCCCCCAGCCCCCCAATCCATTTAAAAACGGCCTTAGTTTGTCCATTTGCTCTANCGCTCCTGCACAACACCCACCTCCACCCATCCCCCATCCATGGAGCAAGCCAGCAAACCAGAGGAGGCTCCGTGGGTGGAGGTGGGGGTGCACCCATGGGAAAGGCCATATACCCACCTCCACCCACCGCCGGCGCACACCCATCCCCCCATCCCCCCAATCCATTTAAAAACGGCCTTAGTTTGTCCATTTGCTCTAGAATCTCTTCCGGAGTCACATTGATATGAGACCGCTCTTCCAATTCATCACCTACAAAGGCTCTGTCCGGTGTGGGTAGCTGCCCAATAGGGCTGAAACGACAAGCCGCTGTGGTAACTTGTTCTGACGGAAAAAGCTCTTCCGCGGTGAGTGGCATGGCGCGAAATGGCGGAATGAAATAGCGGAATGGAAAAAGGAGTTGCCGCTTCAGCCCTACTCCCCAACATCCCCTGCAGCCAAGACCAAAGCAAAGACTTTGTTCAGCTTCTCTGCAATGGCTTTATCCTCCCTGAGTTTCCCGTTCCACCCCCTGGTCATCGAATGGCCCAGCTGACTCTCTAGCAGGATTCTTGCAATGTACTTAGTTTTTGCATCTTTAGCGAGTTGCTCTTCCCGTTCCCGCTTGGCCTCTCTCATTGATGTTTTACATTGAATCTGGCAACGCTTAGGCTCGTTCCTGTTTTCCTCAGCTAGGACTAGCTTTCCATTTTTTAGCAGTCTTCAAATATCTAAGGGCCTGCCCCCAAGAAGCTGGCCAGGATCTGTTCTTCCCGGCTACTGAGGGCAGGACCAGAAACAATGGGCTCAAGTGAGATTTTGGTTAAATATCAGGAAAACCCGACTAACGGGAAGAGCCGGGCCGGCGGGCAGCAATGGAACAAGTTGCCTTGGGAGGCCGTAAGTTCTAGTCGCTGGAGGGTTTCCTTGCTATTTACACGCTCTCTCGTTATCTCGATATCTGAGCACCTCGTGATCTTTAACAGATTCCTCCTCCTCATTCAACCCCTGGGAGGCAGGGCAGGGCAGGGGCCCTTTCTCCAAGAACTACGGCTCAGAGAGACTAAGAGAAATGCCCACGGATTTCCGCACAGGAGTGTGTGGAAAAGCAGGAAATGGAGTCTGGTTCTTGTGTAGCACCTGTTAGTTCCCTGGCTTGTGAACCTGCCTTCCTCATCCCAGTGGGAATTTGTCATTGAAGTAGCATTGACCTGGTCAGGGGTAAGTCCTTGCAGGATCTCCTCAGCATCCAGCCAGTCCACGAGGCAATTCTCATTCACAGATCTCCACAGTTAGATAGTAGGGAGGGGTGTGTAATTAGTTTTTGTTATTATGATAACGAAAATGAAACTTTTTATTTTCGTTATTGTAATAACGGGAAAAAAATAATAACTAATGAAAACAAAAACATTTTGTTTTTGAAATAATGTATTTCCGGCTATAACTTTTTTCAATTCTGATGAAACTTGGGGAGATTGTACCCCCAACAGAGGGCACTATGTGTACTAAATTTTGGAAAGACTGGATAGGGAACTGATTTTATAAGCAATTGAATGTTGTGATTTTAAGAAAAGCTCCACACACATTCCTGGCTACAACTTTTTTATCTTCTGTTCAATTTGCATGAAACCTGGAAATATTATGTCCTTCCACATGATTACCAATCCAGCCAAATTTCAGAAGGTTTGGATAAAGGTTCCTGATGTTATAAGCCATTAACTGGAAAATGCATGTCTGGCTCTAACATTTTTATATTCCATCCTGGTTACAAGACATTTGGCAGAAATGTATCGCACATCTTCCCTGTCATCTCTGCCAGACTACTGAACAATATGATAAAGGGCCCCATTTTATAAGCAATTGAAGTTGTCCCCTTGAAGACTATTATTCAGATAAACAGCAGCACATGCAGTGCCAGTCAGAGGCAGGCACCTGGCATGGCAGGGGGAGGGAGGCTGTAGGGGGAAGGATGGGGAGCAATCCAACAGACTGACATGACAGACACATTCACTGGCCAGTTACTGCATGCATCCAGCTTTACAGGACCAATCGGTGGTGGCTTTGAGGCCGGCATAGGGGGCGGCTCTGAGGCGGGCATAGAAGGGACATAACTGGGACTTTGGGGATAGCATCCAAGCAATCAGGAGACATAGTTTACACATCCAGGCTGGCGAATCATCATCACAATCACATCCTGCAGCACTGTGACAGAGACCATAAGAGACTGTCTATTGGCTCTTTCCTAAACAGATGCTTCTGACTTCCAGTAACAGTAACAAGTGGGGGAGAGATGTTGGAATGGTCACAGCACAGAATGAGGATATTTGGTTGACCTTTCTGCTGGCCAATTGGCATCATCAACCGATCTTATACCACAGTGACGTAAGAGAATCCCTGGCATAGGCTCCTTCTCTGCATATGCTGTGCAGGCATATAAAATTGGGACCCTTTATCACATCTTTCTGATATTTGGCAGAGATGATCATGAAAGTGTGATATACAGCCCTAACAAATTTCATGTACACTGGTTGGACTGAAAAGATGTTACAGCCAGACATACATTTTCTACATTAATTGCTTATACCACCAGGTCCATTTATTCAATTCTTCAGAAAGTTGGCAGAGAGAGTAAACGTGGGGAAGGGTATAAACTTGACAAGTTTCATCTACATTAGATGGGAGACAAAGAAAGTACAGCCATGAATGTAAAGGCAGATTTTTTCAAAAGAACACAATTCAACTGCTTATAAAATCACAATATTTCTGAATTTTGGTACAGCTAATGCCTTCCATTGGCATCCTCCCACGTTTAATCCAAACATAATTAAAAACAAAAAGGTTACAGCTGAAAATGTGTTTTCCAATTAAACCAATAGAAATCGAAAACGAAAGCAAAAACGAAATTTTGATATTTATGAAAACGGAAATGAAAGATTTAAATATCAAAAACAAAAAATGAAAATGAAAAACGCCCTGATGCCCTGGTTCTCGCCTCTATTAGACAGACCGTTAATTCTGAGAGCCACGCAGCCCCCTCAGCCTCTCCCCTCATCCCCCCTGGGTCTCCTAGCCAGGCAGGCCAGACAAATCCCTCCTGGCTGAGCTCCCGGAGGACTCGCATCCAGCCCCACTCCTGGGCTGCTGGCCCCACAAGGCCCCAGTGCCCAGGCTCTGCTGGCGAGGCACGGTCCCTCCTGGAGCCCTTCCTGTCTCTGGCCCTAAGAGCCCTTTCGAGACCCTGTTCTCCCTCCTGTCTCCAGCCAAACCTCACAGCAGTTTCCCAGACTTCCCGGACTCGTTCAGGAAGGGGGAGCCCCGAGCCAGTGAAGAGAGGAGAGGAGGGGTTGCACGTGGTCGAAGCGACGGGCGAGGTGGATGACCCTGGCAGCAGAGTTTTGAACGGAGATAAGGGGAAGAAGGGGAGAGTGGGGGAGGCCAATGAGAAGGAGGTTACAGTAACTGAGGTGAGAGATGACCAAGGCGTGATTAAGGGTTTTGGCAGACGAGACAGAGAGAAAAGGGTGAATATTAGCAATGTTATGGAGGGTGAAGTGCAGGGGCGGATTGGGAAATCAAAGTGACCCGAGAAAATATAGTGTTAGTGGCCCTGTGCCGGCGGCGAAGCCGCTGGCGCGCCAGAAATGGGCCAAGGGGGCGTGGCTTGGGGCGGGCAGAGTGCACCAGATTTGGGGTCTATCGGAGCTGAGTCCCCAGACTCAGATCCTCAGCAGCCTGGCAGGGGTGAGTGGGAGGTTATGGGGGGATGGCAGGGGGGAGACTGCCACTGGGTGGGTACTGGCCCTCATTTCAGGGCTCTGGCTCCCCAAATCACTCCGTTTCAGTGCTCAGTGGCCCCCAACCAAAAAAATCACTCTGTCCCTTGCTATGCATCCTACAGTAAGGCTTCTTCATTCCTGCATTAGCTGCACTAGTATTACACATGCCCTGTGTTTAGCTTAGCAAA
>QEPC01011901.1:28971809-28986667 GCA_003113815.1 Sphenodon punctatus | reverse complement strand
GGGGGGGGGGGGGCAGCCTTTCTCAACGATTACCGGCGGGGAGTAGCTATTCCGCCGGCCTTTTTATGTCTCTGCTCTAAGCCCCTCAGGTGTTGCTGCTTCCAGTTCCATCCGCTGCCCCCACGCTCCCTGCGTTGGGGCGGTCCCTGCGTCACCACACCCTGCAAGGCGTACACTGCGCCGCAGCTGTGCGCCTGGTTGCTGTGCGCCTGGGGGAGCGAGCAGCATGGCGGCCCCCGCGGCGACCCCCGCCCCCCGCGGCTCTAAGCCCCGCCCCCCCTGTTCGAGAGCCGCAGTGCCGCTTGCCGCCCATGTGCCTGAGAGGGGCAGGGCCCCGCTCGCCTGTCTGTCTGAGGGTCCCAGCTGCCGGGGCTGGACTCTGACAGCACTGAATAAACGCGAACTGCTTGGTTCTATAAAACAGCCTCACATCAATTTTATACGAGATAAAATCAATTAAAAGCCTCTTCACAATTATGCCTGCAGTAAAACAAACCCGTCTGTGAAAGCCCTGCTGGAAGGAATGCTCTGTTGTGTAGCAGGGAAAGGCAAACCTCCTTTTAGAGTCCGGTGTCAAGGCCTTTGAAGCGAATGCTGCCCGAGCTTTCATGATTTACTGCTGAACACGAAACAGAGCTTGGCCATTTTGTCTCGAGACTCGACCTGTGTTGCGGGGGGTGGGGGGGGAGGTGGAAATCAACACCCCAGTAAACAGATACTCCCAAGGACCGTGTAGCTCCTTACACCACATGAATAAAATGTGCTTGGAGGTCTTAAGAAGCACCAGCTGGCCAGCCCCCACCCTCCACATTTGGAGGAGGCTGCAAAGGAAGTATTGCTGCTTATTATTATTATTATTTATTTTATTTTATTTTATTAGCAAGTATTTACAAAGTAATTGAATAGACATGGTCCCTGCCCTAGGGCTTACAATCTGAGAGACGGGGGGGAGACGAAGGAAGGGGAACAGAGGGAGAGACAAGGAGTGTAACATTCACGAGGATGCGAGGTCCCAGGTGCACGTGCGTGGCTTGGTTACATCGAGAACGATGCCTGGCTGGTCCGTGTGGTGAAGATGTGAGTACACAGAGCTCAGGTAACAGATTGTACTGAATGGAGGGTATCAGCAGGAGTTAGGTGAGGGGAGCGAGGAGTTGGGGAGGGCAGAGCGGAAGAGGTGGGTCTTGAGGAGGGATTTGAAGGTACGAAGGGAGGGGGTGAGGTGTATGTAGGCAGGGTGGGAGTTCCAGGCGTGGGGGGCAGCTAGGGAGAAGGGACGAAGGTGGTTAGGGGAGCAGGGGAGGTGAGGGAGGGCGAGAGAGGGGACAGAGGAGGAGCGGAGTTCACGGACTGGAGTACGGAGGGAAATTAGCGCACAGAGGTAGAGGGGAGCGAGCAAGGTTGTGAAGAGCTTTATAGGTGAAGACTAGGAGCTTGTGCAGGATTCGTTCAGGAAGGGGGAGCAAGGTTGAGTTTGAGTTGAGACATCCAGGTAGAGATATCAGAGAGAGAGCTGGTGAGGCAAGCTTGAATAGATGGAGAGAGAGAGTGAGTAGAGAGAGAGAGTTGAGTTCATCAGCGTAGAGGTGGTATTGGAAGCCATGGGAGGCAATGAGTTTGCCTAGGGAGACGATGTAGATAGAGAAGAGGAGAGGGCCAAGGACAGAGCCATGGGGAACACCAACCGAGAGTAGAAGGGAGGAGGAGGTGGAGTTGGCAAGAGACACATTGAAGGAGCTGTCAGAGAGGTAGGAGGAGAACCAGTTGAGGACCTAGCCATGGAAGCCAAGGGAGTGAAGTGAGTCCACGAAGAGTGAGTGGACAACAGTATCGAAGGCAGCAGAGAGGTCAAAGAGGACAAAAATGGAGTAGAGCCTCTTCATTTAACCAGAGAACCTCAGGCCCCCTCCACACAGTGGTAAAATAAGTTTGTTCTCTGCAGCAACTACTCATTCACTAAGTTCCAGAGACAGTGAAGAAGATGGTTAATGGCATGCTACCCGTTGGCTTCCTGCCGCATATTGCTGCTTGCTCTTGTACCCTGTTGTTTGTTGTGCAGGGTGCAGGAATACCCAGAGCATAGATCTTCCAGCCATCATGCCTTCTCCCGAACTGAAATCCCTTAACAGGAGCCTGGAGTTTGATACAAGGCAGGGTCAAGAGCTTTGTCAGGGACAGGATGGTGTTGGAAATGATGCTCTTTGCTTTTGCCTGATATTCCAGGAGCAGGCTACGTTATAGCGCAATACCTTCGAGCAAATGGTTTTCGTGGGATCAGTTTCCTACCTCAAGCTCTCTGCGGCCAGCGATTAGATAGATTGTGCCAGTAAAAGTCTCCCTTCCCTCAGCCCCATCTTCTAAAAGGATGGTCTGCATGGGGCATGCATTCCATGACGATGGTATGGAGCAAAGTTCTTCAGAGCTTTGTTAGTTTAGGAGGAGAAATGTGACAAAGCAGTCTGACTTATTAGTCATTGTTTTGTTTTGCTAATGGTATAAGCTTCCCATGGCAGCCTCGAATATGGGAGCTCCCACCAGGCCCATGTTTTTACATGTTTAGAATTCATTTTTGGATCCCATTTTCTCAAAGTTAGCTTTTTGTAGTGAGGGTGGCACTGAAGATTAATCTCGCTCTCACTAATCGGAGGCATTCTGACTCTGCTGATAAGGAAATTTGTTCAGCCAGGCACTGAATAGGATATCGTTGAGCAAAAGCAGAGGGAACAATGACATTAAAGACAGCACTTGGGATATTTGCGGTGCTTGACATTTTCAAAGCTCTAAACAGACAAATGTTTTTTAAAGACTGAAAGCTTTGATTCTCATGAAATTGCCTCACTCCGGGAACGGGAGCTTTAAGAAGGATGCCGCACATGGCGAGAGGTGTGATCAAACTGCCGGCTGGTCACACTGAGGTGCTGTCGTACCGGCCCACCTACGGTGAAAGTGGAAGCCCAAAGAACTCTCACCGCTGCCGTCGCTCCTACTTCGGAGCTGCCTTTGTGACCCAAAATAATCCATTTTGCATGAAATAAAACAGAGAATCTAGAACCTCTTCTCCCTCTCCCCCTTCTCATCCAGCACAAAATCCTTGTCTTCCCCTGTAGACCTCTTCATGGCCTTGCCCCTCCTCTCTCATGGCCCTCATTCCACGGTACATTCCCTCCTCTTCTTCCGCTAGCCCAATCCGCTGAAGAATCACCTGCTCCCAAAAGCCTCTTCGTTCCATCCCTCACCACCCCTTCGGTAGGGCCGAAGGGGTGGTGGCTTCCATCATTGGCGGGGTCTGCCCCCCACTGGTTCCCCAGGTTCAGAGCCTAGGGGTGCTACTTGACCCGCAGCTCCGCCTGGATGCCCAGGTGATGGCCGTAGTGAAGGGAGCATTTTGCCAGTTACACCTGGTGCGATGGCTTTGTCTGTATGTCTAGGATTCTGACCTGGCCAACATCGTCCATGCTTTCATCCCCTCAAGACTGGACTACTGCAACATGCTTTACGTGGGGCTACCTTTGGTGATGGTTCATAAACCGCAGCTGGTGCAAAGCGCGGCGGCTTGTCTCCTCACCGGGACGGGTCGCCGCGAGCACATTACACCAATGCTCCCGTCTCTGCGCTGGCTGCCGATAGTTTTCCAAGCCCAATTCAAGGTGTTGGTTTTGACCTATAAAGCCCTTTATGGGCTGGGTCCCACCTATCTGCGGGATCTCCTCACCCCCTGGGTCTTGGACCGGCCCCTGCGGTTGGCCACGAGCGCCCTCCTCGGAATCCCCAATGTATCTCGGGTGATGACGATGAGGAGGAGGGCATTCTCAGTGGCCACACCGAGGCTGTGGAACTCCCTCCCGATGGAGGCCCACCTGGCCATGGACCTCCCCTCTTTCCGTAGACAATGTAAGGCCTGCTGTTCCCCCGGGCTTTTGGCGAGGGTGTTGGGGCGGGGGGGGGGGCGTATTTTATTGATTTTATTTTTATCTTGTTTATTTTTGTGTGTGTATGTGTTTTTAAATATGTTGTGAGCTGCTCTGAGCTGCAGTAGCAGGAGGGGGCGGCCTATAAAATTGAGGAATGAATAAATAAATATATGCTGCTCCCTCCCAGCCTCCAAATCCCCCGTGAAAACCAGCCTCTTTCATCTGACTTTCCGCAGCTCCTCATCCACACAGGTTGCTTGTTTACATGTCTTATGCTGTCCCATCTTGCCAAATCTTCCAACTTCTTTGTAGTTATGCTAAGCACATGAACTTTTAACTTCTCAGTGTCTCCCTGTCTTCCCTTCTCCATTCAAGATTGTAAGCCTCTTGGGGCAGAGACCTGACTCTTAGTTACCACAACTGTTCATCACTGTTGTTGGTGCCCTTAACCAAAATGCCGGCAACAGCATGGCCTTGCCGCCATTTTGTTAAGGACAGCAGCCATTTTGGGCATGCACAGCTCACATTGCTTTGGTTTGTTTCTGCCTGCGAATTTATCGGGCATCTCCAAGTTCTTGGTTTGTCCAGCAATGAACCGAGACCTGAACTTCAACGAGATCTCTCGTTTGAGGGGGACGGAGATCTCTTTCAGCTCTAATAATAATAATTATGTGGTAATTAAACTCTGTGGTAATTAAAATGCATATTTTGAGGACTTGGAACTCCTCACTGTGACAGGATCCATTAGAGATTTGGCATCCTACATGAGCAACTCAAAAGCCACATCACACCCTGCCCAAGAGACTCGAGGACAACAGGACACGTGGACAGAGAAGGATGCTAAAGTCCTGCAGGTCAGTTAGAGGGGCCTTGAGTGGGCAATGGACCAATCAGAGCTCAGCAGGCAATTTTTGAAGGGCTTCCAGCTCTTCCCCTGGGCAGTAATAGGGGTGTTTTGTGGACAACAGAGAATAGGCCCTTCTGCCAAACTCCCTTAGGGTGGGCTACTTGCATTTGGAATCCTGCTCTTGGAAACTGTTTCTATGACTGTGGAGGCTTAAAGGAAGGTAGCAGGCCACCCCACAAGTTCAGAGCCTTTGGGGCTGCAAGACCAGTGGGCTTGCCCTGGCTGGTTACAGCCAGACTGCCACCGGAAGGCAGGGGAATAAGGGCTGGTTATGGACACAGCATGGCACAGCTGGGGAGACTCTGACTCGTACTGCCCCAGGGAACAGAGACGATAAACCCAGTCCCCTGTGCAAGAAGCCAGGCCCTGTCATGATCATTCTTTGACCCCATAACACTTCCCTCAAGGCCGTTTAACTAAACAACGGCTGCAGCACATCCCTTGCATCCTCATTTAAACTTTGGTTGCTGTCCATCTAGGATTAAGCCCCAGCTGGAAGAACCCAGCCCACAACATGGTTCTCACTGGTATCATCGAACCCCGGTTGTTCTTTTATAGAAACCTGCTAAATTTAGGCTTCCCTGCAGGCCAGGAGGAGAGGAGAGACAGTTTTACCCCACCGCTGACGATGGAACCCGGCGAACGTCTCTGATCTCAATGAACCGCGCTGCCGGAAGCATCCTACTGTGTGGGAGCAAGGTGTGACATGTCTTGTTCCGCTCTGAATGAATCAGCTGCCCTGACACCCAGCGGAAAGCCATGATCCTTTGTTGACTTCAGCAGGCTGGCAGCGGGCAGCTCATATTTTCCTCTGGGTTAGAGCCCCTTTAAATCCGAATGACTGCAACGGCCCTTTTTATGTAAAAAGTACAAAACCTATTCCTTTCACTCCCCAGAATGAATCTAACAATATAAAAGCATCAGCTATCAAGAAAGCCCAGTCGGCACTCTGATGCCTTTTGAATCCTCAATGAAGTTACAGTCTGTGGGGTTTTTTTCTCCTCCTAACTTCTGTGCTCGAACAATGTCTGTCCTCCCACACAGCCTTGCTGCGGAACTGACAGCAGGATTACATTCATCTTTCCCAACGCTTACGTGCTCTGCCTCGGAGACAGGGCCTCCTGCTGTGGGGTCTTAGGGGAGCATCGGGTGACACACCCACCGAAAATGGAAATGCAGGAGAGCAGAGCTTTGCCGTACTAGAACTCGGACTTTGCTCCTTAAGCGAGGGTGAGCTGGGTGGAATCTCCCAGTTGCAGGTTAGCTGCCCTTGTCAACTGAACTATTGCACTTTCTCTGCTTTGCCTCTGTTTTGTTATGCTCAACCCAAGAGCTGAAACAAATATCCACAGCGAACATTATATCTGACAGTTTCCCCTGCTTTGAACTGTGTCCACCAAAACAAATAACAACTGCTATTTGAGTCCTGTTGTACTGGATCTCCGTCTCAGGATGGTGGCTTAGTTATTTTGGTACTATCCGCGCACATGTAGAGTAGCCAGAATGAAATAAATGAATAAAGGAACAATAAAAAAATGGCTCAGGAAATAGCCACGTTGTTGGCGGAGAATATTTCGATAGTGACATGGATATGCAAATAAGGTCCACAAATACAGCACCTTGTTTCACCGCTGTTGTGCAGTGGGACAGAATCTGGGAAATGCATGTTTATATTAAATTGGAAATACCACCTGAGTAACCAAAATAGGCCCCCTTGTTTCTTAAAAGTTAAAAACAGGTGTTTGATCTAGTTCTTGGAAAGGTTGGGAGTGCATCATGATAGCTGCTCTCTCACCCTTTTTTGAGTGTCAGGATTGTTGGTATATGCAACATCCATAAGTTAACGTTACTGAATTAAGAACAGGGATTGACTATAGGGCCACCAGATGGCGCTGCTAAGTGTATGTGTACATTGAAGGGAGATGGGGTTTTGCAGTTGAATTCCTTTGTGTAACCGCTCCTTCTTCCCTCTCTCTCTTTGTCTCAGTCTCCATTTTGTCTTCTTACTAGTTAGATGCAAGTAAGGATCTGTGCCTGAGAAAGCTTAAGTAAAGTTCTGTTTTTAAACCTTCAGCTGCATTTGTCCTTACTGATTGCGAATCAGTTATTACTCTGCAACAGGTGATGGGCCCAGACCTCTTCAGAACAGCCCAGACGCATGGATGCATTCCAGCGCAGGAAAGAAATCACGCGAGACAATCGACCAGGATAAGGAAACGTCCCTGAGAATTGCAGACAACAGATTGCACAAGAAGGAAACAAGGGCATGTTTTCGGTGCAAGAAAGAAGGACACCTAAAGAAAGGCTGCTCCATGTGGAAGGCAGAACAACAAAAGTGATCTCCACAAATGCCTACACAAAGGGCCAAGGCTGCAACCAGTGACACAACCACAGAACAGTGGAGTGGATGTTTTAGAGCAACACAGGCCAACTCATCACATGACTGGTGTGTCGACTCTGGAACCACGAGTCGACTCTGGAGCCACGAGACCAGCAACAAGAGCTTTTTCACGGTACTGGACCCAAGCAACAAAGAAGAGATCTACCTCGCTGATGGAAGCAGCATCACTGCAGAAGATATTGGCGAAGGAATTCTAAGTTGCAACAAGCCACACAAGTTGCTCCCCTGTACTCAAGGAAACGATACTCCGTATACTGAAACTTGGCCTAATTAGAATGGTAGGGAGCATTTTTCTTGACCAAGAGAACAAGTCAGTAGCACAAAGCATGAATTAAAATAACTGTTATTACATTGGAAGACAGCTAGGTATAGACAATAGAGTTACTCCGCACCGCAGCATTGCATGGAGCGCCCCCCCCCGCCCCATTTCAGGAGTGTCACAATACGCGTTGCTTGCACAGGGGGGAACTCACTGCTGTGTAGAATAGCTGCAGGTATGCTCCATTTCTGAGGCTACAGAAGAAAAGCAGCACAGCCCCTGGCAGAACGTGTGGCGATCCAGCCATCTTGTGAAAACCACGTGTGGGAAAGATGCAGGGAGCATCCCAATATAGCAAAGCCATGGAACACAACAGTTAACCAGCCGGCCAGCTCACCCTGCTCATGGAAAAGCCGTCTTGACACAGGAGGAAAATATTGGGAAACAGACTAGGAACGAGCCTCAACGAGCTCATATTAAGTGTGGAGAAACGTGTCGCTTCAGGCCTTGTGGCCATCCATTCTGTCTTCCCTAAACTAACGCCGAGGATTTCTTTTAGTTATGGTGTTTGGATGCCAAGCTCTCTTCCACCATGACACTACGCTTTCCTCAGACCTAAGCATGGTTCTGCTGATCCCCCTGAGTAGAGGTTCAGCCAATCACGGGGCCTAGAGAAATGGCTTGTGGCTTCCACCGAGAGATTTAGTTCAACTGCCCCATCTTAGCAATTGAGAAACTACTACAAACCTGCCTTGGCTTTTCGTTTGAGAGCTGAGTCTGGACATGACCATCCTTCTCGCCAGCTCTGAGCAAGAGTCTTGCTGACTTCCAGACATTTCAGAGGAAATGGCGTGCATTGTAGCTCTGAAAACAAGCCAGGTTTTCATTTTGCACTACTTTATCGCTGAGTCTATAAAATGAGATTCAAACTGTTTGCAAATTAACTAAATAAAAATGTGATTGAGTTGTAATAATCGCATCCAGGATCTGCACCTTAAAAGCCAACCTAGAAGAGTTGTTCTTCAGTGGGTGGCTGATTGACACGCAACATAAATCCCCCGGAGAAGGGGGAGCGGAGAGAGCGTGTGCAGAAAGTTCCTACAGGAACCATTAAAGAAACAACTGTAACATTCTCTAAAGGTTTCAAGAGCTTCAGGTAAAAAACATTAGTGCTTTTTTTGTTTTTTAATCTGCTCAATTTAATAGCTCTCCCAAGCGTTGGCAATGAAGATGCAGAAACAAACCCAGGCAGCAGCTTAGAGAGGGGGAGGGAGCGAGATTACCACACTTCAGGCTTATGCTTCATTTATTCCCTCTGCCACAGGCTAGAATTCTCAATGGGAGACTTAATGCGGAGTGCGTCACTTATGGGGAAAAGAGGAAATCCCATCGGAAGTCTTTGGACTAACACATACCCTGGTATTGATTCAGCTAATTCTTCGGAGAGCTGTTGTCTCTGGCTGGGTTCTGCCATGGAGATATCTTTACGTGTGCGTTGGGCAGGCTGTTTCTAATGACTGCGCTGGACAGATCCCCTTCTACACAGCCTCGGGCTACGCAGTACAAAGGAGAAGGAATTATTTCCACTCCAAAAGAATGCTTCATGTAGTTAAGCAATTTTGTTTACTGCCTGCGTCGCGAGTATATGCAAGCCTGCAGGGGCGATGTAAGCACTGTATAATTCCTTGTCCAATCCTGTTCGGACAGACATTTCCGCTAGGGTTTGAGGAAATTTGCAACGTTGCTGTGGGGGGCAAAATAAGCATTTTGAAAAGAAGTCGCCTCCCCTTCGGCCAGAAATCCAAGCACCGTTCGTCACAGCCATCCCTTCATGGGATGCATTATTCTGGTGTTAGTTCTGCTGCTTCCCTGGGGATGAGCTAGCATCATGGCCCCACCTCACCCTCTAGGCCTGGCACACAGACTGGGGCTATTGAGAGGGTGGCCAGGCCGAGCCTCCACTGTGACTAGCTCCCCGGCAAGGAAGCCGGTGGCTGAGCAGAGATCTCAGCTGTGCCAAGCGCTTGTGTGTGCCGCAAGAGGAGTGTGGAAGTTGCCCTGCACTCGAAATACTGGCCCACCTGACCCACCTCTCTGGCCAATTCAAAATGCGACCCGAGCAAACAGTGTCTCGTTCTTACTGTAGACACTTCTGGTGTTAACTTGAGGTTTAGGAGTGGATTCACAATTGTTGCTTCCTCTGCACGGGGGCTCTCTGAGCAGGGAGAGAAGCTACGCTGCTAAGAGCATTCCTTGACCAACATGCGTCACCCAAAGAGTTGCATGGAGTAGCCACAGCCCCCAGCCAGGGGGTCTCTGAGCAGGGAGAGAAGCTACGCTGCTAAGAGCATTCCTTGACCAACATGCATCACCCAAAGAGTTGCATGGAGTAGCCACAGTCCCCAGCCAGGGGGTCTCTGAGCAGGGAGAGAAGCTACGCTGCTAAGAGCATTCCTTGACCAACATGCATCACCCAAAGAGTTGCATGGAGTAGCCACAGCCCCCAGCCAGGGGCTCTCTGAGCTGGGAGAGAAGCTACGCTGCTAAGAGCATTCCTTGACCAACATGCGTCACCCAAAGAGTTGCATGGAGTAGCCACAGTCTCCAGCCAGGGGGTCTCTGAGCAGGGAGAGAAGCTACGCTGCTAAGAGCATTCTTTGACCAACATGCATCACCCAAAGAGTTGCATGGAGTAGCCACAGTCCCCAGCCAGGGGCTCTCTGAGCTGGGAGAGAAGCTACGCTGCTAAGAGCATTCCTTGACCAACATGCGTCACCCAAAGAGTTGCATGGAGTAGCCACAGTCTCCAGCCAGGGGGTCTCTGAGCAGGGAGAGAAGCTACGCTGCTAAGAGCATTCTTTGACCAACATGCATCACCCAAAGAGTTGCATGGAGTAGCCACAGTCCCCAGCCAGGGGCTCTCTGAGCTGGGAGAGAAGCTACGCTGCTAAGAGCATTCCTTGACCAACATGCGTCACCCAAAGAGTTGCATGGAGTAGCCACAGTCTCCAGCCAGGGGCTCTCTGAGCAGGGAGAGAAGCTACACTGCTAAGAGCATTCCTTGACCAACATGCGTCACCCAAAGAGTTGCATGGAGTAGCCCCAGCCCCCAGCCAGGCATAGGCACCACCAGAAGATTGTGCTGAAGGTCTGCAGTCTATCGGTAGCCTGTGGGGGGAAATTTCACCAGTGTAACACCTCTCCCCATACCTAATTGCATATGGTCTCTGCCCTTGAGTGGAACTTGTTTAGGGTCTGATCCTACATGGGCTAAGCAGTCTAGCCTGATGCAGAAAAGAGGGTGATTCGAATATTGATGGGCTGGGGGAACATTGACGCATATAAAGCCGTAAGTGTCATTGGCGATGGTTGCCTCGGCATGGTTTACTGGGGTGGGCTGTGGCACAAAGTGCCAATAATACAACCCTTGGAGGTATAAAAGGGGAGTGTCACGCCGATGTGGGCAGGTGGCTTTTCCTGTGTGCAGAGAATTTCCGAGATCTCACCTGGAATACTGTGCCCAGGTCTAGTGCCCACACATCAAGAAGAGGTTTCAAAGGATCGGCCCCAAAAGTGATCAATGGGTTGGAAAACTAGTCTTATAAGAAGTGCCATATTGGGTCAGGCTAATGGTCCATCCAGCCCAGCATCCTGTCTCTGACAGTGTCACAATCAGTGCCAGACTGGGTCAGGCCAAAGGTCCGTCTAGCCCAGCGTCCTGTCTCCGACAGTGTCATAGTCAGTGCCAGACTAGGTCAGGCCAAAGGTCCATCTAGCCCAGCGTCCTGTCTCCGACCGTGGACACCTTCAGTTGCTTCAGAGTCCACATAAAATGTCCCATACTGGGTCAGAGTAAGAAGATGAATCTATAGAACATTTCAAGGAGAAGATTAGGAGATGTTTTGATTGCTTGGTGTATGGAAAAGCCATCTGTCTTGCCTCCTTTCATGGAGATGGAGGCCTGATAAAGTTCAGTGGTTGCAAGATGAAGTTAGACAATTCAACTTCAAAATAAGACACAGCTTTCCTAGCATGGAAAGTGGTTAAAATGGGAACAGCTTACCAGGATTCTTGATGGTCCAACTCCTACAAATGCCAGTCAGCTGACTTGGTGGGAGGACGTTGCTGACTAATAATTCTGAATGCTTGAGCTTCAAGTCACGTACGTGCATAAGTGCTTCCCTGGGCTGGGCTGTAGTGCTCAGCACCTTGCAGGATCGAGCCTGCATTTGAGTGAATTTTCCCCTCTCTCTGCCAAGTGTTTCTATTCAGTATTTCTGTTGTTTTAATGTAGCAAGATTGGAGGTTGAGAAATGCTTTTGTTTCTTCTTTACCTTTTAGATGTACATTTTCCTGGCGGGAGGGGAGGTGCGTTTTCTGGTGGGGGAGGAATTACACCAGTGGAATATTGGTTTAGTCCACCTTCTAATTTTCAATTCTTTTTGCACTCATTCTGCATGTGAAGCTTTTATCCCCTTGCTAATTAAGGAAATGATGTAATTAAGATTCCTCCCTTTTAGTAAATTGTGAGTTTGATAGTTATGGTTTTATTTTCACAAGCTGGTTAATTAACTAGTTGTTTGTGTTGGTACGGCATGTCTTTATAGACATGTCTGTAACTCATCATTTTCATTTATTAAACTGTAGCAGTGAATTTCTATCCTGGTATTTACAGTGCAGACTTCTTAATGGCCGGGGGTGTTTTGCTGGAGCGGGGAGGGTGTGCAGTCTGGACTCTGTGATGATGAAATCAGCTTGGAAGTCAGGACTCCTGGGGGGGGGGAGGGGGAGTCTGTTCTTGGCTTTTGTATTGATTTGGAGTTTGGCCTTAGGGAAGCCTTCTCTTTAACTTCAGTTTACTCCTCCTTAAATGGAGATAGAAATATGGTGCTTAGTTCTGTCATGGATTTTGGGGTCCACTACCCCACTTTCCTGGGTTGGGTGACTCAATTTCCCTCACTTGCAGCCCACCCGAACCAGTTCTCTCTCTGGCTGATTCAGTCCTGCAAGTGGGATAATCCTGTTGTCTCCCAGCTTCCCAGAAACTTCCCGTTTACACACGGGGAGGAGTTACAAATATGGTTCAGGCTGCCCCAAGGGCGCAACTGAACTGGTTATGGGTGAGGGGCAGCGTTAATTGATTATGGGGGCACAACTGAACTGGATATATATATATATATATATATATGTCTCCTTTCATGGCATAATGCACTTAATAGGCTGGCTGCATTTTGGGTGTCTTGTGTGTTTGATAGCAGCGCCCCCAGGTACGGTGAACCGGGCAGCACCCCTAGGCCCGCCGGCAGGGCACAAGAGGGGGCCCATCTTGACTTCTTGGCCAGGGACCCATTCTGCCCTAGCTATGCCCTTGCCAGAAGCAGAGAGAGCTGGTGGAGAGCTGCACCCAGATGCTGCCTTGGAAAAGGTTGAGCAGTGAACCAGAGATGGAGAATTTGCTCCCAGAGACTCCCTAAGGAAGATTGAGTCAAGGAGGACTCAGCCGGAAAGTGCCCTGCATGGAGGTCGAGCTTCAGAGGAGTGTACCTGAAAGCTCCAGGAAGGGTGAGCTACCAGAAAACCCAATCTGGTGACGACTAGAGGATTGTGACAAGGGCAACACTATAGTTTATGGACCTGGGTAGAGCCATAGCCTTGGCACAGTGGGCTGAGGCCCTGGAAGAAGCTCACCTGAGTTATGGAAAGGCCGGGGACTCTTCTGGACTTGGAGACCTCGACCCAAGGAGCGCCTAGGGGCCAGTGCCAAGGCCTGCAAGAACCCAGGGCAATGTGGGAAAGCTCCCAATGTTATGACAATGTGAGACGGCTCAGAAAGGAAACGGCAAAAGGTGTTTGCACTGCAGGACAGTGGAAGTACCAAGGACCCAACGGGGGGAGGCACTTAAGGAGCCTGCTATGCTTGTGGGTGCCAGGGACACTTCAGGAGGGAGTGATCTAAAAGCCGATACCCGAACTGGGACTTAAGAAATCGGAGTTCCAGAGGTGGGGAACCCCTCGAGCTAGGGGTTAGACCAGTCAAAAAGTGAAACATGGTCTGCTGAGCCTGTAAAACAGTAGGGCATGTGAAGGGACCAGAGCGAAACAGAGTAGGGTGGATAGGTCTGTTAGGGGAACTCTTAAGGAAGGGACCCAAAAAAGGGAGCAGCCATGCACACCAGAATTACATGGCGCATGTCGGATCGAGTGTTTCAAAATATGAGGAGGGAGGTAACAGAGAATGAACACCTTCAGGGAAAAGTTAAGGAACTTGAGGCGCCTCAAAAAAAATCTATTGCTCCGAATGTGAGGCTTGAGCATGAGCTAAAGGGTTTGATATAGAGGAGGCCAACGGCCCTAACAAGGATCCCTCTTTGCTGGAGAGTGAGGAGGAGGAATCTTGGGGCAAAGGGAGGACCCCGCCCTATTAGAATTAGAAACCTTGGGGTTTTTGGAAGCCTATGGGGCAGAGGGAAAAGATGAAAGAGAGGAGAGTGACCCTGTTAGTAGGACCCAAGGTTGGGAGACCTTGGAGGAATAAGGAAGATGGGTACGGGATCCCGGTATGTACCCTCCCTTATCTTAGAAGAACAAGGTGATGCCCAAGCATTCTGGTGTGTGCAAGTCTGGGGAAGAATGGTGGAGACAGAAGTAAAGGATAAAACCCATTGTAGATTAGAACGGGGAGAAGGGAAGGTTATCTTTGCGAGTGTGGTGAGGCAACCGCAAACAGAAGAGAGGGTACTGAGGCAGGCAGATGAGGTCAACCCCGAGGACATAGACACCCTTAAGACCTTTGCCAAGTTCATGTGAGCTCTTTGAGGGGAGCACTTGGGAGACAGGAGCGTGAGCAGTGCTCTGTCACCAACTTAACCCTGCTTGGTGGGGGTTCCCAAGCCAGAGGGTTCAGCACCGGGCCACAGGAGAGGACCACTGCAATGTGCTCTATGTGGGGCTACCCATGGTGATGGCTCGGAAATTGCAGCTGGTGCAGAATGCGGCGGTCCATCTCCTGGTGGGACTGGCCACCGGGAGCATATTATGCCGGTTCTCTGCACTGGCTGCTGGTAGTTTTCTGGGCCCGATTCAAGGTGTTGGTCTTGGCCTATAAAACCCTAAATGACCTAAGCCCTGCCTGTCTGCGGGACCACCTCACCCCCCTGGATTCTAGATTGGCCCCTGCGGTCGTCCGGGGGTGCCCTGCTCGAGGTCCCCCGAGTCTTCCAGGAAGCCACACTGTGGAGGGCATTCTCGGTGACCACACCACAGCTGTGGAACTCCCTTCCGGGGGAGGCCCGGTTGGCCCCGGATCTCCCCTCCTTTCGAAGAAGTTGTAAGACCTGCCTGTTCCGCCAGGCGTTTGGCGGGGGATATGGGTGTTTGGGG
>QEPC01011901.1:28941777-28968499 GCA_003113815.1 Sphenodon punctatus | reverse complement strand
CATCTTCATGAATGTTAGACCCCTTGTCTCTCCCTCTGTTCCCCTTCCTAAGTCTCTCCCCCAGCTCCTGTCTCTCAGATTGTAAGCCCTAGGGGCAGGGACCGTGTCTATTTTATTACTTTGTAAAGTGCCAGGTACACTGATGGCGCTATATAAATGTTTGTTAATAATAATAATAATAATAATAACAATTTTTAAAAATCACTGCGGATGCCAAGAATGTGCGTTTGTGAAGCCCTTTTCCAAGATGGTGCCGAGGCTGCTGGCATTGTTTGGGGAAAGGGCACGTAGGCGACCCCAGTGGGCATTTTCCACATGCACCGGGATATTTTTATAATTTAAAAAAACACTTTTTTTTCTTCATTTCTGTCTGTGTTTGTTACCTTTGTTTTTTGTCATTTTAATTGCTAAAGTGAACAGGGATTCAGTTTAATAATCATAATTTTAAAATGAATTTGTACACCCTTAGTTTCTTTATTTAAAGCAACATAAAACCTACGCGGTAGCCAGTTGGAGCCACAATCTTGCCTGGACGGGGCTCAGCGATCGGTCCAGGAGGCTGGGAAGTCATTGTTGACATTACTAAGAAGAACCCACTAAGCTGTGTCTACCTGGAACATCCCCCATTGCATTGTGGGACTTGTAGTTCTGGTCCGGCTGTGCCCTGCAGGCCTTTTCTCAGATGTATCCTGTAGGGATGGGACTCTGGGCAAAATTTCTGCTTCGGTTAGTATCAATTTCGGTTCTCATGGATTTCGGTTCTTTTTCGGTTTCGGTACTATCGGATCTTTTGCATTGATTTTTTGTACCGGATTTTTAACATTGAGGTTTTTCAATGGGGGACAAACCGCAATGTTAAAAATTGGGTACAAAGGGAATGCAACAGATCCGATAGCACTAAAACCGAAAAAGAACCAAAATTTCGGATTAGTCTGAAATGGCCATTTTTGGATACTTTCAGTTTTATCCAAAACCAAAATTCCCATCCCTAGTATCATGCGTCTCCACAGTTGCTGTTTGAAAAGAAAAAAAGTGGCACCTTCAAGGGTTTGTTGTTACGTTTTTAAGCTTCCAATTCGGAGGGTTAATCAAGGTTGCCTTGGAGTAAGGGGGAGAGACACAGCCCTATTTTTAGCCTCCAGTCTCTTTGCTCTGCTCCCTCCAGGGTTGAGCTCAGGGCTGAAGGGGGGACGATGAGGATGCTTTTCCAAGTTTACCTGCCAAATCAGTCCTCCCTCATGGGTCACCAGGATGAGATGCTGCTCACGGTAGATTATGCAGATGCTCAAGGCGTGAGCTTGCGAGTTGCCTAGGCTTCTCTGGGCGTAGCTCCTCCTCGCTGTGGCTTGAACACATTGAATGCCCTCAGGATCATGGGGTGAGAGGTGTCTGGGATGTAGGCGGACATGGGGGGTTGGGGTGAATGGAGTTTGGGATCGGGACTGGGGACCAAGTCTGGAAGGGGAATCCACAGGGAAGGAAGGGGAGCAAGGCAAGACTAGGACCGGGGATGGACTTGTTCAGTATATCAAATGTCAAACCCTACGCAAGAAACCTCATAAGAGCCGCAGGAGAAATGATCCTCTACTAGCTCAAACTTCCAAATGATTTGCAAATGAGATACCGTTGATGAAGAGCTCGCCTCAAAACACGTTGGGTTTCATGTTTGGAATTCATAGCAGAGCTATTTTTTAAATTATATATATATCTATTTTACTATAAAACAAAATTTCATAGTTATTTGCAGCAGTTTTGTCTATTGTCCTTGGCTTTGTGCTACTGGTTGGTCGGTCCCCAGTGGGTGTTAAGAGTTTTTCTCCCTCCCCCACCCCCCGGCACCAATGGCCATTTTTAAACGGACTGAGGAGGGGGGAGATGGGGGTGTGGCCGCGGTGGGTGGAAGTGGGTGCACGCCTGTTTCCACACGCGCGCCCCCATCTCCCCCCACAGCGCATCGGGCATTGGAGCCCATTGCTCTGTGCAGTGGGTGGGTGTAGTGTGGGAGCACGCATGCCCCCCCCCCATCCCCTGCGGCATTCACACGGGAGCCTCCACCTATCTCCACGCAGCAAAACTGTCTGGAGATGGGTGAGGGCGTCGCGTGTGAAAAGGACCAAAAATAAGTTTTCTTCCTTTTTTAAAAAAAAGATAATGCTGAGATTTTTGGGGACAAAACAGCATTGTAAAAGAGTAGTCGTGGTACGCCGTAGCCCAGAAGCTTCTGTACATCTCAGTCTGTGCGTCCTCTCTAGAGCGCCCGTCCATCTTCTGGCTCATTTTCATTTTCTCTACCCTGATTCCAGCCCTTGCCATAAACTAGCAAGTCACTGCTTTGTTTTTCTAGGATCCCCAGAACTCACGAGTGCCTTCTCTGCTCCACCCCGAGCCTATTTGGTCTGGAAACGCCGCAAGGCTGGCACGCTCCTCCTGCATTTCTGCTTTCCAAGTCTTCACCAGGAGAGAATCCAAATGCGATTCTGATCTTTGTTTTCGCATATATTCATAAAGAGAACCAAATTAGCACAAATCACATTAAGCTATGCTAAGCAAGCCAAGGCCAAATAATTCTGAACTACTGATCGCTAGAATTCTCTGAAGGATAAAAAATTGAATTAGAGGAAAATTGATTGGAAATGAAGTAAGGTAGTAGGTTCAAAGTCCAGAGAATGAAACAGAAACCAGTAGTTCACAGTTGAAACCGGCAACACATGCATAATTCATGATTGCATAATTAAAAAGTTAATTTCCTTTCTTTTAATTTCCTGGGCTCCATCTGCTGCTGCCCCAGTCACTGCATTACTTAAACTCAGTATTTTTTTTGAAGAATTTAAAGCCCGATGGAGCATTGGGATCATCTAGTCTGATCTCCTGCAAAACACGAGGTAGTGAATTTCCTTGAATTGTCCCTATGGCCCTTTTCTAAGAGGCGTGGGGGATGGCTGGGGGGGCGGTGCATGGGGGGGTTCCCACGGCCCCCCCCCACCTCCACGCATGGAGTATCCAAATCCATCATTGGCACCATTGCTCTGGAGCGCGGGGGGGTGCACATATACCCACCCACTGGCCGCAGCATTTCCACAGATGTCCACCCATCCCCCCTGCACCTGCCATTCAAACGGACACCCTTCCCCCACCCGCACACGTGGGCGAGTGGGGGGGGGGCGCCCATTTGAAAAGGGCCTATATCAAACCCCCCAAATGCTAGTATTTGGCTGAAGCAGCCTTTCAGGAAGGGCTTTGCGGCCTGTCTTGTTGTGACTTGTCAAGGCTGCAGGTGTTGGCTTTCTGCCGGGCTCTGCCTCGGGTGCCCAAGTCACTCAAGCAGGCTGCAAGCCTGAAGTGGCAGGCCGGGGGGGCATACGCATGCCCTAGGGCTCATGCACATTTAGAGCAGGCAGTGGCACAAATCAGTATTCTGCCACGCTACCGGAAATCCTTACCAGTTGCTCTGCTCAGATGGCGGCTTGTTCTCGGTCACTTTTATGCAAAGCATTTGCTTGCAAGAATCTGACTAGCGAGGAGTGATCGCATCATGTGATTTGGTTAACCAAGAGCAAACTCCAATCCTGTTGCATCACTTCCTGTTCATCACTTCCTACTTCCAAGTGACCATAGAGGTCTGGCCAGAGTGTCCTGAACCAGGAACTACTTCGGCTCCGTGTTGTTACTGGAACATTGCATACAAAGATATTATAAGAGCATTCCCCGTTGGCCGTAGCATTTGGGGAAATGCCACAGGAGGTGGAAAGTGGGGGGCAGTGAAATCTGATGTAGTGTGAATGCGCTGGGGTGTTTGTGTGAATGGGCTCATGGCCTTGCTTCCTCATGCCCAAGCCACCTGCTCTACTTGGCACTCCCATTTCCCCTGTTTGCATTCATCGGAATCCAGCCCCTACAAGAGCTGGGGTCATTGCTAATGGAATTTTCATTTTGGCAGGAAAAAATGAAAACTTTCAGAATTTGTTTCCATTCTGTGTTAGAACAGAAGTGCAGAACAGCCACTGAAATTGATGCAGCAAAAAGTTCCCAAAAAGTCTCATTGGATTGGAAATATTCCAAAAAGACATGTCAAGGTTTTCAAGTGCAACATGACCCCCCCAAAAAAAGAAAAGCAAGAAAAAGGTAGTTTCAGATCATCATTTTGACCTGAATGATTTATTCATTTTAGCTTTTAAAAACGGAAACAAAATGAAATTGAACTTGATATTAAAGTGAAATGAATACTGGTCTCATCATTTTGAAGAGCTGGGTCATTTCTTGCAGGAAAGCAAAATGTTTGTCTGACTTATCTCCTCCCCCCCCCCAATGAAATATTAAGATTCCACTGTTTGCCTTCTCTTCCCCCTCCATCAGCTTCCACCTCATTCAGACCAAGAAAAGCAAAATCTGGGCTGCAACATCCAATTTCGCTTGGATAAAACTAATTTTGGAAAGATCTTTGCAGAGTGTTTTCTTTAATGAATTTCAGTCTGCTGATATTTCTTCCTTCTCTGGGTAATATTCAATCAAATTTCAACTCCTTAACAATTGTCTGCTTAAAGTTCGCACATTAAAGAATTGTGACTGGTTTTCTTCCAGCAATTTTGTCAGCAGTTCTGTCGGTGAGAAGGAATCCATTGGATTAAATTTTGGGTGACTCATCAGGCCATACTTTCACCGGAAAAATCTTCAGAAATGAAAGAGGAAATTAATGGAGTTGGGGGGAAAAAATGTGCTTGGGTGTCCTGTAATCATGCCAGCGGAGACTAAATGTAAAGAGAGTTGTGAAATAAAAACTGCAGCTTGAGTGTCTCTGCCTGGAAACTACAAGTAGCACAAACACCAAATTGAAAGTGTTCGGCTGCTCTTCAACACAGTTCAGCCTTAGTTCGTAAGGATACCCCAAAGGGCGTGTGCTCTTCTTGTGCAAGTCAGCTCTCTCTCTTTCATTATTAAATATGCAGCTACGGGTTTGGCCCCTCTCTAGTTTACCTGTCTGTTAATAGTCTCTTTAGCACCGTTCATGAGCGTTTAGAGTGCTGTATAATTAGAGCAAAGAGGGGTTTGGCTTCTGCATTTGTGGTGACATTCATTCCCTTTCAGCTTTGGAAGGATCAATTCCCTAGAATAATCCGATACACATCTAGATGTGTATAAGAGACAGGGCCAATGGTCCATCCAGCCCAGCGTCCTGTCTCCGACAGTGTCACAGTCAGTGCCATATGGGGTCAGGTCAATGGTCCGTCCAGCCCAGCGTCCTGTCTCCACCCATGGACACCTTCAGTTGCTTCAGAGTCCACATAAAATGTCCCATACTGGGTCAGAGTAAGAAGATGAATCTATAGAACATTTCAAGGAGAAGATTAGGAGATGTTTTGATTGCTTGGTGTATGGAAAAGCCATCTGTCTTGCCTCCTTTCATGGAGATGGAGGCCTGATAAAGTTCAGTGGTTGCAAGATGAAGTTAGACAATTCAACTTCAAAATAAGACACAGCTTTCCTAGCATGGAAAGTGGTTAAAATGGGAACAGCTTACCAGGATTCTTGATGGTCCAACTCCTACAAATGCCAGTCAGCTGACTTGGTGGGAGGACGTTGCTGACTAATAATTCTGAATGCTTGAGCTTCAAGTCACGTACGTGCATAAGTGCTTCCCTGGGCTGGGCTGTAGTGCTCAGCACCTTGCAGGATCGAGCCTGCATTTGAGTGAATTTTCCCCTCTCTCTGCCAAGTGTTTCTATTCAGTATTTCTGTTGTTTTAATGTAGCAAGATTGGAGGTTGAGAAATGCTTTTGTTTCTTCTTTACCTTTTAGATGTACATTTTCCTGGCGGGAGGGGAGGTGCGTTTTCTGGTGGGGGAGGAATTACACCAGTGGAATATTGGTTTAGTCCACCTTCTAATTTTCAATTCTTTTTGCACTCATTCTGCATGTGAAGCTTTTATCCCCTTGCTAATTAAGGAAATGATGTAATTAAGATTCCTCCCTTTTAGTAAATTGTGAGTTTGATAGTTATGGTTTTATTTTCACAAGCTGGTTAATTAACTAGTTGTTTGTGTTGGTACGGCATGTCTTTATAGACATGTCTGTAACTCATCATTTTCATTTATTAAACTGTAGCAGTGAATTTCTATCCTGGTATTTACAGTGCAGACTTCTTAATGGCCGGGGGTGTTTTGCTGGAGCGGGGAGGGTGTGCAGTCTGGACTCTGTGATGATGAAATCAGCTTGGAAGTCAGGACTCCTGGGGGGGGGGAGGGGGAGTCTGTTCTTGGCTTTTGTATTGATTTGGAGTTTGGCCTTAGGGAAGCCTTCTCTTTAACTTCAGTTTACTCCTCCTTAAATGGAGATAGAAATATGGTGCTTAGTTCTGTCATGGATTTTGGGGTCCACTACCCCACTTTCCTGGGTTGGGTGACTCAATTTCCCTCACTTGCAGCCCACCNCAGATCAAGTTAATTATGCAAATATTAATGCTTGCGGTGAATTTGCAGAATTTGGCTTCACTGGTTGCAGAATTTAAGATTTTTTGGTGCAGTGAACTCAGGTCCCTGCTAGTAAGCAGACGGGCCACTGCATTTTGTATCAGCTGCAGTCTCCGGGCCGTCACCATGGGCAGCCCCGTGTAGAGCGCATTATAACAGTCTAGTCTGGAGGTGACGAATTCACAGATGATGGTGGCAAAGTCAGAATCTGAGGCGTATGGGCGGAGCCTCTTCATCAGATGTAATTGGTGAAAGGTGCCCCTGGCTACGGGCAACACCTGCAAATCCAGGTGCAACTGCGAATCTCGGAGCACGTCCAGGATACTTGAGCTGATAGTCCCCCTTCATGAACATGGCTTGGGACAGTATCCTGCCAATACTTACCCCGGGTGTGACCGGACCCTGTTACATAGCGCGTTCCCTTTTGTTTATCACATTGAAAAACCAAACTAAAAACTTTTCTGCATGTATAATTGTTATTTTTCACCCTGATCTGTGTGTCATAACCTACACAGATGTGAAACAAACCCAACCCATTCTGGTTTGGCTACATAGATTGCCCCCTCGCTCCCACTTTTATTGGTATAGGGTTTCATTAAACTGGACAAATTCAAATTAGAAATGAGGAACCGTTCAAGGGCGGTTGGGAGAGGCTCTCACTGGGGTGGATTCTTTCTTTCACAGCGTTCTGTCTGTTGTGATTTAGCCAAGTAGAGTTGAGTAGACTGATTATGGCAATAGTGGGAGGGAATTCTGTGTCGTACTGGAGATCTCAATAGCTCCTTCAGACCTTAAAATATATGCCTATAGCCCAACCAACATGCTACATTGGAGATGGAGTAGTAACAAACGAATACATTGAAACTCCCGGGTCTCTATTCCGCAGATACTTTCCGGCAAGTAGTCCCACTAAAGTCAATGGGGTTACTCACTCTTCAGTATTTCTGAGGTGAAGGCCAGTTTGTCCTGGGAGCTGCATGTGGTCTGTCATGGGAAGAATTTGCTGGGATTGGTTCTTTTTCAATTGTAATCCGCACGGCAAGAGACAAGCCTGCAGTGTTTTCTTCTTGCATAAGACTGACAGTCTGCTATCTTCATAACTTTATGCTGTTCACACCTATGCCACCTCCCTGAGAAAATGCAAAGCAATTTAGTAATTGTCTTCAGGGGAAAATGACTCCATTAGAGTTCAGTTGCTATTATCCCCGCAGTGGAAATGTAGATGCTGTCTGGTTCATATATAAATAGTTTCGATAGTGTCATTTGTTTTTCATGATTTGAGTTTATTAAAAGTACATTTGACCTCCTCTCCCGCGGCCCGGTGCCTAATGCTGCTTTTCTGGAGGGAGGCGTTGATCGCCTCGGATCAATCATTTATTCAACTCAGGCTTTGCCTCTGATTTCCTAACTACCCAAAATATAATCATGGTTAATCTGCTGGTGAAAATATCCGTCTTCAAGATGATCTGATCTTGCAGTGACTATTCCAAGAGCGCCTCACTTGTCTAGGATAGAATTCTTTTCCAGAAGAAAATGGCCTCTGAGTCCAAGAGGATTGGGGGTTTCTTTTAGGGAGCGTGTAGCAGCAGCACGTCATGCATTTTTGGTTTTGTTTATAAAAATACCTTTGTTTTTGAGGGTTTCCATAAACAACGCCATTCATCTTCGGGGGGGGGGGGGTTTGCATGAGTGAGGCTGTCAGAATTTTGCTCTTGTTTGACTTTCAGCAACCATTATCTTGGAAGTGAGTGAAAATATTAATATCCCAACTGAATCATTTCAGGCTGTGAACAAATGTCATGAGATCTGGAAGATTCAGTTCCTTTCTCCCACCAAGAGGACAAAAAGGAAGTTAATTATTTTTGCAGCTCAAAGTGTCTGATAGTCATACTAAATATACCAGCCCTTAGATTTAAAACGATGTTGTGAACAAAGAAATTCCAGAAGGAAACAAATGGAATATTTTTTTAAATAGCATTGATCTATTTCCTCCCTTATTAAATGACTCCCAAAATGGCAGATTATCCTCATTTGTGTAAAAGTCTGCCCTGCCCTTCTTCCTGTAGAAGCCGGCAATTAACAACAGCCCAAAGACGCATGGTGCGTCTCTCATAGGCATGGCAATTAAATGAGAGACTTCATGGGCATTTGAAAATTTCAACCCTCTGCCCCGTGGATTTGAGAGAAGTTGCACTAAGTATTACGCTCCCAGCTTGGGTCTATGGGAGCAAACCCACTTCTTCTGCCGGTTTTACTTGGTTCCTTCTCCAAGGGCGACAAGCTAAAAACCACGGGCGTTTTGCCAGTTTCATGTGTGTGTCTCTGTGTGCCAACTCCAGTCCTTGACTGGCCTGTCCTAGGCCACTGTGTGTAGACTGGCACCATGCCAAGGACTATGGCCAACAGATGTCTCCTGGGAATGAGACAACAGCTAAGTGTGTTGGTATTGGGGCTAGTTGTGCGATGGTATCCTATGGCACAGTCCTCTAGCTAGTTACCACTGGTGCTAGCCTTTAGTGCTGATGCAGGCCCCATTGACATGAGTAGGACTCTACTGGTGCTATGGGTTTGTGTTTAATAGATGGAAGATCAAACAGTTAGTCAAAATGTGCTGGCAGAAAAGCCAAGTGTAGACCAGGGAAATAACAGTGCAAACTTCACGCCGAACCAAGACGGGGAAGGCTGCAGGAGTCCTTAGTGCTCCCTTAACAAAATGACACCAAAAGCAGTAAGGTTGGTTTGAAACTATCTGTAGTCTTGAAATGTTAATCAGCCCGGAGTCAATTTAAGAGTGTTGTAAGGGCCAGCACCAGGACTTGTAAGGGTGAGGCTTGAGCCCTGGGAAGTGTTCCCAAGTGGAGTGTGCACCCCCAAATGTGAAACCAGGGAAAATCCAACGTTGGCCATTTCAGGGTTAGAAACGAAAGGCAGAAAAAACCTGGATGGTTTGTTTGGTTTTTATTAAAGATGTTTCTGCTTCCTGTGCTTGACCATTACATAGATTAAATCCCAAGAACTCCTGCTTTCTGTCCAGCTGGAGAGAGGCAGGTTAGTCCAGTGGCTGGGTTGCTAATTGGAGACTAAGGTTCATTTCCCTGCCCTGACAAGCTCTGGGGTAGGGGGGTGGCTTCTGGGGCAGGCTTGAGTCCCCGCAATAATAAATGAAGCCCTGTGCAAGCACACCTCCATCCCGGCCAGAGGGGAAGGTCTGAACCTGGAATTGTATTTATTTAGTTATTTAAGGATCAGGGTGGGTAACATCATAAATAAAAAGTAAAAAGATTGTGTGGTGGTATCCTGTAGCCTATCCTATGTGGTGTATCCTATTTTCACTCAGGAAAAGGATCTGGGGGTGATTGTGGACAACCCACTGAAATCCACAGCCCAGTGCGCAACAGCAGTCAAAAAAGCGAACTGAATGTTAGGAGTTATTAGCAAAGGGACAGAGAATAAAACTGAGGATGTCATAATGCCTCTATACAAATCAATGGTGCGACCGCACCTGGAATATTGTGTGCAGTTCTGGTCACACCATCTCAAAAAAGACATAGCTGAACTAGAAAAGGTGCAGAGAAGGGCAACGAGAATTATAAAGGGTCTGGAACGGCTTCGTACAAAGAGAGGCTTGACAAGCTGGGTCTCTTCAGCTCAGAGAAGAGAAGACTGAGAGGGGACATGATAGAGATTTATACAATCTTGAGTGGTGTGGAACGAGTAGATCGGGAACGGTTATTTAGCCTCTCAAATAGCACTAGAACTAGGGGACACTCCATGAAACTAGCTGCCGGCAGATTTAAAACAAATAAAAGGAAGTACTTTTTCACTCAATGCATAATTAACGTATGGAATTTGTTGCCAGAGGACGTTGTCAAGGCCAGTAGTCTAGCTGGGTTTAAAAAAGGCCTGAATAAGTTCTTGGAGAGTAGGTCCATTAATGGCTTTTAACCAAGTAGCTTACGGGATGAACTTCTTACTGTCGAGAGCTGGGAGTGAACAACAGGGAACGGATTGTCCATTGTGACTGTTGGTTCTTCTCCCATGCGATCGAGATTGGCCACTGTCGGAGACAGGATGCTGGGCTTGATGGACCATTGGTCTGACTCAGGATGGCACTACTTATGTTCTTATGTTCTAACCTATAAATAATACAAATACCTAAAACCATATTTTAACATCCTCTACTCCTAATCTCCTGTCCCCATCTGCCACATGCTTGGACAAACGGAAACATCTTGCATTGCCTCTAAGATGCTCAGGGCTTCCAGGAGAAGGGAGTTCCACCATACAAGAGTGGACTCAATGATGTTTTTGGCGCACCGTTCCTGTCACTCCTACCATAGCTTCTTCCCACACAGGGGTCGGAGGGAGCATGTAGGAGTGGCCCAGCGCTTGGAGGGGTCTCTTGTTCTGATTCTCTGGAAACTGAGCAAGGAGATGGTGCTGGAATCCCACCTTTGCTCTTGAGCCCCCCA
Organism: Sphenodon punctatus; assembly: GCA_003113815.1. Lineage (NCBI taxonomy): Eukaryota > Metazoa > Chordata > Lepidosauria > Sphenodontia > Sphenodontidae > Sphenodon > Sphenodon punctatus. The sequence continues at coordinate 28,957,563 of QEPC01011901.1, read as the reverse complement.
GCAAACATTCCCTCTCCGCAAAACTGATCCCTTGCAGGAGACTAGAGCTTTGGAGGGGCTGGTGGCCAGCCCAAGCTGCATTTCCCCTAGAGCTTGGCTGTCTGTGTAGTGGATCCAGATGCCATCGAGAGGGGTCTGGCTTCAGCCATCATGGTTGAGGGAAATCTCAGTCCCATTGAAATTAGCCAGAGTGTAAACGGTTCGTTGCTCCACAGCCACATGGTGTGGGTCCTTGCCTCATTTTTCTCTTCAGGAAGGCAGTGGAGTCAGTTCAGGGACTAATCCGCCCAGTCAGGAGCCTGGAAGGTCCGCAGTGTCCGCAGCAAAGCTGGCCTGAATCCTGTCTCCAGAGTGTCCTCCTCCAGAGCTGACCTGGTCCAGATGATCCTGGAGCTTTCACAGCTCAGGCTAAGGTGAAAGTTTATTATTTATTAAAAACATTTTTATCCCGCCCCTCTCGCTAACAGCGACTCGGGGCGGCTCACAACGGGTAAAAACAAGAATAATACAAAAATAAATACATATAAAATCACAACCGCTACCAGCAGCATAAAATGGCCCGTGCAGATACCCTCCCCACGCCTCCCTCCCCCATCTCCATCCCCCCTTGCCAGAAGAGCCAGGGCTTACAGCTTTGTCAGAAGGCGATATGTTTGGGGCTGAGGCGCACCTCCGCCAGGAAGGCATTCCAAAGCGATGGTGCGGCCTCCGAGAATGCCCACTTGTCCGTTCGGATCTGCCAAAATTATGGGACCACTAAGAGGGTGCTCCCAGACGACCGCAGGGGCGGCCCAAGGGGTGAGGCGAGCCTTCAGGTAAACAGGGCAGGGCCTAGACCGTTTAGGGCCTTAAAGGTCAAGACCAGCACCTTGAATTGAGCCTGGAAGACAATGGGCAGCCAATGCAGATCCCAGAGCACTGGTGTGATGTGCTCCCTGTGACCTGTCCCTGTAAGGCGAGGGTTTGCCGCATTCTGTACCGGCTGCAGTCTCCAAACCATCACCACAGGCAGCCCCACGTAGAGCGCATTGCAATAGTCTAGTCTCGAGGTGACAAATGTATGGCTGAGGGTGATGAGGTCCTAACGCCCCCATAACAGGGATATTCCCCTCCTCCAGATCACCAACCCCACCCACCAACATCATCTCCGTCTTATCAGGATTGAGTTTCAATCGGCTCAACCTCATCCAATCCCACCACAGCGGCCAGACACCAGAGCAGCAAGGAGACAGTGGAGCCTTGGTCGGACGAAAAAGAGAAATACAGTTGGGGGTCGTCTGCGTATTGATGACAAAGTGCTCCCCAGCTGCACACGACCTCCCCGAACGGCTTCATATACACGTTGAACAAGAGAGGGGACAGGATGGAATCCGGTGGGATCCCAAACGAGAGAGCCCCAGAGGAAGAAGTGCAGTAGGACCGCCCGCTGTGATCTCCCTGCGAGGTAAGAACAGAACCATTGTAAAACTGTTCCGTACACCCCGGGCAGATCCTGCAGGTGGGTCACCAACATCTCATGGTTCACCGTGTTGAAAGCCGCTGATAGATCCAGTAGAACTAGGAGGGTTATACGACCCCTATCTAGCTCTACTAGGAGGTCGTCGATCAAGGCCACCAACACCGTCTCGGTGCCGTAACCTGGACGAAAGCCCAACTGCGTGGGATCGAGAAAACAGGTACGGCCCAGAAGTAGCTGCAGCTGCTTTGCCACCACCCGTTCAATAACCTTCCCTAAAAAGGGAAGGTTGGAAACAGATGGGTAGCTCTCCGGAGCATCCACATTGAGAGATGGTTTCTTGAAGAGGGGCCGGACCATTGCCTCCTTGAGGCAATTTGGCACCCTCCCCACCTGAAGGGAGGCATTAACTACCCTGGAAAGCACCGGCCCCAATGTCTCCCTGAAGGCCTTAACCAACCAGGAAAGGCATGGGCCTAGTTCACAAGCTGTGGCCCGAACAGACCCCTGGACATCGATTGAAATTCATCCCATAAAACCTGATCAGACGGGACATTCCTAACCTCTGGCTCTGCCACTGCACTAAAAAGGAGGAGTCAGAGTTGGGCTCAATGCAAGTGATTTTATCCGTGAAGTACATTTAAAAACCTGTCTCATTGGGACGGGACGAATCCAGTTCCAGGTGGAGACAGGAAGGACCGAGCAACCCCCTCACCACCCGGAACAGCTTCGCCGAATGGGACCCCAATCAGCCTCCATTTTGCCCAGGTCTTACCCACAGGGAAAGTAGTATTCGCCCATTTTGCCTTTGAGTCATGCTCGGTGGGGGCAGGGCCATGGAGCCCATTTAACCCCAGAAGGGCCAGTTTGCTCCCCGTTACAAGGGAGTTTTGCCTTTGACTTCAACCGTGATAGGTTTACACTTGTCATCTTCAGAGTCCCTGGGTAATAGTTGCAGATTCCTACAGCTGCTGTCAACCGTAAGTAAAAGAAGATAATCACTTATTCTTCCAGTAATACCCCTTGTGACTTTCTCTTGATAAGTGTCACCTCCCTGGAAGCATGGGTTTTTGTGAATAATAATGGCTCTTAGTCATAGAAGTTTTACCTCGTTACTAGTATTTAATTAAAGCTAGGGCAAAAGCTGGTAACAGTTTTCCAGTTCATTAAATGAATGATTTGCCATAGCTTCCTTTTGTATTCTGTTTATCGGATTCTGTGACTTTTAAATAAAATCAATGCAAATCTGTGAAACTGAGAAGGGTTAACACGGAATATATTTAAGGCACACAATTATGGCAAATATGAAACACAGATTAGAGATGTTGAAGTTTTGAGTCAGTCCCTCTCCAGACAAATGAGACGGAGGGATCCATGTGAAAGTGCACTCAGCAAGGGAGAAAGAAAGAGTTTGCATAATAAATTTGTCTCGTATATAAGCAGAGATACAGTGGGCCTTGCCATTAGCCAGACAGGGAGGTATGGAAGGGGCAGACTAGGGGAGTTGTGCTGCACTGGCCTTTTGAAAGTCTGAAGTGGGCATTAGTAAATGAACAGAATGAACACACGGTACTTTTAGTGAAATGCAAGACTCCGCTATCCACATCCGTAGCAGGAGGGAGAGCCAAGATTGCGTCCAGAGGAGCATTTGTAGGAATCAAAAGAACAAGTGCAATCATTTATTCTTTCCACATCGCTTTCTAATATACTTCAAAGGAGAAGAGAGAGCGCCACACAGCAAGGGAGCTTTTGATGAAATACCATGGGGAACGTCCTACCGGTCCGAGCTGGGCAGCCCTGGAACAAGCTGCCTGAAGAGGCCGTAGCTGGCTCTCCATCGCTGGCCAGGGGTTTCAGAAAGAGGCTGGCGAGCCATCTGTCGGGGATGTTGTAGCTGTACCCACCCCACATCAAGCCAGGGAACTGGACAAATTACCCTCAAGGTCCTGTGCAACTGATGGTTTGGAAAGGGGGAAATGTTCTTTCTTGTTGCAAGACTGTCACTCCTCGGGAAATGTTCTTTCTTGTTGCGAGACTGTCACTCCTCGGGAAATGTTCTTTCTTGTTGCCAGACTGTCACTCCTCGGGAAATGTTCTGTCTTGTTGCGAGACTGTCACTCCTCGGGCTGCTTTCCGACATTAGCGGGAGGGGCAGGAACTGTAGCCATCACCGCTGCGGCTCTAATTGCAGGGACGAGTGCTCGTCCGAATGCACTAAGCCCGTTTTAGCATGCGCGGGGAACACCCGTCCTTGTAAAGGTCACGTTGCGTGAGTCTCCTCACAAGGGAACTAGTGCATCCTGACAGGCACTACTCCTGGCAATTAGAGTGGGGATTGCAAATGTTTCTGGCCCTCGCAAAGCAGCCTGACCCAGCAGGACACTAGCCAGGATGGTGCAGAGCCTCAGGTAGTACCAGACCTGGGAACGCCATCCTCTAGTCGGGATAGTGCGGAACCGCAGGTAGCACTGGGACTGGAATTACCATCCACTTGCCAGAAGGATCCTGCACCGCATGTAGCACAAACCCAGGCCTTGCGCGTTGGGCTTGGCCAATGAGGAGAAGCCCAGGAGTCAGCAGAGAGTTTCTCTTCCCTAAGAGGAAGAGAGTCATTTTCTCATTGGCCTGTGAACTGTACAGGTCTCCTACCCTGGCTTGCTGATACCTCTGCTCCGCTCCCTGTTACCACATCTCCTCCAGCCGCGAACTGATCCTTGGCGTCCTTGGGCTGCTCCTGCCATGAATCCAGCTTTCACTCGCCCGCTTCCCTGCAACTGTTTTACCAGTAACTGACCTCAGCCTCTTACTTGACTATGAGTTTTAATTCTCCTCACTGTCCAGTTGAGCCACTTAAATGGCTTTCCAGAACCTGACCCCAACCATGGACTAGACCATGAATTCGGGTTCCCCCATTTGTTCTGGTAAGTTTCCCAGCCATTTGGGGACTATGCCCAACCACCCCCATGACAAAGACTAGCTAAAATAGTCTTCGTGATTGAATAACAAATGAATACGCCATATAGAGGAATATCTGATTACAGTCAACAAAGGGGGAGATCATTATTAGGGGTTTTCATGTCAAGAAGAACAATAATTAATTTGAGGATCTCAACGTAGGGTAATTTCAGATGTGACAGGCCCGGAGGCCTGCCACGCTGAACCACGGACTGGGATCTGTTTCAGATCCTGGTCAGGAATCAGTCCGGCCGTCCTTTAGCTGTGCCGGCCTGATTCCTATCGGGGAGGGGGAAGGGCTGCACGGCGCGACATGGAGCCACACAGCCCCGCCCCCCACGCTCCCCCGGCCACCCTTCCTCCGGGAGACGGGTGGGCGCAGCAGCCAATTCGACCGCTGCATCCAATCCCGTCCCGCGGTCTGGGCCACGATTCGTGATGGGCCAAGATAACAGATGTTACTTTTGGCCCATCCCAGATCATAGCCGATGTAACTATGGTTCTGGACCTCCGGCCGGCCAGAGGTCCGGAACCGTGGGTAGGTTTGATCCCCGCCAGGTATTCACCACGGTGAACATTTGGTGGGCATCGCTCAGACGTTACGGCGATCACGGCCACCACAGGGGATTCACTGTGGTTGACCGTGATCTCGTAACATCTGAAAATACCCTTGGAGAGAACTCAATGCCAGATTATCTTTGGTTACGTAGACTATAACCTTTGGCACATAATGAAATCCAGGAGGAATGATGGGAATGAATGAAGTTTGGATTTTGGGAGGCGGAATCTGCTGCAAGCTTTCTTCAGATGGCTTTTTCCAGTTCAGCCTCTAGGCATTTATTCTACTCTCAAACTCAACCCAAAAGACAATAGGTGGACTCAGTGAGCAGAACCACTGAGTAGTGATTGCCTACTGTCTGCCACAGCAGGTGTAAAGGGCCAGGGAGAGAAACTGATTGTATAATGGGAGTGGAGCATCAGGGAATTGGAGCTGAACAAACAAGAAATGGAATATAATCACTAGCAAGACACTCGGGATGGGAAACTAATACCATGGATTCCCCCCAAGGAGATATTTGTCAGAATTCATCACCGCTGTTTCTGCTGGAGATAACAACTGGGAGATCTGGTTCAGTAGTGGTTTAACTGGGGCTTATTCATAAAAATATAAGTAGTGCCAGACTGGGTCAGACCAATGTTCTATCAAGCCCAGCATCCTGTCTCCGAGAGTGGCCAATCCCTGTCTCTTGGGAGAAGTACCCAACGAGTCACCATGGGCGACCCATTCCCTGTTCTTCCAACAGTCCGAGGTGATGTCCCCAAAACCTACTTGGCTAATAGCCATTAATGGACCTATCCTCCAAGAACTTATCCAATCCCTTTTTAAAACCAGCTGCACTGCTGACCGTGACCACTTCCTCTGGCAGCTAATTCCACAAGTTAATTGTGCACTGCATGAAAAAATACTTTGGTATTTGTTTTCAATCTGCTACCTGTTAATTTCCTGGAAATTCTAGTTCTAGTTTCCCCTTGTTCTAGTTCTGTTAGAGAGGGTAAATGACAGCTCTCTATTTACGTGTTCCACCCCACTCATGGTTTTATAAACTTATCCTAGTCTCTCTCAGCCGTCTCTTCTCCAAGCTGAAGAGCCCCAACCTACCCAGCCTCTCCTCATACGGGAGCCCTTACAGACCCTTGATGATTTTTGTTGCTCTTCTCTGCACCTTTTCTAGTTCAGCTTTTTCGAGATGGGGCGACCGGAACTGCACACAATATTCCAGGTGCGGTCATTCCATAGATCGATATAGAGGCATTCGGATATTTTTGGTTTTGTTCTCTATCCCCTTCCAAATAATTCCTAACATTGTGTTTGCTTGTTTGACGGCCGCCGCCTCACCCTGAGCTGAGGATTTCAGTGTATTGTCCACAATGACTCCAAGGTCCTTTTCCTGAGTGGTGACTCCTAATTTTGTTCCTGGCCGGGAGAAGTCACCGGGTGGTCTTGGGGGAGTGTACGTCTTCCCCCCGGGACCTCACGTGTGGAGTCCTGCAGGGTGCCATTCTGTCCCCCCTCTTGTTTAACATCTATATGCAGCCGTTAGGGGAGATTGTGAGGGGGTTTCAGGGCATGCAGTGTCATCAGTATGCTGATGACACTCAGCTCTACCTCTCCTTTTCCATCGACCCAGGCCATGCAGTCTCCTTATTTTCCCAGTGCCTGTCGGCTGTGGGGGCTTGGATGAGGTTGAGCCATTTGCAATTGAATCCTGACAAGACGGAGGTGATGTTGGTGGGCGAGGGCTTGGGGGGCCTGGGGGTGGTTGAATCTCCTCTTGTTGGGGGGGTTCGCCCCCCCATGGTGTCTCAAGTGCGGAGTCTGGATGTGCTCCTTGATTCGCGGTTCAGCCTGGAATCTCAGGTTGTGGCCGTGGCGGGGAGTGCATTCCGGCAGTTACATCTTGTCCGGCGGCTTCGGACGTATCTCTCAGACTCCGACCTCGCCACTGTCATCCATGCCTTCATCCCCTCGAGGCTGGATTACTGCAACGTGCTCTACGTGGGGCTGCCCGAGAAGCTGGTCCAGAGGCTGCAGCTGGTGCAGAATGCCACGGCCCGTCTCCTTACGGGGGCGGGTCGCAGGGAGCACATAACACCGGTGCTCCGGGCTCTGCACTGGCTGCCTATAAAGCACCGGGCCAGGTTCAAGGTGCTGGTTTTAACCTTTAAAGCCCTTCACGGCCTGGGCCCTGCTTATCTACGGGACCGCCTCACTCCCCATGTGCCCGTGCGACCCTTGAGCTGTCTCTTATACACATCTAGATGTGTATAAGAGACAGCCCCTGTGCTGTGGAATTCGCTCCTGGAGGAGGCTCGGCTGGCCCCCACTCTCTTGTTATTTCGGTGTATATGTAAGACCTGGCTGTTCCGCCAGGCTTTTGGCGCGGGGTAGGGTTAGGGTGGGGGGTGAGGTTTCTTTTCCCTACATTGTGAATTTTTAATTGTTTTAAATTGTTTTATTGTTTTATTTTTATATTGTTGTTTGCCGCCCCAGACTGCCCTGTGGGCAGGAGGGGCGGGATAAAAATGTTATATAAATAAATAAAATAAAAAATAAATAATTTAGAACCCAGCATTGTGTACATATAGTTTGGATTTTTTCCCCGCTATGTGTATCACTTTGCACTTGTCCACATTAAATTTCATCTGCCATTTAGATGCCCATCTCTCAAGGTCCTCCTGCAATCCTTCACAGTCCGCTTGGGTTTTAACTACCTTGAATAACTTGAATAACGAACTAAGCAGCCACTGACATTCATAGACTGTAAGGCTGGAAGTGACTCTTGAGAGAAAGGCCCATCTTTCTATTCCAGGAGTGGCTAGGCTTTATGGTACATGGACTCCACCAACCAGGCGTCATCCGGCCAGGAATTCTCCTGGTTGAAACACTTCCAAATCAACTTGGGGGTGCGGTTGTGTTTAACTGCTGCTTCCCAAACTCTGCTATCTGCTTCCTACTCTACGATCGAAGGTTCTTCAAATGCAAACTGGGCAGTTCATTCCTCATCAAGTTTCCCATTCAAGCTGGGCAGAGGAGCAAAGGGGACAGGGCCAGTGGATTGTGATCTACCTCTTGGTCACCACCAAGGCTTCATTAATCCCACCTTGATAGAGGGACAGTGGCACAATGGCTTCTGGGAGTCTCGTTTAACCCTACGTGTCTGTGATTCCATGCAAGAGAAACATAAACATCCTAGAGGGTTGACATAAACCCTTAGATGGAGCAAGAAGTTTCCAATGAGTCTTGTTTTGAAGAAAATTCATTGGGGGGAGGGGGAACCGTCCATGCGCAGCAAAAAGCAAGATATGAGAGGGAGAAATTAATGCTGTTTGTTTGGGGGAAGAATGATGGCGATTCATTCGTCACTGCGGGAGAAAACTAGCTTAGCTTAAACAGAAGATCGAGTAATTACATTTGTTTGGGTCACAATAATGAAATACGTTTTCTTTACCAGGCTTGTGATTCAATAATCCATTACTGTCCGACAGTGAAAAAGCTATTGATGAGGAGGCGTCCAGAGATTGTCTTTCATTTCTTTTCTGTATTGATCATCTTCAGTGCCTACCCTGAGCACCGACAGAACTCACTCTCCTAATTTCAGCGGCGGTGGCGGCAAAGAACAGTGTTGCAGCGTCGGGGGGCTGCCGGATAGCTTTATTCATTGAAACGCTTCGCCCGCCCTTCCCTTGTGGCTCGGGAACGCTGCTGCCGACTCCAGATACGCAGTGGGGCGTCACGCTGGTGTTGCCTTTTCACACAATGAGGAATACGTCCTTGTTTGTAGCTGCTGTCGTTTTCCCCGTATTTCCTGTTACATCTGGGGACCTTGTGACCAGGATTTTGGGGGTCCCCTCTCTCTGGCAGTCCCTCAACCGACCACCGGACCAGCCACGACTCGGTGACCCCACTTACAGCAACCCCTGAGCCCCACTCTCCTCAGAGTGGGCCATCCCGTAAGGGGTTAATCCTTTGTTGCCTGTGAGTGAAAACAGACATGGCGCTAACCACCCATTAACCACCCTTGGGGGTCACTTACACACGTTTCAGGGCTGCATAGGGCACCAGTACAGCCCTGCAACATGCATAAATAACCACCAAGGGTGGTTAGCGTCATGTCTGTTTTCACCCTGTGTCTCAGAGCTCCACGGTTATCAGGGCTCGTCTTGGTGTTAAACCAGGAATTCCACAGGCATTGTCCAGTGCCAGTAACCACGCAGACGCACGCTGTAACTAACATGGATAATACAGATTCAGAGTGAATGCAGAAGGTGCATAAGAAAATGAAATCAAAACAATATGAAATGCTAGCTTGACTGATTAGGTTCCCTTTCTACTAGTTACCTATCCCCTGTTCCAGAGGGCCAAGATCTTGTCTCTGATATTTGCAGGCAGGCAGGCAGGCTGCATCTTAGTGGGGAGCTGTGTTCTTCACATATTGATGGTGTCAAGAGTTTCCCTCTCATGTCCTAAGCACACCTTTTAACTCTTCCAGTCACCTTGCTTTGAGTTTTTGATTAACGTCCATTGTAGGTCATTTAGCTATTGTATCACCTTAACCTAAGTTTACCCAAATGGTATCTGTTACTTATACAGGCTGATTGTCCTGGCTTTTGAGATTTTACAATGCTAATTTCCTGGCTAAGGTTCAATTGTCTTGAGCAAACTCCCCATACAATAAGTTTCCCTCTGGCTTATACAATCAATGGTTATTACATACAAACTTCTTTGACATCCTGACCTTCCCCATGTTAAACTTGAAGCTCTCGCAACATACATCATTGCTAATACTTATCATTTCTATAGCGCTACTAGTTGTTCATAACTCCCCATGACGGACCTCTTGTACCAAATCCCTGCTCTGTGAAATGGAGCACTGATTCATGAGAAACTTCAATGCAGGCTTAGTGTAAGCATTCTCTGAAATATAGATGGACTTAATGCGATTAAGAGCTTTCCTGTCTGGGGGCCTGGGTCACATTTAGATTCTGCACTGATGTCATCCAGCTAGTGGCTTAGGAAGCAGCATCTACTATCTAGGAAGGAGCAGGGACATTTAGTTTTGAAAGATGGAAGTGCACAGAATGTCAGTTCCCAAATACTTCCAAAATAGTTTTAAACCGGATAGAGGCCTGTTGGCCTCTATGATCACAAAGGAGGGGACAAGAGAGAGTGGGTTTAAAGTTATGGACAGTCAGATTTGGGATAAGTATTAAGAAACCTTTTCAATGTTGAGAACCATTGGGCAGGCTACCAAGGGTCATTTTTACAAGTTTGTGATAAACACTGAACAAAGAAGACACCCCAGGCAGGAGGGAGCGGTGTGTGCCAGAGAACAAAATGATCACTGGAAATTTTAAAAATAAGCTAGCGACGCCTGTGTCGTGGATAGCTAGAGACAATTAATCTTGCTTCAGATTAGTCTGGACTCGATGAGGTTCCTCCGAGCCCCCTGTGATTGTGTGATTCTAGCATTGAAGTCAGCAGGACTATGAACTTTAAACTGGGTACGGTCTGGGCCATTAAATGCATCAGGATTTCCCTGCAGTGCATCGTAGCCACAGGCAGAGCCCAGGGCTTTAATGAGATCAAAGGTCAAAGCAGGAGCTGAGGTGGGAATGACTGTTCCCAAACCGGCACTTGCAACTGTTTGTCGGTATTTCCTCACTATCCATTGAATCCGCGCTTCTGCTGTTGTCGATATGGGCGCCTGGGATTGTCTGCCATTTCCCAGTCATTTTCAGTATTTTCAGCCAGCTAGTTTCCAGTATTTTTTTATCAGCGTCCATCATTTTACGACAGTTTGTGGCATCAGAACGCAGAAAACAAAGGCTAACCCTTGAAATACACCAATCAAACCGGAGCCCACAAGGAGTTAAAACAAGGACCGATAAGGGAAAGGATGTAAGTTATGTAGGGAGCGTGCGATGGTGCACACTCAAACATAAGCGGGAGGTGAGGAACGTTATACGGGGTGAGGCTGTTTCTGCCTAGGAGGAATTAACGGATGTTCTGACCAATGACAATTACCAAATGGGAACCAATGGGACCTTCCATTTCCTTGCTTTGTGGGGGTTAAGTGGAATGCTTGTTTTGTTGGTTTTCTTTATTTGGCTGATTTCTTACTCGGGTGGTTTTTTAATGGGGTGGGGTGGAGGGAGGAACAGCATCAGGTAGGGGAGCCAGATTTTCAAGGTTCCGAGTACCAGGACTGAGTCTTTGGCTGTCACTCGGAACTTTTTCCGAGGACTTGGACACCGGAACTCAGAACTTGGAGAATACTTGGAAATTCTGGGGGTGGGGGCTGAGGAGGGGGCTAGATGGAGCCTGTGGGGGAAGGGATGGAGGAAATGGGCCAGGGAAGAAGGGGGGTGGGCCTAGCAGGGGTTGAAGGATAGAGTACTCACTCACCCTCCGGAGGGGCTTCCTCCAGACTGGGTAAATTTGAAAAGAAAAAAAATGCTTTCTGGGCATGTTCAGAAGGGCCTCAGCATGCTCAGACCTTTCCAAGATGGCACCCACATCATGCTGATGCAGCCAGCGCCATCTTGGAAAGGTCTGAGCATACCCAGCTTCCCCCCCCCCCCCAAACCTATCCAGTCCAGAGGAAGCCACGTGTCACTGGAGCCCCTCTGGAGGGTGAGTACTCCATCTCTCAGTCTCCACGAGGCCCCTGTTGCCCCCTTTCGTGGCCCCCACTGGCCTGTTCTCTCTCTGGCCAACAGGGGCCGGGGAAGGGGGAACAGGGGCCTAGCGCCATCCTCTGGCCCCCTTCCCTGTTCTCGGCTGGGGACTTTCCGAGTTCCAAAGTTTTGGGGGCCGTTCCTCAAATCTTCCGACTTGGAAAACCAAGTTGAGTATCATGGAACTTGGGGTTTTCTGGGGGAAACTGAAGCTCAAGTTTCAGCCCTAATATAAACATCACAAAACACGAATGATTTCCTGCAGCAAACCAAGCAGGGAAGAGTAGGGGTGTGCATGTCGTTTTCGTTATTACAATAACGATAATGAAAATTGGCATTTTCATTATTGCAATAACGAAAATGACAATGATAACGAAAACGACAACCAAGAATAACTATAACGATAACGACAACAATAGATACAGATACCAATATTGATACCAATATTATTATTAGTAGTATTAGCATTTATATAGCGCCAACGATGTACCTGGCACTTTACAGAGAACAAGATAGACACGGTCACTGCCCAAGAGCTCACACTCTAAAGCCAGGGGGAGGGGAGACAGGGAAGGGGGAACAGAGGGAGAGACAAGGGATGCAACATTCATGAGGATGCAAGAACTCAGGGACACGTTCTTGGCTTGGTTACAGTACACTGGGAATTTGCAGATAACAGGTGGGGGATAATCCTGGGTAAGGATGATTAGCAGGAGTTAGGAAGGGCGGAGCAGAAGAGGTGGGTTTTGAGGAGGGACTTGAAGGAGCGGAGGGAGGGGGCAAGGCGGACGAGGGCAGGGAGGGAGTTCCAGGCATGCGGGGCAGCGAGGGAGAAGGGACGAAGGCAGTTGGGGGAGCAGGGGAGGCATGGGAGCTTAGGCCAAATGTCTCGGACTCTGATCTGGCCACGAGGGAGATGGGGTGAGTGGGTTGGATTGGGGAGGGGCAGAGGGTTGAATTGTTTTTTATTCAATTTTAATTGTATTTGATATTTGTTTGAATCTGTTTTTAACATGTTGTTAGCCGCCCCGAGATGCTTTTAGCAGGAGGGGGCGGAATACAAATTTTATTATAAAATAAATAAATAAATAAATCACTCTCGACTGTGAGTGTAACTCTATGGTGGAGAACGTGGCCCACCCCGTGACCCCGTTCATCAGACCCAAGGCAGCCCCGGGTTAACGCAGTTCATCAGTTCGGTCCAGGTTGCCCTGCATGGCGTGCTCTGCCATTCTGGGGATGGCACCGGGCGGAGCTGGCCTGGTCCAAACCAGGGTGAACATCTGGCAGCTGCCTTTTACATGGGCAGGTAAACCTGGGTCAAAGAAGGGTCAATGTGGGGCCTGCCCCATGTGAGAGCATCCTCTGTGGATGCCTCGATCCCAAACCTGACTGATGGTTCATAGGCTTTCTGCATCTTTGCAGCAGATGGGTCACTGGATTGTACGGAGGTATCCGACTGGGATCCCCCAGGGAAATAGATTGGGAGCTTCTCCCCTTTGTCGCAGCACCCCCCCAATGAGACACAGAGACCAAGTATTGGATTAAACAGGCCACACTCTTTATTAATAGTTATCAAGACGGTGGGTGATTGCCCACGCAATATGGGTCCAGTATGCTAGCTAATTAACTCTTATTAACCCGAAACTGGCCGGGATGTGCCTTCCTGCCCGTGCCAGCTCCATCACAACCAAGGCTCCCCTTCGACAGCACCCTGGCTCTGGCCGAAAGGGGGAGCATCCCAACTGTGGGCTTGAGTAAGGAGGTAGGTACCCGCTAAGTCAGCAGACCGTGCAGGTACTTACTGACGAAACTGCAGTACCCCCCCCAGGTAAATAACCCCAGTGCATACTGCCTGCGCCTGGCACTGGGTGTCACCTCCCCATCTCTTAAGGAGATGACTCCTTTCAATTCCTAACCTATTTGACCTACTATAGCATACTGGACCCCCGCAGAGTGTGACATTTATGATAAATTAAATCTGTCCATCGAATTGCACAAATTGTACGTGACCTATAGCACGTTCTCCACGTCCACTTAGCCAATTCACTTTCCAAATTAAAACTATTATAATTAACAATTATAGCCAAATAATAATCTAATCAACCTATTTAACCTATTCTGCACTGTTGAAGGGGCAAAACGGGCGACCCTTGAATTCAGGCTAGTTGCTAAAATTCCCCTTCGGCTCCGTAAGGGCAACCGGTAACTACCACAGTGCTAGAGGTGAGGTGGGTGGGCTGCTTCGCGCTCAAGCTAAACTGCCGCTCGCATGCGGCCAGCGCGACTCCGCCCCGCGTCAAGAGGGCGGGGCCCAATGAAGATACAAGCGCAGCGTCTCTGCGCGCGCGCACCCGCTGTTGCCGGGCAGATTCCACAGCGGCCGGAAGCACGCCGCAGTGCTTGGCCGCTCCGTTCACCTCTGGTCTTCTCCGCCTCCCATGGACGGGGGCTTCTGCTTAACCCAGCTGTTGCCTATAAAATGATCTTCCAGGTAGGTTTTAACACTGATACCGTAACTGAGCTTACAAACCGGGCAAGTGTAGGTTCCCTTGGTGTTTTACTAGTTCAATGAGTCGCCTCCTGTTCTTCCAATATTGTGCTATAACTCTGAGCTGCCCCTATAATGACTTCTCCTCCGGTGTCCCCATTAATAATAGACAGGCTAAAAGGCCAAGTTTCAAAGGCATCAAAATAGCTTTTTCCTCAGCCGCGCTGGAAGCTGGAGAGCAGGGTTAATTGTTTACCATTCCCACCCTATTTCTGACATTGATTTAGACCTGGGTTTCATTGCCAAATCATTCTGTTGCTGTAATTATGTGCACAGCTCAAACCAATGACAGGCATAGAGAAACAGGGTATTAAGGGAACAGGCTGGATTTTCAGAGAGTTGAATTGTCTGTCTTTACAAAAAATTCAGGTTGCTTTCCACCGGATTTGCACAATGCCCTGTGAATAGAAAGCAGCTTGCTACGGCAGTGTCTGTGAGTGCAAATCAACTCCGTTCCAGCAGGCAGAGGCATTTGAAAGAATGCTTTTCTCAGATCTTATTGACAAAGAATGTTCTCCACTTAGTAATAACTGTAGGTAAGGCAGCTTCTATTTGTTGAGGACCCAGGGCTTGGGACGCTGGGTGTTGTGTGGGATTCGATGATCTCAGGCTCCCAAGATAGGGATGCCTGGGTAGCAGGGGTTTGTTTGCAGTTCCAGGAAATGTCTGGATCCTGCATCAGCTCTCTGCTGTGGTGTAACCTTGTCCGTGGTGCAGTTTACTGCTGGAAGGGCTGCCCGAGTGCAAAGGGGCAGGCCAGGCCAGGCAGAGATGGCGACACTGCTCAGACGAGTTTTCGAAGTGTGCAACACTAAGAACCTCCACTAGAGGACGACAAACTCTGGAAAGAACACGGTCCTTCTCCTCCTTGTAAAGGCCTAGCTTTCTGATCTGGGTGCAAACAGTGGGGTGTTTGAAGGGAAGGGTTTTCTGGCTGCTCCCTCTTGGCCCCACGTTCCCTGCCCCCAACCTGGCCTTCCACATGGCCACACAGTGCTGTCTCCTGCTTGCACCTCACTCTCCCTGTCATTTCCTTTGGGGTCGAGCGTTGCGCGGGGGGGGAGATGGTTTTGCTCCAATCGGCAGTGGGGGGGGGGGAGGGCGGCGGGCAGGCGAAGGGAATGTGCGCGTTTGGAGGTTATAGACCGCGACTGATGCGAGGGGAAATCAACCTCCATGCCCTTCCCTCTGACTGTGCCCGCATTTCAGAAACAAAAGTTTCTGGCGCAAATCCCATTCTCACGCTGACTTCCTTCACTTCAAATTCTGTCTCTCCACCCTTCCTTCTGCTATCTCCCTTGCTAGACAACACTTCTATGCCTCCCGCATTGAGTCCTGTTCTTGGGACCCTCGCCGCCTGTTCTCTACCTTTGACTCCCTCCTCAAGCCTCCCTGTCCTCCCACTCCTTCTTCCCTTTCTGCTCAGGATCTTGCCTCCTTCTTCACCTCCAAGATAGACAAGATCCGCCTCGACATCGCTTCCCACTCCTCTCTTCCTCCCACTCCCACCCCTCTCCCTCCTCCCCCTCCTTCTCTCATGTCCTCCTTCTCCCCTGCCTCCCTTAAGGAAATCTCCTCTCTGCTC